>CM048745.1:714725505-715325505 GCA_026315105.1 Locusta migratoria | reverse complement strand
TATCTTCTATACTGCAACCGTCATGTGTTACTTTACTGTCCAAGTAACAAAACTCATCTACCACCTTTATTGTTTCGTCACCTAATCTAATTCCTTCAGCGTCACCTGATTTTCTTAGACTGCACTACATTACCCTTGTTTTGCTGTTATTGTTCTGTTCATCTTATATTTACCTTTCAACACCCTGTCCATTCGAATGAACTGTTCTTCCAGGTCCTTTGCTGTCTCTGACAGTTGATAATGTCATCATCAAAATGCAATGTTTTTATTTCTTCACTATGAACTTTAATTCCTTCTCCTTGCTTTCCTTTATAGCTTGCTCAATGTAAAAATTGAATAATATTGGAGAAAGGCTACCAACCACTTCTTCCCTTTCACACCCTCCAACTCTCGTAACTGCTTTCTGGTTTTTGTACAAGTTGTAAATAACCTTCCATTTCCTATATTTTACTCCTGCTGATTTCAAGATCTGAAAGAGTGTATTCCAATCAACATTATCAAAAGCTTTCTCCAACTCTACAAAAGCTAGAAATGTAGGTTTGCCTTTTCTTAACCTATGTTATAAGATTAGCCATAAAGTGAGTATTGCCTCCTCCGTTCCTAAATATCTCCTGAATCCAAACTGATCTTCCCCAACATCGGTTTCTGCCAGCTTTTCCATCCTTCTGTAAATAATTCAGATTAGTATTTTGCAACCATAACTTATTAAACTGATGGTTCTGTAATTTTCACATCTGTCTGCGCCAGCTTACTTTGGAATGGGTATTATTACATTTTTCTTAAAGTCGGAGGGTACCGGTATTTCACTTGTCTCATACATCTTACACACCAGGTGAAACGGTTTTGTCATGGCTGGTTCTCCCAGAGACTTCGGTAGCTCCGAAGGCATAGGTGGATAGAAGGGGGGGGGGGGAGGGTTGTTTGCCCCCCCTCCCCTCCGTCTGCTGCTTTATGTGTGAAGCTAGCATGCTATCACTGCACTGAGTCTTCAAAACTGTGAAACGTTTTTGATTGAGTGTGGAGTAAAAAGGGGTGGCTGGTACTAGAGTCTTTCTACTGAGCCAGAGTTTAGCTGATGATGAAAAAGCATCTCTGTCTTACACCCTTTTTTATCTGATACTTCATTCTTGGTTTTGTAGTCACATTACTACCTCTTGGTTCTTGTAGATACTAAACATTAAACATATTTCTCTACACTTTTCTTATATTTTTGTCAGAATTTAGAACATTTTACCCCTTTTTATATTGTCTAGTACTTTTTTACAGGTCGAAAAATCCACTGAAAGTGTCTTGATTTTTCTTCAGTCTTGCTTCTGGTATCAAGTGCAATGTCAGAACTGCCTCTCTGGTGCCCTTACCTTTCTTAAAGTCATGTAAGAGTTCCCCACTTTTCTGTTCTGTTCTTCTTTGTGTTATTGTTCTCAGTAGCTTAATCACATGAGCAATTTAGCTGACTGTGTAGTGTTCTCCATATATATTTTCTTGCTATCTTCAGATCTGTGTTGGTATTGTTCAAAAAGTTGGATGGTACATTGCCAATCTCATAGATTCTGCATACCAACCTGAATAGTTGTTTGGTTGCAACTCTCCCCAATGATCTACTTCTTTTGCATTGTGCGATTTCAAGCCTTAAATTCTGATGTCTTCCACAATGAACCCAATATCTTCTTGTGTTGTGTCAATGATCAAGTCTTAACTCTCATAGAGGCAGGCATTCATTCTATTCTTTCCACCTCTTTGTTCTCTCTTTTTCTTATAGCAGTGGAATTGCCCATTACAGTCTTGTTACCATCCTTGCTTTTAATTTTATTGAAGATTGTTTTCACTTTTATGTATGCTGAGTCAGTTCTTTTGATGATCACTTCCTTTTCAGTTCCTTAACATTTTTGCCACAGACTGTTAACCTTGGCTTCCATGCATTTCTTATTTATTTCATTCCTGAGGGACTTAAACTGCTGTATTTCTGTCATTCCCTGAACATTGTTTACTTGCTACTTTAAGAATTTCTTTGTGTATTGTTCCTGCTGACCCAGTAGGCCCTGATTTATGCCACTGCCTTCAAGGACTGGAAAAAGGAAAGGTCTAAAGATGATCTGTATATAGATCAAAACCAGTCACCGAAAATAAACAAACATAATCAAGACTGTGATTATTAAAAACTTTTTACTTCCTTCTTTCTTCAATCATTTGAAGTATTTCTTCTGTTACCCAAGGTTTCATTAGATAACTTGAAACTTCAGTGGCCTCCTTTGGTGGTTGTGTTTTTTTTTTTTTTTTTTTAATTTTTTTCCCTCCCTGTAATTATTGTTTTTTGAGGTGTTGTCCTTTTAGGATTGGTCACTTTACTTTAAACAAATTTCTTTGTTTTTAAGGCTCATACTCTTCTGATGAAGCAGTTTATGTATCTACTGTAAATAGTTTTATAATGTTCACATTCTATTGTTTTTCATTCTTAAGTAAACCATCTACTTGATGTTATTGATTTGTGGAGACTTTTTTCTGTAACAACTGTATCTTCTTTCTATATTACCAAAAGCCTCTTTTAACAGCATTAGATTAAACATCTACAACAGCTTCTGTATGAACTTGATGAAGTTGTAGTTCACACTTTGCAGTAATTTCATCAGAAAGTGATAAAATTTTTCCTCGTCATGACTGTGCTATTTAACAAAATTTAATATATTCTCTCATCACTATATTATAATGCAATACTTTCTGGGGCAAAGCTACAGTTTACCTCACACAGGTTTATTGTGGTTATACAACATCTCCAATTTCTAAATCCGCAGCCTACCTCTGAAGTTTACAAACTGCAGTAGCACTGTCTTTGCTAAAATGGCTTGCACAAATTGACATACAAATTCTCTACAATAACAAAGACATTATAACAGTTTGGATAAGCCTCAGGGTCTAATGAATACTACATTTTGCAGTTAGCTCCAACTTGATACTCTTTTCTGAAGCCACATTTGACTGCTAGATGAAACAAAATTAATGACTATTCACTCAGTTTCATTATGTTGATTACTGTTTCATGACTTTTATGAATAGTAGAAATAATAAACTAATGTAAAAGTCCACAGTACAAGTCAGACAGTAAAAGAAGAATTTTATTGGATATACAAGCATTGTTGCTACTGTATATTTTATAATGGTTCTAGTACTCTCAGACTAGGATAAACTACATTTAAATAGCCTACTTGCTACAGTTACATGCAGGAATAAAGCTCAAATACCGTAAATATTTCATACAATCTCCCCCCTCTCTCTGTTTTTTAAGGAAATTGATTTTTGAACCAAAGGAGAAGAGTGGAACAAAGGCAAAGGTAGTGTAAGTGTAAATATCCCAGTTTGTTTAATATAATTTTATCTGCAAACACTGATGAAAATGCTTAGTAAGCAAATTTTAGTAAATGTATAGAAAATGTGAAGGATAAAGCTCTTAAAGATTATAATTCTTATTGCATTGAAAAAATAAATAAATAAAGGAAAATAACAAAACTAGGATATCATAGTGACCAAAACTGAGATTACATTTTTACTCAACTGGAAAATGTAACTAATAAAGAAAAATTCATAAAAACTGAGTAAATAAAAGTTATGATGTATTTTGAATGGCAGAACAAGTGGAATTGACAACAGTCTGTTGGTTGCAGAAACAACGGTAGGCACAATGAGAAAAATAATGAAAGAAGGCAGAGAATACACCACCAAGAATAACCAGAGATATGAAGCCAAAAATGTTTTTGGGAAAAGTGTGTGTGTGTGTGTGTGTGTGTGTGTCCTCTTACGAGCATGACCTACGTATCCATAAAACTCTGAAAAGTATTTGTCAAGCAGATTTGCAATATTTTTGCAGCACAATTTGACAGTTTTATTTTTACAAAACACACATCTTTTGACAAGACTAGTGTGGGTAATGAATTGAGCTCAATGTTTTCTAACAAAAAGACTTCATTTGCTGCTATAGCACAAAATGAGTTTTAATATTGCCTTACAATAGATCATCAAAGATCTAATATGACTATGTTATTCCAAGGGTTCTGGCAAACAATAAAGAATCTTGATTGCAAAATCAGCTGGACACTAGCCACACCATCCTCTTTTGGAATTACTACAGTATTAGCATATATCCTATGTCCTCCACTCACAAGTCAGTTGCACTAATGTAAAATATGTTATATTTAAAAATACAATACAACTGTAGACTATCACTACAATTAATACAGTAAAATACATCTGAGATAATCAGCATCAGAACACACATTAGTGTGAGCACTTCTCAGCACTGTTTATTTTGTACCCTAGCCCACAGCAGGTTCTAACATTAGTGCTCTCTCCCACAGTGCCCCTTTGTGGTCAACACCTGGTGTATGCATGCAGCTTTTAATGTAGGTGAATGTGTTAGCATATTTCTCTTTCCTTGGGGAAATCTCTGATGTGTGAGATTTCCATTGAGTCTTCCTCTGCTGGACTCTGACTGAGATGATGCACATATACTGGAGCGTTAAGGCCTAAGTTCTTGGGACACAGGTAGCATTGCCATCCCCCTTCCCACGTCAAACCATATGTAACAACATGTGACTTTGAGTCGGGTTCCATATCCGTGTCTCGCCCAGGGCCCAGTGATGGTGTTCCTGTTAGTAGTGGCATAGAGGATACAGTCAGCTCCAGTGTGGCTAGTGGCTGTGTTAGCAATGGTGAAGGATCCAGCAGGGTGGCACCTATTCTGCCATAGATGATTGTTGTCCACTCTCAGGCAGTGGAAGGATTCCATCTACATCTCGCAACCTACTGGGTGGTGCAGGCTGGGATGATGAAATGAGTATGTCAATGGAGTTGGTCCGGTTGTCCACATGTGAGAACTACTGGTAATGGTGACATGTACAGAAGTCATTCTCCATGTGCACATTGCATAGGCAGTGGTTGTGACATCTGGAGATGACGGCGGGAATCCATTTCAGGCAATGGCCAAACCTGTGTGTCCAGATGGCTATCTCTGACCTGAAACAGGGTGATGGTGGCACTGGTTGGTATTCCTAGCTCAGATAGATAGAGCAGCATCCATAGTCGATGTTGTTGCCAAACGGCATGACACAAGAAGAAGAAAGAAATTGATCCAGTGCAACACCAGGAGTAGATCTAGAAATATATTTCTTGTAGATTTGTAGGTGTGCATGAGTTGTACAACCCCACTGTTAGATTGTGAATCTAATGGAGGGATGAAGATATGTTGGATACATCTGACATTGCAAAAGGAGGCAAACTCCTGGGATGAAAATTGAGGTCTATTGTCTGAGACCAACATGGTGGGAAGGCCTTTGATAGAAAAAAACTCATGACAGAGCTGGAATGGTTGCAATGGCCAAAGTTGTTGTGCAATAAACAACAAAAGGAAACCCAGAGAAAGCATCCATAACCAGGAACGAGTACGCATTAAGGAAACTGCCAGAGAAGTCTATTTGTAGATGGTTCCAGGACTGCAAAAGTTGTGTGCAGAGAGAAAAAATGGTAACCAAGTGAGAGATGTCACCATCCAGACACAGCCAAAAGACACGATGGCAAGGCAATGTCTTAGAACGCAATTAACACCCTTCCCCCCGCCTGCACCGCCCTTCCCCAATAATCGGTGTGGAGCAATCTGAGGATAACTGTATGGAGCTGAATGGTCCACATTGAGCTGAATGGTCCATATTGAGAAGCAGAAAGCTGTCAATGACAAGTGCTGAACACTTAGCAGGTACGGACGGAGTCAGATGTCTGCAACAGAGGTGCCTCTGCAACAGATCACCTTGCGTAGGGCTAGAGATTTATAGCACTAGCCTTAGAAACCCAAGCACCATTGATCAGAAACCCATATACTGTCTGATGAGCAGTGACACTGACATGGAAACAAAGCAACTCTTCTTGATCCACACCTGGTCCAGGGCAGCCGGAAGGTGGGATAATGTATCTGTGTTCGCATGTTTTAACGTAGGTCTCTCATAAGTACAGTGAGAGGGGAATCGAGGCCAATGTTGGAGGGGCTGGGTGGCTTAGTCTGGCAACCAAGAAGAAGCATCAAATAGGGAAACCATTGGTTTGTGATATGTGGTAAGATGGAACTTTATGACATACAAGAAAACATGAAACTTCTTCAGAGCATAACAATGGCAAGAACATCCTTATCAGTCTGTGAATATTTAGTTTTAGCCAGAGTGAGGGTCTTTGAGGTGAAGGCACTTGGCTGCTTGGCTCTGTCTGAATATTTATGAACTAACACTGCTCCCACCCCATGCTGGGAAGTGTCTGCCATTAAAACTAAATGGTGGCCTGGTTGATAGGTCACAAGAAAAGGAGCAGATTGCAACATCTCCTTTATCTAAAAAAATGCTGTTTCACATGGCTGTGACCAGTGAAATCAAGTCCCTTTGCACAGCAAGGCATACAGCAGTTTTGCAATGGATGCCAACCCCAGAAAAATTGTATGATAGTAAATGACTTTTCTAAAAAAGAAAAGAAAATAATAATAATAATAATCTTTTAGATTATCAACTGATGTAGGTCACAAGAGACTTTAAGTGCAGAAAAATGCTGATGATGGGACTTCCTGAAATCACTAGACACTTTGGAACCAAGATAACTGATAGATGGCTAGAAAATTGGTACTTCTCTAAACTACTGTTCAACTACACATCCTGCAGTACTTAAAAGAGTGTGTAAATTGTGAAGATGTTCTTCAGCAGAGGGGCAGGACACCACAGTATTGTGTAGATAACTGACACAACCAGACACTGACATTGTGATTTGTTCAAGAAGACATTGAAAAAATGCCGGATTATTGGCTACCCCAAATGGCAATCACAAATACTGATTATAGTTCAAAAGGCGTGTTGACAACCAGAAAATGTTGCTTCATCAGTGAGGGAAATTTGTAAATATGCCTTAGAGAGATCAATGTTGTGAGAGCATTGACCCAAGAAACTCATTTGTACATGGTAATGGATATGTGTCAATGATAGATTGAGCCTTGACAGAACATTTGAAATCACCACAAAGATTCAACTGCCCCAATGAATTTTTTAGAAAAACCACTGGGATTGCCGATTCAGTAGATGCATTCAGCTTGACAGCCCCGTCTGCCTCTACTTTGATTTGTTCATGGAGCACCACTGGAACCAGTCATACACAGAAAAGACAGGTTCTGGTGGAGGGCCTTATGGTAATGTGGACTAAGAAATTATTGACGCAAGCTAAACCCGCAGAAAACAGAGTGGAAAATGGGAACATAGGGAGTTTGGTTTCACATAAGGCACTTATTCAAAGGTGACATCATCAGAAATAGTGAATCCAAAAACTGTAAACATATCAAGCCAAACAAACAGCCAAACTGTGTATGCATTGTTCACAACAGGAAAGGTTAGTGGTTTGACTACAGATTTATATGTGACAGGTGCCAAGAGAGGTCCCAGAATTGGGAAATTTTGTTTATTGTAGCTTATTAACTTCTGTGTACCAACAATAGAGGGCGAGAACCCAGATCCATGTACATCTGTGAGTTTAATAATATGATGGTAGCACCCATTAATCATGACATCAATAAAGAGTTTATTTGGTGCAACATCAATTACCAATACACAATTGCCATCCATGTCAGAGTTGGCATCTAGGTGCTCTTTTTTTTTTTTTTTTTTTTTTGCTGCAATGTTACATTTTTTGTGGCAATGACAATAAGTGGCTCGCCGCCAAGGATAATCAGGCCTATTATGAGCAACAAAAATGGCTGAGCAAGAAGTAAGCACCAATTGTGAGCTCTGTAGTTTACTGCCTTGCCCACTTTGCGGTGCTGTGCCCATGATCAGCCACTTTGATGCTGTGATTGGGAGTGGATTGCCCTGTGAGCCAAGTGGCAATGAGAAAGAAAAGCAGAGTTGAATTCCCACCACTTCACATCACAATTCAAATTGATTCACCACAGTCCTCAAAACTCAAACAATTGAACAATATTAAGAACTTGTAAGAGGGAAGAATTTTCACACAAAAGGGTTCACTCATGAATCTCATGATTGGGTGTGAGATGAGTTATGACATCTCATATCATTTGATCTGCATGAAACACTATATGCATATAAATGACAAAATGGCAATGACAGCTAGAACCATGTAGTTCTGTGGCCATGCCTAATAAGATTGCTGAGGTTGCTTCCTGCAGCAATAAAACTAAATAAGGGTGGCAATTACATGCATTCATTTACAGTAATATTTTGAAGGAAGTTCACACACTTGATCGAAGAAGAGTGAAGGAGGATCCTGCAGTGGAGCAGGAGTTGATATATGTGAGGCAACAGCCACAACACAAATAAAGCATGACACAAAGTAACATCAGTTTATCAAAAAGCATGAAAATGCTATTGAACTACTTTTTGTAAGTGTGCTACTCTTCCAAAGACTCATATGCTGGAATAGGTGGTAGATAAATCAGAGGGGCTGCGGAAGGCAAAACAATGGGCAAGACAGTCAGTGGAGGAGATCCACCAGACAAGGTGGAAGCAAGAGACTGCAGTACACAAATTTTAGCTTGCAGAGTCATGGCGAAAACTTCTTGTTGTTCAACCAAGCAATGTAGAATCTCGCCAGTAACACCATCAGACATTGTCTAAAACTGATAAAAAATTCAGAAGAAAAATCGTGGAGAAAAGACTGCATTTATTACCAAATTTTGTGTCAGAACTGTAGATGATCACTACACTTAATACAGTAAAACACGTCTGACACTATCAGCATCAGAACACACACCGAGTACGAGCACTGCTTGGCACTGTTTATCTAGTGCCCTTCGCTGTAGCAGCCTCAGTCTCCCATGGCATACTCTCATGGCTGAGTGAGCAGCTTTGAACATATGCACACATGTCACCACACAATATTTTGGTTGATTTCCTGTATACCAATAGCTGAATATCAGCAATTATTTTTAAACGGAATGTACTCCAAACTCATAGACAACAGTGTAACTCTATTGGTTCACTATTTTTATTGTATGTAAGCACTACTCGTGAAGGCACTAGTGACTATTCATCATGCCGAAAAGCAAATCTTTCATTATCCATTTGCATGGCCCAATATTGCACAGTCTTCCATGTCATGAAGAAAATCCATTAGAATCATTTCCAGACTGAGCCTGATGGATGCTCGATATTTCCCATCTGGCACTTGTGTAGGTCAGGCTGTCTAGGTAACCTTATTTAGTTGCAACAGGGTCATTATTGATCCAATGGGCATTACATCTAAGTAAGTATGTTTCTTCAAAAACTTCTCCCAATTATTTGCCAGCTGATTTGCATGATTTTGGTTAACACTTAGAGTGAAATTGATGACAAGCAATAAATACCATTAGTTTTCTTTTTATATATATCACCGAAGTTGCACATTTATTTGGAAGTTGTGACTACTTTCAGTACATTTAGTCCATTTTCAAACATTTTGTGTGTGCTCCAACCACAAAAAATAAACTGATTTTAATGTTGTATCTTCATGAAAATTTTGTTTTTTGCATAGGCATGTAACTAGAGCATACTCATGTATGTGCAAAAACAAAATTTTCATCAAGCTACAATTTTAAAATAAAATTATTTTTTTATGGTTAAAGCACAGGCAAAAAGTTTTAAAATGGACAAAAAGTATCGAAATTAGTCACAACTTACAAGTAAATGTGCAACTGCAATGGTGAACAATATAAAACTACAACAATACTTAATAACAGGTGCTGACCCTGTTCCACCTTACAATGGATTTTCACAAATAACTTAATTATTTTATTTACAAATACAGAAGAAAGAAACTAAAAAGATTAGGTTCCAGTCTTGAAAAAGAAAAAAATTAAATTATGAAAGCACAACAAAACCCCACAAAGTAGTTTTAAGAAATGAACATGAGAGTGGAAAGTATAGGAAGAGGCAAGTCAGAGTAAAAATGTGAAATGTGAAAAGATATAACTACATAATTCTGAAAAATCAGTGAAAGTCAACAGTTATTGCATAGATAATTACCAAGTGTAGAGACTGGAGTTGTGATAGTGTTAGAGCAAAACAAATCTGTAAAAGCCACCAGAAATAGTTGAGCAAGACAGGATCATGCAAAAAACAGTATTAATATATTAAAAAACCCCATGTGTGAAAATGAAATTCTTCAGGCACTCTGTCTCAGGTCCTACTGATCACAGATAGGGGGTGAAGTGTTTTTATTAACCCTGTAGCCTTGTACACCTATCAGAAGAATGGTTGTACTGTAACCATCTTACAGTAAACGATAAAAATTTAAACACACTACCTGCAGCCCAGCCAAATAGAGCAAATTGGTTGATTTTTGTACATTATGTGTGGTATAGCATATGTTTTATATGGTTTATAACATCATTTGCTCATGGGCATTTACTCAGAAAATCATGAAACACTATCATTTTTGGATACCAAAACTACAGATTTGAGGATGACCATTTCTATATTTACTATTTATTGCAAATAATAAAAATTTGGTTGTTAAGATGATATGCTCAAATTGCTTTTTATTTATTTTAATTTCTTTCAGTATCTTTATATGTTATGAGATCTGAAAATTCCAAGTTTCCAAGTTACCAGACTTTCACACAAAATCAAAAAGACCAGTTGTTCGCATTTTTCACCTTGTGCTGTAAATATCTCAAAAAAAAAAAAAAAAAAAAAAAAAAAAAAAGCCTTCGGGTATGAAAAGTGCCAGCTGTGCTGACAGATAGTATTCTGCTGTAATAAACTCCCTATCTGACTTTAAGAACTCTATTTGGGGAAAGAGAAACTGAAATCTGCTCATCTTACAGTCTGATATCTTTGCTCAATGAAGGGCTGATTTTATTTTCGTTACTCATCACAGCTACTGTGTAGAATCAAATTAAATAAAGTACTGAAACATACTTTACAGATAGTGCAGAGATATAAACACATTGCATAGACTTTTCAAATGGTTGATTTTAACTCCTGTGTAGCAGTGTATGAAATTCAAAGATGATGGCAAAATTTTATTTTAAACTGAGTACACAATTTCTCATTGTGTTTTCAAGATACTGGTTTCATATCTGGTGGATAAACCCACACAGTGTGGTACTTCTATCAAAATAGACTTTGAGGTTGTTACAAAATACATATCATTCAATTTTAAGAAAACTATTCCATGAAATTAAAGGTGAAGCATTGAATTAAAATTTGTGCTGAGGCTGGGAATCGAACCCGGACCTCCATGCTCACTAAGCAGATGTCTTAACCACTAGAACACTGCACCACTATCGATTAACATGCCTAGGAATAGTCTAAGTACGACTTCTCTCCATGTCACAAATACTAATTCAGATTCTGTCTTCCATGAAATATCGCCACAACTGCCATGGCTCTCCATGTATTGGAATAGCACCTAGGCAATGGACATATCAGAACATTCTTGCCTTTTATCTTAGGCTAAAGTGATATAAATATCATTATAATTATAAATTTATAAACCCAGAGACAGTTTTGCGTCTGCAAAAAAAAAAAAATAAAAAAATAAAAAAAAAAAAAAATAAAAAAATAAAAAAAAAAAAAAAAAATAAAAATAACCCTATAATAATAATAATAATGGCCACATAATGAGACTCCCTGAACACAGACTAACAAAAAGAATTGTAAAATACATAGATTCTCTTGTTAATGGAGGAGAATGGATCCAAAAAGTTAAAAAAGATTTGGAATTAGCCAAAATTACTAAAAAAGAAATAGCTGCAAGGAACAATTTTAGAATAAAAGTTGAAAAGTGGGAGGTTAAACCAGAGACAAAAGCACCAAGAACTGGAACAAAATGGAGTGAAGAAAGAAGAACTAAATTTTCTCAAACAATGAAAAACTGGTGGGCAAATAAAAAGAACCAGAAGACCAAGAAGAATGGAAAATGAACCAGCTTTACTTAGCATCTTCTACATGGGAGCTTTACGACTAATAATAATAATAATAATAATAATAATAATAAAGTGTTTAAGACATCTGCCTAATGAGCACGGAGGTCCAGGTTCGATTCCTGGCCACAGCACAAATTTTAATTCAATGCTTCACCTTTAACTTTATTGTCTTTGACATTTTCAAGACACAAAACAGTCTCTGGGTTTATAAATTTATAATTATAATGATATTCCATTAAAATTATTATTTTGGACATCTTACAGTCTGATATCTTCTCTCAATAAATGGCTGAATTTCTTTTTGTTATTCATCATACCCAATATATAAATATATTGATGCTTGCAAATAAATTATCTGATATTTACTGATCTACAGAATTTGCCTTGTATAAGCAACACACCCTACAGTAGCAAGGAAGAGAAGGATACCAGCTGAAAAATGCTCCAATCAGTTCATAAATAAGACAAATATGTTCATGTTTAAAAGACTCTGACAGAAAATAGGGGAACAGGCTACATAAATCCTCATTCCACCTTCTTCACCAGAAATTTTGACATGAACTATCTGTGCTTTCTTGTGCTGATAGATAATAGCAGAAAATAACAATTGAAGAGAGTGGAGACAGTGTGAGAAGGAGAAAAGTAGAGAGCAGTCAGTTATGGTGGGGAAGATACAGTGGCAGTAAAAAAGATAAAGGTATGGGGTAGCAGTTGGAGCAAGAGAGAAAGGTGACGGTGGAAATGTTTGGTGAGGAAGTAAGACTGAAGACTAAGGCAGATGGTTCGCTTTTACCCGAGTCTTTTAAACAGGAACATGTTTGCCTTTTGTGTACAATCAGGAGCATTTTTAGGTGGCACTATTCATTTAACAAAAGGAGTAGTCATATGAAAAGATGCAATGTGACCAGAAAATTTGAATGCTGGAAACATTCTAAAAAGAGAGAAATACTTAAGGGAGATGAAGCTGGGAAAGGAAACAATAGTTCAGTTTGTATGAACACACTTACATGCTGGAATTTTAGTATACAATATATCACACAGAACACAGTTGCATGGATTGGTTGAAAAAAATTATTTGAACATTAGCGTTTATTAGACAGGTGTAATAGGGTATGTAAGAAGGCACAGAAAACAGAACAACTCAGATATTATGAAATATTAATTAAGAAGAAAAATATTTTGGAAAGGATAGGTTGCTACTCACCACGGAGATGCCTGATGAGCCGCAGAAAGGCACACACAACAAAATAAACAAAAAATGAAGCTTTCAGCTGTTAAGATTTCATCTGCCACAGAGAATGCACATACACAAACACACACACACACACACTCACACTAACCCAACCGCCATCTCCAGCTGTTGTGGCTGGACTGTACATATCTGGACTGGACTTTGACAGCAGTCCAGCCGCAACAGCTGGAGACGGCATTTGGGTTTGTGTGAGTGAGAGTGTGTATGTGTTTGTGTATGCGCGTTCTCTGTTGCAGATGGAGGTTAAACACCTGAAAGCTTCATTTTTGGTTTATTCTGTTGTGTGTGCCTTTCTAGGGCTCATCAGGTGTCTCTGTGATGAGAAGCAACATATACTTTCCAAAATTTTATTGAGTGCTTTAAGGTATTTCCATTGTTTAAGAAGAAAAATCATATTACTCAGAAAGTGTATGTCATCAGCATGGTTAACCAACTGTCACAATGCACAGGCAAAGTGAAAACAAAGAACACTAACCAAGGTGGCAATGGTATTGAATATTCTGAGACATACTGAAGCCCAGACAGTATTTTGCTGAAACAACAATCATACCATGATTATCATTGGGGGGGAGTAAACCTTGTAAGGCAGTTAATCTTGTAATTTCTACATATTCATAACAAGAAAAACAACAATAATTTCAATAATTTGTTTTTGAAATTAATTAGTGCAAGGTGAGATGGAATAGAAAGAAATAAAAATGTTTTTACTGTTTGTAGTGAAAGTTGTGCCTCCTGCAAGAAAATACTGACCAGCTGACCTGTGTTATTTGTGAAATTAAGTGAAATTAACAATTCTCTGAGTAGAGCAGCATCCTTACATAAATATTATTGACCGATCATTTTCATATGAACATTCCCAAAAATGTAAAAACAATCAATAATAAAATTTCCCATAAAAATTACTTTATATATGTAACAAATCACGACCCAGTAACATAAAGGTTTGCATTTTAGTAAACTAAGAGATTCCAGTATGTGAAAATTTTCCGATTTCCTGAATTGGAATTAAGCAGATCTAGGGGGGAAAAATGCACTGACACTATAGTATATGACTTCCTAAAGATCTCTTTGCTAGTCTACTTATGAGATGCAGTATCTTTTGCAGATGATACCAATTTTTGTATTATATGGTTAGAGAAGCTGGCCATAAAAAGGGTTACTGAGATCACGATTTAATGTCCCATTGGTGCTGAGGTCATTAGACACATATCACAAGTTTTGACGGGGGAAGAATAAGTAAGGAAATTGGCCATTCTCTTTCAAATAATCATCCTAGCATTCACCTTAAGCAATTATACAATGTCACAGGAAACTTAAATCTAAATGGCCAGCCAGAAATTTTAATCACTATGCAGTGTGTTACCAATATGGAACCTTGAATGATAAATAGGCCTACATATGAAATATGGCAACAGAATAGCGACTACTATATGGCAGTTAATGATACACAGTAGTATAGATGAGTCTCAATCTCAAACTTCTAAAATAGTAAAAGAGTCTATACCCATTTCACTCTGGCCAGGCAGCTCAAGATCATTTGGCCTGCACCCCTCATTTCACATGATTGCCTCCTCCAGAATATCTTTTCCCCTCTTCCTAGCGTGCCGTCCATCCCTTCTGCAGTTCTACAACAACAGTGCAGTAGGGATTTTCTGTGTTTACATTTAAATTAGCTACAATGTTGAGTATGAATGGTATTAGGTGTCAATTAAGGATATTGTGTATACAGTGTAAAATTTTTTCAAAGCGTTAGAAAACTACCAAGTAAAGGTTTGTGATTTTTTCAGAGATACTCAAGAAACAACTGCAGAAGCCTATCAGGTGTTGGTAAGAACAGTACAATGCATCTGCGAGGAAGCACATAAAAGTGTAATCGAAAATGAAGATATCCTAAGGCCAAGTTAGATTTCCAAAAAGACGTAATCTGTCACTCAGTTCCAGAATTTTATGATAATGGTAAATACCCAACAATTAAAAAACTTAAGGATGTTTTAAAAGCTAAAATAGACTATTCAGAAAATATTACATCTTTGCATAAAACTGTAAGAAAACTTGGCTTCAGATACAGAAAAGCTAATGATGGTTGAAGATTTTTGATGGAGAGAAAATATGTTGTAGTCGCAAAAGCCTCATATTTAAGAAGAATGTTTAAAATAAGGAATGAACTGTATCCCCAACTTATCATTTACAGTGACAAAACGTGTAAATCAAAACCATTCTAAAAGTCTTATCTGGCAGGATTCTAAAAGAAATGGTGGTCTAAAGGTCATGTTAGGTAAAGGATCATGTCTGATAATCTGTCATGCTGAATCAGACAAATATGGTTTCATAGAGGGGGTAGAATTGGCATTCCAATCTAAAAGTGGTGTTGATTACCACCAAAAGATGAATAATATAGTGTTTAGGGAATGATTTACTGATCTCCTTCGAAGCCTGGAAGAAGGATGTGTGATAGTCGTGGACAATGCAAGCTATCATTCCATGCTTAAAGAAAAAATTCCCAACTCATGTTTAAAGAAAGCTGATATTTTGGAATGTCTGCAAAGCAGAAGAATACCTCATGATTCCACACACACAGTAGCCAAATTGCTTTGCACTTTTAGGCAATGCAACAGCTGTTTTCAGGTGATATAAGCTTGATGATCTAGCTGCACAAATGGGACATGATGTTATATGGCTTCCTGCTTATCAGTCAGTACAATCCCATTGAACTGATATGGGCTTAAATAATACAAGTGGTAGCAGACTGGAATTCTATGTTTAAAATTATAGATGTGAGAAAATTACTGGATGACGCCAGTAAAAACGTGACAATAAAAGATTGACAGAAATGTGTTGCCCATGTAGAGCGATTGCAGGTAGAAGACTTTCCAAAGGAAGGGTGAATGAATTCAGAGGATTTTAATAAATCTACATGAAGATAGTAACAAGATGTCCAGTGATGATGATGATGATGATGATGACGACGATGACAAAGATAATGAAGCTGATGTCTGCCCACTGTAGTTTCTGTTTGGTGAGTTACATATAACTTTTTCACTATTTCGCTTTATTAATGTAACTGTTTTAGTGTAATAATCTCTGAAATGATAGCCTATACATTATATACATATTGCAATGAACAAAATAAAGTTCACTAAAATGTGACAAATTAATTTTAAAAACTGGCAGTGCTTATTATTGTTGGCACGTTGTTAAAGTGAGCTGCCAGAGCAGTTTGTTTGCAAGGGAGTAGGGGAGGGAGGATGTAGAGTGGGGATACAGCTATGTGACCTTGGGGCACTTTGTCTCAATGAACGAAGTATAGGAGCCATAGACTAAAGTAAGCATCTCTTTTAAAATTCACAAACAGTCATTTAAGGTGGGAAAACCATGAGGAAATACCAGATAAAACTATGTAATGAATGATACATTTTAAGAACATTAAAAGTATTTCAACAAAATAATTTACATTGGTTTTATTCTTTGTAATACACTTTTTGTACAACATTAAAGTATAATACAGTTAAATGACATTATATTTCTGGATTAGAGTGCTAATTATACATAACCTTACATAAAAGTACTGTCGAGAAAGTAACCTCTGTTTATGTGTAGTACAAATATAAAGGCTGTCAAGAAAGTAACCAAAATGATTACTTATGTTTATGCATAGCATGAAAAGTAGTGGGAGTAGTGATGGAATTTTGACATAAGTGTGTGGAGTGGCTCAGTATTTTTCTAGATGTACAAGGTGGAGCATCATACTTGTGTGTGCTAATTATAACTTAACATGAGTGTTGCAATAGTAGATTCCACCACATGTGAAGTGTATGGCATTATAAGATTTCTTTGTGTGAAATATCACTCATCATCCAAAATTGACCATGAATTGTGTGCAATCGATTGTCCAAACATTATGAGTGAAGGAGTTGTCTGTCAATAGGCGTGATTGTTTAAAAATGGGAGAACAAACATTTACAATGAAGATTGGAGCAGTAGGCCTTCACTTGCTAGTGATGATAGCAAGATGTACATCACTGATAATCATTTTAAGGGATATTGCCAGCAAACACAATTGAAATTCTGGTTATCTTTTCATATTGTGTGGTATACACTGCCAGAAAAAATAATAACAATTAAAAATTGTAGAACTGGAAAGGCTTTATTTTAACCCATTGACAGCATATGTCACCTGGGGGATAATAGGATAATTGAGCATGTATGGGATACGACGGGACAACAACTGGCTTGTGTGATTCGTCAAGCCACAACTCTTGCAGAACTGCATGAACAAGTGAAGAAGGCATGTGATAATGTAACCCAAGGCAGTATTTGTCATCTGTGTGATTGACTGGATACCAGAATCAGCAAGTGCACTTCCACCCCTGGAGACTACACCACATAGTAATATGGGTGTTCCAGCATTGATCGACACCTCCTACCTCTGTTTCGCCTGAGCTATTGATCTGTACCTGTAATTATTTCATGAACTCCTATGTACTCTTTCAACAATAAAACTTCAATGAACTGGAAAACTCTAAGAAGGTGTATTACTTTCTTTTGCCATCGGTGTATTATTCGTAGAAAAGCTTAAGTGGCATATGTATAGTTCATTTTATTGTGGCATTTCCACATTTCTGTTTTTCCATGAAACAATTTCTGATTATTCATGAAGTCCAAATACCTAAATTAGTGTACCAATTTCAACATATTTTTCTCATGAGCTGGCCCTAACTGTTAGGTAGAACATAAACCATCCAAAATGTTTCTCACTACATGATGTAGTTCACAGACTTGAATAACTGAAAAACTATGTTGTCAACTGAAGCTACCATTAATAATAATAATAACAATAATATTAATAATAATAAATAAAAAATAATTTAAAAAAATAAAATAAATTCAAAGCAGACTATTTCCTGTGGTAAACAGAGTTGCGTGTGTCCAATTTGAGTGTATCCAATTTTAGTGATATGCACCATCACAGATTGGATAAAGCTCAGTAAGAGCCATAACTAAAATTGAAGTGTAGCCCCCATGAACATAAAGCAGACAAGATCATGAAATTGGGGTATAAGCTTAAGCTTTGCAACCACACATCTGATTGATGTATTGAAAAAAGTGTGTCAAACTAAGACTTGCAGAAGGATTTTCAGCTTTTGTGTTCAGAGCTTTATTGTGTCCTGTCCAAGAAAACTGGTTTGGAACAAATATCCAATAAGCCATTGTGTCCCACTTCTATCATGAAAATAATGTACTAATCTGCGACTCAGGTGAAAGGTTTTGTAGGGGGCCTAAAGATTTGAGAATTCCCTGAAGCTCTGCCTGGAAATCAAGAATGGGGTCGTCTTGAAAGACTTTGTAGGTAGTGTTGTCTGAAAGCTGACACAGTCCCTCAGCCACATACTCCCGCCGATCAAGTACCACGGTCGTGGATCCCTTGTTGGCGGGGAGAATGATGATGGAATGGTCAGCCTTCAGATCACAGATAGCTTGGGATTCAGCTGCGGTAATGTTGGGAGTAGGATTAAGGTTCTTCAGGAAGGACTGAGAGGCAAGGTTGGAAGTAAGGAATTCCTGGAAAGTTTGAAGGGGGTGATTTTGAGGAAGAGCAGGTGGGTCTCGCTGTGATGGCGGATGGAACTGTTCAATTTGAATGATTAAATCATTGTGCCCGGTTACCAAGCCCCCACAGAACGAATCTCTGCCTACGAAGACCAACACCTTCAACCCATCATGTGCAGTCTCCCATGCTTCATCAAAGACACCAACTACTTCCTCGATCGCCTGAAATCCTTAACCGGCCTGTTACCTCCTGAAACCATCCTCGTAACCATTGATGCCACTTCCTTATACACAAATATCCCACATGCCCAGGGTCCCGCTGCGATGGAGTATTTCCTTTCACGCCGACCACCCACTTCCCTACCTAAAACCTCTTTCCTTAATACCCTAGCCAGCTTCATCCTAACCCACAACTTCTTCACTATTGAGGGCCAGACATACCAACAACTAAAGGGAACAGCCATGGGAACTAGGATGGCCTCCTTGTACGCAAACTTATTTATGGGATGCTTAGAGAAAGCCTTACTGGATACCCAAGCCTGTCAACCCAAAGTTTGGTACAGATTCATTGATGACATCTTCATGATCTGGACTAACAGTGAAGAAGAACTCCAGAATTTCCTCTCCAACCTCAACTCCTTTGGTCCCATCAACTTCACCTGGTCCTATTTCAAATCCCATGCTACGTTCCTCGATGTCGACCTCCATCTGTCCAACGGCCAATTTCACACATCCATCCACATCAAACCAACCAACAAACAACAGTACCTGCATTATGACAGCTGCCATCCATTCCACATCAAACGTTCCCTTCCCTACAGCTTAGGTCTTCGTGGCAAAAGAGTCTGCTCCAATCCCGAATCCCTGAACCAGTACACCAATAACCTAATAACAGCTTTCACATCCTGCAGCTATCCTCCTGATCTGGTTCAGAAGCAAATTACCAGAGCCACCTCCTCATCCACCCAAATCCAGAACCTTCCACCAAAGAACCCCAGAAGTGCCCTTTTGTCACCGGATACTTTCCGGGACTGGAGCAGACTCTGAATGTGGCTCTCCAGCAAGGATACGACTTCCTTAAATCCTGACCTAAAATGAGATCCATCCTTAATGACATCCTTCCCACTCCACCAAGAGTGTCTTTCCGCTGCCCACCTAACCTTCATAACCTGCTAGTCCATCCCTATCAAATCCCCAAACCACCTTCCATACCGTCTAGCTCCTACCCATGGAACCTGCCCTATCCACCCTTCCACCACCACTTACTCCAGTCCAGTAACCTGGAATGTGTACACGATCAAGGGCAGAGCCACTTGCAATAGCACCCACGTGATTTACCAACTGACATGCCTACACTACGAAGCGTTCTATGTGGGAATGACCAGCAACAAACTGTCCATTCACATGAACAGTCACAGGCAGACAGTGTTTGTTAGTAATGAGGATCACCCTGTGGCTAAACATGCCTTGGTGCATGGCCAGCACATCATAACACCATCCGGGTTATGTGGATACTTCCCACCGACACCAACGTTTCAGAACTCCGGAAATGGGAACTTGCCCTTCAGCTTATTCTCTCCTCCCATTGCTCACCTGGTCTCAACCTCCACTAAATTCAAATTCCCGCCCACCATCTTTAGCATCTTTGCCATGTTTCTGCGAACAGAGCCTCTGCCTCAAGAGGTATCTCTGTCCAACTTCTTTGCTTTTTACAAATGTCTGTCTAGGTGTGTTTGCGTTTGGATATGTGTGAGTGTGTGTGTATTTGTTTACCTTCCTTTTTCCCCCTAAGGTAAGTCCTTCCACTCCTGGGATTGGAATGACACCTTTTCCACTTCCTTAAAACCCAGATCCTTCCCTCTCTCCTCTCCTTTCTTCTTCTTTTCCTGAAGAAGCGAACAACGGTTGCGAAAGCTTATATGTGTGTTTGTGTGTGATTTTATTTGTGTCTGTCGACGAGCCTGTCCTTTGGGTAAGTCATCCGTTTTCTATTTTATACATACATATATAATTTCCAGAATTTACAAAAAAAAAAAAAAAAAAAAAAAAATTGAAAATGAAATGGGGGAGGGGAGAATAAGCAGTATGAAAGATGATACAGTAGTACTCACTCATTTTAATGACTCTTTACAGCAACATGAATTGATAATAGAAAATAAAAGTTTATTTATATATGGTACCATAAAAAAGTATCACTTCTATACAATACTGAAGGACAATTCATTAATTTCCTACATTGTAAAATACTAGAAACTGCCTAAAAATGTCTGAAACGTTTTTAGTTTTTCTAACAACGGGAAGTCCAGGTTGGCATGTCAGTAATATAATGAGGACTGGTTGCAACCCACCATGAAAATAATGGATGAGCTGCAGACAGGCTTGTAGAAAAGACAATCTCATTCATACAACTTAAAGTTTCAGTCACAGCCTTCATTAGGAAAAGAGCTTACATGTATTTACACAATCATTCAGGCACAACTGAGACACACATGGTTGCTGTCTCCAAATGCTGCAGCTCAAGTAGTACTTTAACAGTGGAGTGACAGAGAGTGGTGGGGAGGGATGGGGAGGGGAGTGGAAAGGATGGAAGGCAAAGGTGGTGATAATACAATCCATGCCACCAGTGGCACATGCAGGTGCTGATAGATGGGAATGTGATACACAGCTTAGAATGCAGAGAAGGGAGAATAACAACAGCATTCTGAGGTAGTTTTGGCACTGAATATTTTGGAGTGTTGGAAGAGAGATTTGGAGATGTGAAAACTTGATAAAGTGTCTGGGTGCTGTGAGATTTCATGAGGAAGAATATTGTGGGTGTAGGATAGTGTTTGTAAGGTAGAGTATGAAGATGGAAGTAGGATATCCTTAGGCTGGATAACTTGAAGAGGTGATGTCTGAAATACTCCACCAGGTGTTGGAATGCAAGGGATTCAATTTGTAACAAGGATTGTATGTAGTGGGGTTGCACATTTCACATTAGCAGTATTTCAAGGATGAAAAAGAGGTTGTTCAGGGATGCCTGTGCCCTGTAGATATGTTTTTGTAGCACTCAATTTGTGAGGGACAAGAACTGGTAAGATCTGAAAATGGGACAATCAGTTGTTAAAGGGGGAGTGTGATCCAGAGAAGGGAATATTCAAATTTTCACAGTTAGGCGATTGGGGGAGATTTCATGGTTTAGGATGTGGGACTGGGTTATAGTTGACCCCCACCCCTCACTTTCCCTTCACTGAATCCCAAGGTGCATCTCACATTCCTATCTATCAGTAGCATGCAATGTGGATTGTACTATTTTGTCCTCCATCCTTTCCCTCCTTCTCTCCTTCCCTCCATCCCAGTCACTGTTAAAAGCACAAGTTTGGCCATAGTAGCTTGACTGATTTGTGAATGTGTGTGCACTCTTTTTATGATGAAGGCTGTGCCAAAAATTTAAATTGAATGAGTGTGATTCACAGTGAGTTGTATCCTGTCCTCAGCATATTGTTGTGTTCTTCAATTTTTAAAAACAACATATACTTATAAGACACTCTTATGCACCAAAAAAATAAACTCAGCTGCTTAAATAAATGCTATAAAATATGATTATCATTACCCATACAAAGCTTTATCATAAAAGCTGCAGAAAGCAAACATGCTATATTATTTCAGCACTACAATTGTTGCTGAAATGACAAAAAAAAAAAAAGGTGGGTACTGTTACTGAAATTGCAACCTGCAGTTGTTACATAAATATTGTGCAAGACTTAAACCTACCTGTGAGAACGCCAACATAACAAAAAGCATAATGAAATACTTCCAAACCACCACAATTAATTTCTTCTTTCAGCTGGTTTTTTATGTTTCTGCTGGACACAATCTTAGTTTTGGAATCATATTTTTCAAAGGCTAAGCCAGAAAGCTGAAATGAAAGGTACTATCATCTACCTCACACTTTCACTGGATATTATAGACATAGATTATAATGAAATTGAGAAAAATGGAATATTTATGCCAATAGTATTAACATTTTATATTTATGTGTGAGTGAGGTGAATGTTCTTGTATATTTACGCAAAGATGCAGACACAGAAAAATCGTTATACCTCATGAGGGAATCTGGATGGTGAGCACAGAGAAATATGGAAGATAGGGGGTATGCTTTGGACAGCCAAGAGTTTAAGGAAACCCATGGCTGAAAGCGGGAATCTCAGGTTTGAACCACAGTCCAGCACAAATTTTCACTCATTGCCATTGAATTACATAAATACTCTGGTACAACCCCAGAGAATCACATTTCTCCTTTCCATATTCCTTCTGTCATTAGAAGCCTTATTAATTTTATTCCATTTGTATTAGACAACATAATACAAATGGAATTTATATTGCTTATAAACATAACTGATAGCTGCATTGTGTAGATTACTACTATTTAAATTTAGCATTTCATCCACAGACAGAGTGTTTGGCATATAAAAACATAGTACTAGACCAATCAAATTATATCAATATTGTATCTAGGGACAGTAGGTGAGGAGGCAGGTGGAAGAGTAAGTTGGTGGAAGAGTAAGTTGGTGGAAGAAGTTGTAGGGTTACACTGAACACTACTACCTTTTCTTTATGTCGACTTGAGGTATCTACATATTAATGAACTTGCTATTAGGCTGGACCAGAACAGAAACTGCCGCCAGAATCAATGTTTGTTGCAGATTCTGGGGGCGAAGGCCAGTGCACAGTAATCACAGATGACATAGGACATAATACAAAGAAGTTTCTCCATGATTTAGGAATAACACTGGAAAAAACAACTGAAGAATTGTTATTGTTGATTTATATGTATATTCTTGGCACTATTGTAATAGTTTTCATTCATGGTTTGACTGGTGTCCAATGTATTCGTCCATAAGGCAAATAAATTGATTTAAGAAGTTTCTCAAGAAAAACGGAGTTCTTCTTTATATTCTTATTTATTATGGACATCTTAAATTAAACAACGAATATCAAGAAGAAGTTTATTCCTTATGGTTACATGTTCTAGTAATGACAGAGGCACAGCTGAGGCTGGATCTCTTAACTAAACTTTTCACAGCTACGTTAAAGTTATGTGCTTAACCCGGCTGAGAGAGACTTTTAATATGAAATGTTTGTTCTTGCCGTTTGAAGAAGAGATTTTAAACAGTGGTGAGAACATTTCAATCTGTAAATCGTGAAATAGTACACGACTACAGAGGCACGACGACAAGAAACATTTCATCTGGCAACAGTGTAACAGGACCGGACTGCACATCTACTACAAAAACGTTTCATCTGGAATTAAACGTCACGAAAAGTAGTTTCTGATGACGTTTGATGAATTGTCAAATTTCAATCTCACAAAGGAAACTATAAATTCTATATCCTCAATGAGACAAAATATTATTGTGCACATCTAGCACTGGAAGAAAAGAAGATTTAGTTTGGAGATTGGAGAGCTGCCAATAGACACTGAATACCGGACTCAGTTACGCTGACGTGCGATGATTGCTGATTACGCTGTACGACTGCGAGGCTTCGATGTCATTTGCTACATAGTGGTGAGCATAATGTTCTTTAATTTCTTACAAGTTGTAGTGAAAGTGTTGTGTCATTGCGAATATGGGAACTTTCCCTTAAACATATTCACTCTTCCCGTTGCCCACCTGGTCTCAACCTCTCTGGACAGATCCTCTGCCTCAAGTGGTATCTCTGTCCAACTTCTTTGCTTTCTACAAATTTCTGCCTAGGTGTGTTTGAGTGTGTATATGTGTGTGTGTGTGTGTGTGTGTGTGTGTGTGTGTGTGTGTGTGTGTGTGTGTGTATTTGTTTACCTCCTTTTTCCCCCCCCCTATGGTTAAGTCCTTCTGGTCCCGGGATTGGAATGACCCCTCATCCACTCCCTTAAAACCCACATCCTTTTTTCCTTCCTTCCTTCCTCTTTTCCTGATGAAGCAAGCGGCGGTTGCGAAAGCTTCAATGTTTGTGTGTGTTTTTATTTGTAAATAAATTAATAAAATTCACCAACCAGTTGCTTGTGATGATTTATTTTGGACGACAGGTTTCGGGCGCTTGAGTGCCCTTCTTCAGGTCTATTTTAGTATTGTTGCTTAATGAATGTACATGCTATTAGGAGAATCAACACTAAGTGCAGAGATTATGCAATGAATAACAATCAGCTGCTATCAAAGTATTTATGGATGAGCGTCACAGTGAAAAAAAATGTTCAAATGTTTGTAGAGTCTATGGGACTTAACTACGGGGTCATCAGTCCCTAAACTTACAAACTACTTATGAACTACTTACAACTAAGGACAGCACAAATATCCATGCCTGAGGGGGGATTCGAACCCCCGACCGTAGTGGCCGTGCAGACTGTGACTGAAGGGTCTCAGTCCCCTCGGCCACCGCGGCCGGCAGCGTCACAGTGAAAGAGGAAAAATAAATAAGAAAAAAGGCTATGGTAAAAACAGTAATAGTCGATGTGTTGAAAAGAAAAGTGTAAAGAGAGGAGCAGGTGACTGATAACGCAGTCACTTGACAGATTAATATTTAGTAGTGGTTTTTTTTTTTTTTTTTTTTTTTTTTTTTGTGTCTATTGGCGAGCCTGTGCTACTTAAGGACTTACCTTAAGGGGATAAAAGGAAAGGCAAACAATTGCGCATACATATAGTCTACCTTGTTGTGTTAGCATGTGGGTGTGTGTGCACTTGTTTGCCTTTCCTTTTATCCCCTTAAGGTAAGTCCTTAAGTCCTTCCACTCCTGGGATTGGGATGACTCCTTTTCCATTTCCTTAAAACCCATATCCTTCCCTTTCTCCCCTCCTTCCTTCCTCTTTTCCTGAAGAAGCTGCCAGCAGCGGCGAAAGCTTGTATGTGTGTTTGTGTGTAATTTTACTTGTGTCTGTCGATGGGCCTGTGCTTTAGGTAAGTCATCCGATGGGAATACGTAAGAATGATTTCGAAGGACTATGTCTCCCATGGATTATTTACCAGTTGTACGTGAAGTTTACTCTTGTTCACTTGTTTCAGGTGCGGGGTAAAGGAGGAGCATGATGAATACGACTTCACGATACGCAATAAGTACGTGTACACTGCAATATAGTGAAATCACAACATTGGAATTATATTTTAAAGAAGTTGAAGGAATGCAGGAGGCAGATCGAGAGTAGTTGTACTTGGTAGATCAGGAAACTGGTGTTGTTGGGAGTAACAGATCCAAAAGGTAAGACTGTTTCTCCTATTAGGTACCCACAGTGAGGTCCTAACTATGTAGAGGGGTGTGCAGTCCAATTAAGAGTGACTGGCACCTTGGGTATGCAAGCATAGAGCTTGATACTCTAATTTTTGTTGCTGTTTCTTTGGCCTCGCTACAAGCAATAGAAGTTTTATTTTTTGTACTCCAATGAATTAATTAATAAAAAATAAACAAATTAAAAAATAAAATAAAATAAAAATCTAATAAATAAAAGATCTTAGTTCACAGATGTTGAACAACCTAGAGGTGATTTCACTATCCTCATATATGTGTGCTATTTTCGAAGCAAGGTGTTCATTTTCGCACCTTTTCAGAATGCAGTTCAAAGTACTCTTTTACCCTTAATTTGAGACTCTTCCAATATACTTGAATTTATAGAGCGTCATTGTGTTTAGAAAGTTACCATCTGATGAAAGGCTCTAAATTATCATAGTTCCTTTGAACTTAAAGAATTTGTAAGCGTTGATGTTACTATAGACTGCCCATGTTTAAATACTTTTGCCCCAAATATGTCCATTAAACCCTGAAGCATACTAAAGTACAGCCTGTGATGAAGCAGGTGGGAGGGGGGGGGGGGGGCGTAGAAATAGGAGTTAAGGTTGAACAGGATAGATTTTTTAAATTTTATTTATTTTTAATTTTATTTTATTTTTATTTTTTTATTTTTAAATTATTTTAATGAAAACATTTCAACAAAATTTGGTACATACATGACTCACATGAGACCAAAGATCAAAACTACTTAAACTAAATTAAGCTAACCTAAGGATAACACACACACCCATGCCCCAGGGAGGACTAGAAGCTCTGATGACAAGCAACCTTGCACTCCGCAACAAGGTACCTTAGAGTGCTCGGCCACTCCACTGCAGCATATAGATTCAACTCCTGTCTAGAGTCATATGGTGTAAAACAGCAGGGATTTAGATGCACATGTGTGCAATATGTATGACATTCATGTACATGGGTGAAGCTGTAGGAAAAGGCTGGGGTTATTTCTAATGTACGAAAGTAAATATTACCTTGAGTGTAAGAATCATCTGTACAAGGTTTGCATGTGCTGGTGGATACGGAATTCCAAAACGAATGGTGTTTCGAAAAAATAACAGGTAGCCAAATAAAAACACAAGATTAAGTACATGGTTTAACCTGTAACAAAGACAATAGAAGTACATCATAAAACATTTCAATTCAAGCACTATGTTACAGTCAGTAATAGGATTAACAGAATACACTCAAGGAAAAATTAGTTGCAAAGATGCATACAGTCAAACACAACCAATTTAGTTAAATCTATGACATCATTTTAATAATCTATTGATTTATGTAGTATACTAAACATTTGACAACTAAAATGCCAGTCAGATACAAATAAAAAAAGTTGTTAAAAAATCAACATAGGATAATTACAGAGATTATTATAATCTGATATTTAACAATTTTGCACTATCCTCATAACTAGCACAATTTGTATGTTTTTGAAGAATTTCTTTTCTTTTAATATATTTTTGACCACTGAAACTCATTACAATGTCACCTGTGTAACTGAGGTTGTGGCAGACCATGAGGTTTGATACCTCACACTCACACCTAAAGTATCTGTGAACTGACATGACTATTGCTGCTTCAGCAGTATTGAGTATTCCAGTCTTTCCTTGCATGTACATGTCTGCAAAATAATAAAGTATGTATTCATAAGATATCCTGTCTTATCATTCTGTTGAAACCCCCAATCCCACATTGGTGAGCCGAAGTGCGAATACGACACATGCAACAACACTGGTGACGATGACTATATGAGGAGATTCCAGAATCAGCACACGAGCATGTAAACACACCTGAAGCAACATTGGCACATGACACCGACTACAAGCAATCATCAACTTTATACAAGTGATGTAACATGTATTCTACCAGTGACATTATGTCAAATGTTCAGCTGTGAAAAACATTTCTAACATGTGGTCAAGTGGAGTGACAACATTGACAACAGTATGTGAACAATGACGACCTGTACCTAGGCACAAGGACTGCATGTAAACTGTGTTCACTTGTTCTCACTATTTGCTTTTGTGACATCTTTTAAACACATCATTCAGAGTGAGAACTGTGTTATTCATGATGTTGAGGTTATTCATCATGTACAAGTACACACTTTATGACCCTGATACAAACCAGTTAGAACAACAGAGTGCATTTTTTAGCCCAAAATTGACTCTCAGAGTGTTTTGTGCACTCAATTGTGACAATATTTTGATTGATTATGACATTTAGTTTCCACTGTTTTTCACAATGCAAATTTGTGCCATCAACAATGAATGCCATGTTAAAGTATGAGAGGCTATGCCTCAAGGCTCAGCAAGCACCTGATACTGGTGACATGGCACGATCTCTGCTGATCGCCGCATCGTGTCCCATAATGGAGCTACCTACAAGTCTGGCCATGCCTGATCTTCAGCAAAGATTACACTCACTGCTATGCTGGACAAGTATGCAGCAGCCATGCAGATGACATGTGTTCCCCACCAATCAGGACGTGGACACCAGCAAGTAGCAAGGGCAGTGCAGCAGTCGCCACAACCCCAGGATGTCACAACGACATTTCCCATGCCACCCCTGTTGATGACAACTACTGCTACCCTGTGACTTTATGAAAATGCTCCCACACCACCTCCAGATGATGGCAACCCACTGCTACGTCACACTCTCACGGTGTCACTCATGCGCTGTCTCTGCTCTGCCTCCTTAAATGATGGCAAGACACCACCACCCTGTTCATCTTTCCTGTCTATTGCCACCAGTGCCACGCCTTTACTCCTGAGTCACTGTGCACCCCATGAGATACAGGACATGCCACCAGAAGAGCCACCCCTTGGCCAACTACACGGGGGGGGGGGGGGGGGGGAGGGGGGCGGCTCACTGGCACTTACCAATGCTATGCACTACTGGCGGGGACTCTGTGGTGAACTGCGAGGTTCACTACCTCACACTCGTGCCTAAAGCATCTGTGAACTGATATGACTATTGCTGCTTCAGCAGCCATGATTATTCCAGTCAATGTATTATCTTGCCTTGAACACACTTGTCTGTGAAGTAATAAAGTATGTATTCATAACATAACTTGTCTCATTGTTTTGTTTGCACCTCCAATCCCCCAAAGGTAAATGTAAAACTGTATCTTCAGTGAAATTCAGTAGAGCACAGAAGTTTCCAATCTAATAGTCTACTTAGCGTACATCATTCAGTCTGCCATCGTTCTCAAATAGTCACTTCAAGCTTAGACCATATTTGCATTATTGCTTCATGACATGAACATTTCTCACTGTGGGAAGATTTCCACTAAAGACCTTACACCAAAGTTACCACATTTGAAGACTTGAAGACAACAATTGGAGGTCTCTTGTCAACACCAACACATGATGCCTAATTCAAACAAGTAACAGTTCATGAATACTCCTCACAAATGCCAAAAAGAAAACTGTGCTATCTCTCTCTCTTTTTTTTATTTTTTTATTTTTTTAACAAACTAATATGTAACTGTTCCCAATTAAATCACAGTACAAAACCCCTCTCCCTCCACATCACCATACTGTATAAAGTAGGTGGACTGTAACTATTATCAGTGGCGTCTTCATCGGTGGTGTCTGGCCAGCTAGAAACACCTGTTTTACATATGCTGTCTGAATATCTCAGTAGAGAGCTGCATTATTCAAGTTTTGGTTAATATTATAGATTCCTCTGATCATAGCTGTCTCTCATTGGTATTGAGGGTTGAGCAATATAGAGACAAGGGCCTCCAAGCTATTGTCCTACATTCAGTCAACATTTTAGTGATGGGTTTTATCTTTCATGACAATAATACATGCCTATACCTTGCACACTCTATGAACAACCTCCTCCAGTATTCAGGAATGTACAGAATTACTTGTGGCATCTGCTGACAGAGACTTGACAGCATGTTTGGGACCAGTTGAAAGTTGGAGTGTGTCAATATAGCAAACTTCCTCAAACACTTAGCTTGCTTGGATCTTAGCAACACTTCGGACACAGTGGGGGCAGCATGCCAAGGAAGAGCCATGTATGTCATTCTCAATGGAGAAAAGTCTTCAGACAAACTGACTTCAGGTGTGCCCCACAGGAGTGTTGTAGGACCTTTGCTTTTTACAATATATATTAATGATCTTGAAGATAACATCAGAAGTTGAAACACTGGAAATGGCTACTGAAATGCAGGAGGCTCTGCAGTGTATCAACACTTTGTACAGGGAAAGCAATAGAGCGTCAACATAGAGTATACTGCTGCATTTATAGAGAAAGGAAGATTCTTTGTTATGTAACTACACAACAACACGACAAACACTGGAAGCAGTTACTTCCATAAAATATCTGGGAGCAAACATATGGGACTATTTGAAATGGAACAACCATATAAAATCAATAGTGGGTAAGGCAGATGCCGCGCTGAGATTCATTGGAAGAATCCTCAAGAAGTGTAGTCTGTCAACAAAGTTAGTAGGTTACAAAACTCTTGTTCAGCCAGCGCTTGGGTACTGCTCACTAGTGTGGGATCCATACCAGGTAGGGTTGAAAGAAGATATAGAGAAGATCCAATGGAGATCAGCGCACTTTATTATGGACACAGTTAGTAAGCATCAACCCATCATGGAAATGATGAGAAAACACCAGTTGCAGACACTGCAAGAGAGACATTATGTATCATAGAACAGGCTTCTGTTGAAGTTGATGAAAAATCAACCAATATATTGCTTCCTCCATGTCATTTGTTGTTAACAAATCTTAGCTTCTTTCCACGAGTTAGCAGCATTCACTCCGTGAATCTACATTTGGTTCACATCAACTTGACTCTTGTGCAGGAAGGGATGCAGTATTCTGCAGGATCCATTTTCAATAAGCTGCCACAAGAACTCCATAATCTTAATACTAAACAATGTGGTTCCAAGTCTAAGCTGAAGAGTTACCTCATGGCTCACTCCTTTTATTCTGTCGAGGAATTCCTGTATACATTAAAAAGTTAAGCTAATTCATTTCTTTTGTTACTGATTCTTTTTACTTATGCTTAAGATTGTCAAGTGTATAGGACTAATTTACATTTTTTCCATCACCACTCTTGTGTTAAAATTTCATGTACTACTGACTTCTTCCATGACCAAGGAGTCTTTCTCCTCAATTAGATCCTGCAGAACAGAAACCATATTATTATTATTATTAATGGGCAGATGGCTCATGGCAACAGCTAACATTTTATTCTCATAAACTATCACCACCCCTAAGAAAGTGGAGCCCTTATGATCATCAACTTCTCACCATTTAGGAAGCTGTCAAATATTTCTGGCTACATATAGAAGTGAGGGACTTCATTATCTACAATGGCCACAAGCCTTTGACTTACACATTATGACAGAATAGCAACAATTGTTCCCTTTGGCAGTTATTTACCATTTATTGCATATTTTACTACCAACTTAGAGCACACCTCTGGTATGAAAAATGTAGTAGCCAACTGCATCTCACAAGTAAACTGCATCTCATGCCCAATAACCTTCACTGCCTTGCTCAGGCACAGCAGTATGATCAAGAACTGCATTCCTTTCTGAAGGACAACACGGCATTACAATTGGAGATACATCTACATACATACTCTGCAATTCACCATAAGATGCGTGGCAGAGGGTACATTGTACCACTACTAGGCATTTCCTTTCCTATTCCACTCCCAAATAGAATGAGGGAAAAAAGAATGCCTATATGCCTCCGTATGAGCCCTAATTTCTCTTATCTTGTCTTTGTGATCTTTACGCGAAATGTAAGTAGGCGGCAGCAAGATCATACTACACTCAGCTTCAAATTCCGGCCCTCTAAATTTCCACAACAGAATTTCACGAAAAGAATGTCGTCTTTCCTCCAACGATCCCCAATTGAGTTGCCGGAGCATTTCCGTGACACTCGCGCATTGGTTGAACCTACCGGTAACAAATCTAGCTGCTTGCCTCTGAACCGCCTCTATGTCTTCCTTTAAACTGATCTGCTGTGGGTCCCAAACACTTGAGCAATACTCAAGACGTGGTCGTACAAGCGTTTTATATGCGGTCTCCTTTACGGGCGAAGTACATCTTCCCAAAATTCTCCCAATTAACCGAAGTCAGCTGTCCGCATTACTCACAACTGTCCTTACATGTTCGTTCCATTTCATATCGTTCGGCAATGTTACGCCTAGATATTTGAACGACGCGACAGCATCAAGAAGCTCACTACTAATGCTGTATTCAAACATTATAGGATTGTTTTTCCTACTCATGCACATCACCTTACATTTTTCTACATTGAGAGCTAGCTGCCATTCTTTGCACCAACTAGAAATTTTGTCTAAGTCATCCTGTATGCCATTACAGTCAGTTAAAGACAACACCCTTCCATACACCACAGCATCATCAGAAACAGCCGCAAACTCTGTCCATCAGATCATTTATATAGAGAGAAAATAATAGTGGTGCTATCACACTCTCCTGGGGCACGCCTGACGGTACATTCGTCTCTGATGAACACTCGCCGTCGAGAACAACGTACTGCATTCTATTACTTACGAAGTCTTCCAGCCAGTCACAAATCTGTGAACCTATTCCATAAGCTCGTATCTTCGTTAGCAGTTGGCAGTGTGGCACTGCGTCAAACGCCTTTTTGAAGTTGAGAAAAACACAATCTGCCTGTTGCCCTTCATCCATGGCTCACAAGATGTCATGTGAGAAAATGGCAAGCTGAGTTTCACAGGAACGATGTTTCCTAAACCCATGCTGATTCATGGAAAGAAGCTTTTCTGTTTCAAGGAAATTTACTATATTCGAACTGAGAATACGCTTCAAAATTCTACATGAAACTGATGTCAACAATATCGGCCTGTAATTGTGTGGGTCAGTTCTCTTTCCTTTCTTAATCGGGAGTCACCTAGGAACTTTGCACTGAATTAAAGATTCGCGATAAATGCAAGCTAAGTAGGAGGCCAATGCCGCAGAATAGTCTTTGTAAAACCGAACTGGTATTCCATCCGGACCAGCAGACTTCTTCGTATTTAGCTCTCTCAGCTGCTTCTCTACACCGGAAATACCTATTGCTATGATCCCCATTTCGGAATTAGTATGTTGATCAAATGATGGTACATTTGTGCGGTCCTCCTGTGTGAAAGATTTCTTAAAAGTTAAATTAACTTCAGCTTTCTGTTTGCTTTCTTCTATTATGATCAATGAGTGACTGGACAGTGGGCTTTGACCCGCTTATCGATTTTACATAGGACCAGAATTTTTTCGGGTTCTCGGAAAGATGTTTTGCTAAGGTGTGGCTGTGATAATTATTGCATGCTTTGCGCATCAATCTTTTTATAGACGTACGAATCTCTACTAACTTTGCCTGTCATTGTTTGTGTGTTCTTTTTTGAATCGAGAGTGCAACAGTCTTTGCTTTCTCAGCAGCTTTCTAACATTATTATTATACCACAGTGGATCTTTTCCATTCTTAATCGTCTTTACTAGCAAATATTTCTCTAACCCTTTATTTACAATGCACTTAAAATTCAGTCCACAATTCCTCTACATCCATTGTCCCAGAATTAAATGATGCCCATTCGTTTTCTAAGTGGGATCCTAACATTTGCTTATCGGCTCTTCCCAACAAAAACACGGTCCTAGCCTTCTTGATTGGTTTATGAAATTTGGTCACCATCGACACTATGATGATATCATGATCACTAATTCCTGTTTCTACACAGACATCGTTAATAAGGTCAGGCCTGTTTGTGGCAATAAGGTCTAGAATGTTTCCATTGCGTGTGGGTTGCTGGTTTAACTGCTCAAGATAGTTTTCGGAGAATGTGTCCAAAAGTAGCTCGCAAGATTGCTTGTCTGTACTGCCTGAAATGTAACTAGCGAGGTCGCAATCTATACTCTTAAGGTTGAAATCTCCTCCGACTAATATTACATGGCCCGGATACCTCTGCACTACCTGGTGTAGACTTTCTTTGAATGATTTTAAAACTGCTACAGCAGCACTGGGGAGCCAGTAAAAACACCCAACTATTAACTTTACTTCTTTTAGACCTGTTATACATGCCCAGATAACTTCACAGTTACTTTCAACCTCAATCTCAGTAGAAACAATATCTTTGTCCACAGCGATGAACACTCCTCCTCCAGTTGTATCCGATCTATCTTTCCGATATACATTCCATGCCTCGCTAAATATTTCTGAACTTGCCACATCCTGATTTAGCCAGCTTTTTGTGCCTAAAACCATCTGAGCACAATAACTTCCATGCAGTGTGGCAAATTCGGGAACTTTGTTTCTAATACTCTGTAAGTTCACGGCTAATATTTTTATGTTTGAATTTTTGTTCCGAACTTGGCCTGAATTCACTGTTCGAATGCTGACAGGCGAGTGCTCATCAGAGTTAGCGCCTAGCCTAAAAAAAACCCATGTGCACTCCACAAGTACTCTGCTACCCGATTAGCCGCTTCCTTAGTGTAATGCACCCCCAGGGGCACCCTACAATTCCCCACCCGATAACGCAGATCCAGAAATCTGCAGCCATGACTGTCACAGAGTCGGCAAAGCCTCAGGTTCAGACCCTCCACTCGGCTCCAAACCAAAGGACCCCGATCAACCCTGGGAACAATGCTACAAATCGACAACTCTGCTTGCACCCCGCGTGCGAGGGCAGCAGCCTTCACCAATTCCGCCAGCCGCTCGTAGGACCTGAGGATGTCCTCAGAATCCAAATGACAAGCGTCATTGGTGCCGACGGGAGCTACAACTTGCAATCGACTGCATCCCACACCCTCGATAGCCATCAGCAAGGCCGCCTCCACATCTCGGATGAGGCCCCCCGGCAGACACACCGAGTGCACGTTGGAATTCTTTCCGGATCTCGACGCTATCTGCCAAAGGGGCTCCATCACGTGCCTAACATTGGAGCTCCCAATAACTAATAATCCCCTCCCCCCCATGCACCTGCTCGGACCCTGCTGAAGGAGTGGCCACACGTCCACTCACAAGACAAACGGGCGTGGACAAAAGGCCAGCCTCCACATTGGCCTTCCACCTCGAGCGACGTGAACGCCGTACAACCCACCACTCCCCTTGCGGAGAAGGCGGCTCGATGACGTCCGGTAAACCTGAAGGTGCCTCGGTAGCAGGGACAGAGAGCGAAGCATGTGACACCTGAGGTGTCCCACTCGACGCACCAGACTCCCCACCATCGCTGCTCCCCGAGACAGCAGCCTGAAGACGGCTGACCGTAGCCAACAGCACATTCAGCTGTTCGCGAACTGCGGCCAACTCCTCCTGCGTCCGCACACAGCAGGCACACATCCTAACCATCCTATCGATACAATTAACTGTAGAAAACTAAATAATTAACTGTAGAAAACTAAATAATTAACTTTTAAGTAGCCTAGTACTCTAATAAAGGCGGCTGGTAGCTGACTGAACTGTGGTCAGTGGTAACTACACTGTCAAATCAACAAAACTGAGTCCAGCAGTTTTCAAAATAAACAAGAATATCTGTGGAATACACCATTATCAAACGAGCAGGAATATAAGCTTAGTGCTGTTTATGATGTGGCACTGGTGGCAGCTGGCACTGGACTGACTGATAACGAGATAGTGAGTGTTACCAGTGTAGATCTTAAATTATAATGTGATGTATTGACAGGAAGATCACAACTGCTTCTTCTTGCTCAGTTTAAAAGCAAGCCATCGACACTTTACACAGTTTATCCAATCCTGGACTCTGCCTGACATTCCGCCTCATGTCTAGGCATTTTCTCTGGCCTGGAATAGAGAAGAACTGCTGCAAGTGGACACGCTCTTGCATACTGTATTAATGTAGTAAACTGTCTTGTTTCATAAATGTACCTGTGGGCAAATTCCCTGGTGTCACCTCACGTTTTGCAGATATTCATCTTGATATGGTTGGTCCTGTATCTCTATCAAATGGGCACTGATACTGTATATCATGAACCATTTAGAACCATGTTTGAATTTTTAACTACTCATTGACCAAACTGTAGGTTTTTCAGCAATGTTACTTTTGTCAACCTATAATATATGGTAATCATGATCTCCTTTCAAACCTCAGTCCTATTGCCTTCTAAGTTGTCTTTGGGTCTAAAGTCATATGAGGGATCCAGGGAATGAACTGGCTGCCCATTTGGCTAATGAAGTGGTTACTCATCCAACATTTGCTTGTGATATTGTTTTGATGGTTCCAGGTGCAAATATGCTATTGCAAATAAGACCTGCCCTTGCCTGGAGATGGAACATTTAGTAAGCTACTATCCCTGTGATAAACTCTACACCACCAAGGAGACTGCTGTCGCATGGTACTCCTCTTCCTTTCTTTCCAAAAGGAATCCATCAGCCTGTGTTGCCTCTGCATCAGTCATATCACCTTATCCCATTGTTTTATTTCATGAGGTGTACTGAAAAGTAATGCCTCCAGATTTTTTGATTTTTTTCCTCAGTGTTATATGTATGCATACTACTCAGTTGAGTTTCCCACTTCACTTGATGACCAGAGGAATATATAGAGGATAATCAATGACAGTGAACCCTAGGCTCGAATGTTGCATTGCTCATGTGTGGTTTAGGATTGTTATGAACTCTTCAAATTCTTGTTTTCAATTTTTATGTTGTTCCTCAAGCAGTGATGTAGTTACATTACACACACACACACTGCTGCATTAAACATGACAATTTGAAGTCATATAGTGGCAGAGGGTTGTAACTTGCATCAGTTAAGTGGGAAAGTCAACTGAGTAGTGTGCATACATATAACACTGAGAAAAGAATAAAATAAAAACTAGAGGCATTACTTTTTAACTAACTTCAAAAAAGGAGGAGCTTTGACTGTGTGAACCGATTTTGATGATTATTTTTTTATTTGAAATCTGGTACTTCTCATGTGGTCCCATTTCAATTTGGTCCAGTTATGACAATGGCATCGATAAGAAAACCATATAGGTCTTAAATATGCATTAACGGAACTCTTCAATTCTTAGGAGCAAATTAACAATAGTCGGTTGAATCTTTTATAGGCTATCCATATATTTGAGTCACCTACCATAACGTCGTTATGGACAAGTAACTCCCCGTTCAAAACTTTTGTCATGTAAAGCCACATTTTTGAAAGTCTATTTTTGTGCTCTTTGCAAGTCTCTTTTGAAATTGTCCTTGACATAGATTTCCTCTGTTGAGATAGGCATCTCTCTCTGACTTTGTTTGTTTCATTTAAATGGCACTATCTCATACAAGGAGTACATTTAGTAGGTCTACACATATTCAGAAAAATTAGTTAGTGTACTTCAGATTTACTAACAATAAAAAAAAAAAAAAATAAAAAAAAATAAAAAAAAATAATAATAAAAAAAGAAATTCTAACAACAACGAAAAAACCTATTCCAAAACAAATTAATATGAACTAAATAGTAAAAAAAGTATTCTTCTACAACTTAATAATCAACTTACTTTTTCTACTCTATCAATATGTAGGTATGATCTATGTGTTTACCACGCAAGAAGATAGGTAGGTATCTACCCAATTTAAATCTAACTCAACACGTACCTATGAATAACAATGATCAAAATATATTTTAGTGTTCTCCTAAGTAAAATGAAATGCAAAATATTAGACTACTTAAAAGTCAATAAAGTTATTATGATAATATAATTAGTTACAATTATTGTTATTTTTGGAGTCGGTGTCAGCCAAGGAAACACTACAATATACCTACCAAAAATAATACGAAAATATTGAGACTGAAGTGAGATCGGATGTTTCCTTTGCTGACACCAATTCCAAAAATAATTATTGTAATAACTCGATTGACTTTTAAGTAGTCTAATATTTTGCATTTCACTTTACTTAGGAGAACTCCATAAAATATTTTGATCATTGTTTGTTATTCATAGCTTTGTGCTGAGTTACATTTAAAGTGGGTAGGTAACTACCTATCTTCTAGCATGGTAAATACATAGATCGTAGCTTCATATTGATGAGTAGAAAAAGTAAATTGATTATTAAGTTGTAGAAGAATATGCAATTATAATTTTTTAATTTTTATGTGCATATTAATTTGTTTTGGAATAATTTTTTTAAGTCTCTTTTTATCAGCACACCTTATAAAATAAAACTATGGGATATTCGATTAATGATGAAAATTCTTCTCAGAGATGATAAATTATTTTTCAAAAGAGGTAGATTGGCTGGCCAGTACTTACCTTTGTGCTGTACTGCCAATAGTTACATAAATAAAGAAACAGAAAAAAAGGGAACGAAAAAGGACAAGCTTTCGAAACACAGTTCCTTCCTCAGGTGGGAGAGAAGGGTAGAAGAAAGGATGGGAATGGAAGGGAAAGGTAATTCACGACCTAGGTGGTGTTTCAGGAGTGTGGACATCAGAGATACAGTTTAATAAGGGAATATATTTCACACGTGTGTTTTAATATTCTCCACAAAGAAAATTGACTTGGTTAGAGAAAATACCATGCACTTGTATGAGTGCAAATCAGGAACTGAGGCGAGTAAGTTCTTGCAAGCTTTTAAGTTTTGTTTTTCTCATTTAGTGTGGCTAAGTAGGGAAAGTTTCTACGTTCATAACAATCCACACTGAAGAATTTCTGTCTGTCTGAAGAGATTACCAGAATATCTTGGTCACTATGTTTGTCTTTTCAAGGTGCTATGCATTCACCTACTCCAAATGGGAGCTCCCCCAAGAGCACCATCCAGCCAGAGCAATGAACCTACCCTGCATGGACAACACTTGTGAGAATTTCTTTGAAAAGATGCCACTATGCAAATCAACAAAAATACATACCAATACAGTCTTTTAATTCAAATATTACAGAAATTTTGTTTGTAATAAATGGTGTAAAGTTGTTTAAAACAACTCTTTTTACCTTAGAATTCAATAATTTGAATAGTTACCAATGAGCTAACAAAATATTAATTTCCAAAGCTTAATAGATCACAATATTTTTCACCATGCAGACAAAAGTTGCACAAATAATATAATTGTTCAATTACTACTGTGAGTCAAATAAAGTTATATTACAATGGAAAAGACTTTTAAAGAATCACAACATTTTCTTGTATCAATCTTAAGTCATATGAGCCTTATCAGGGTTGCAGTTGTATGATTCATTCAATCACTTAATTGAAATAGTCTGACAATAACACACTGTCTAACATTAATGTATCAACAACTTCACAAATAAGTTGATAACTGGTTAGGAATGCCGCTCAAAAATCCCATAAGTTGTTAAATGACTGACATTGCTTACAAACAGGGCAGAGTAGACCTCTTCATTTTGTAAGTTAACTGGCTTAGGACTAGATTTTTTGTGTGTGCACTCTTTTCTTCAATTTCTTAAATTTATTTTTTTATATTACGGTATATTCAGATATGTGTTTCACTAATATTTTGGTGCATACTTCTGCTGTGTGAATTGCAACAGTCATCTGTTGATTTTGTTTTGAACAGAGCTACATTAGGAATAGGCATATCTTTGTCACTTTTTGTCGCTATACATTGGAGAGAATAGCAATGCGTGGTCGATATGAATTGCAGCTTTCCAGTGTCTTAGAATGAATAGGCACTGTGACTGCTGTGTGTAATTGCTGCCAGCTGTGCAAGCCTTGGTTATACAGTATATAAGATGGATAAGGAGATCCAATGGTTGTTCTGAATGACTCTCATCTCCTGTGATTAGCCTGGACCTCTGGCCAACCCAATTACAGCTCATGTTGAGGATGATCCTTTACCTGTGGTTGAGTGAGAGACTAGTTGGGCTCATGGCAGTCAGCAAAAGACCTCTTGTGGGCCTAACGTGTGGTCTCCACAGTTTGTCTGACAATTAGTTTTCAGGCACTGTCTGTGGCTGAGCCAGATCAGACACTTTTCAAATGAAACTATCCGGACAGTGACTTGTAGCTGGGAGCTCCAATGTTAGGCGTTAGGCACATAAAGGAGCCCCTCAGGGGCCGTGGAGGGCAAGAAAGCCTGTGCATACTCCTTATGAATACCAGGGCGAGTCAGTTTACATGTGGAACAGGTCCTTCAGGAAGCCATGAAAGGCAAAGGGTGCTGCAAACTGCATGTCATAGTTCATGTTGGTGCCAATGAAATGTTTCATTTTGGGTTTCAGAAGATTCTCTCTGGCTTTCAGTCACTGTCTGAGGTGGTAAAGGCTGTCAGTCTTGCTTGAAAGATGAAGGAACAGCTGACCACCTGCAGCACAGTTGATGGTTCAGAATGCGTACCTCTGTTACAGAACCAAATGGAGGGTCTAAATCAGAAGCTCAGCTGGTTCTGTGACTGTGCAGGATACTTCCTTGACTTGTGCAATAGGGTGGAGGTTTTCAGGTTCTGCTAAAAATGCCAGGAGACCACTATACACAGGAAGGAGTGATCTGTGGCATGGACTGTGCAGTTTTATAGGACAGATAATTTCCATAAAAGACAAACTGAGCATTCTCAGAGGGTGCAGGTCAACTACAAGACAAATATAGACCTAGGAACTGTCGGTGTAGCACTTGTATATTGCAGCATGCTGTGTTAGGGAAGTACTGGAACTCCAAGCATTAATGAAAGCACTGAAGCAGGAATCATTGTAAGTAACAAAACCTAGCTCAAGTCAGGAATAAGTATAGCTGAAATTTTTGCAAAAGATCTAATGGGGTTGAGAAAGGATAGAATAAATAAAATTCTTCAATATAACCTCTACCTATAATAGCTCACAAGAACAATCTATTCCAATGGACAGATATCCATCAGGATGAAGGTCAACATATTGTGGCAAAAAGCACGATGAACCACCCTGTGCCACAGCATAAACCTGAACAAAAAACCTGATAGTGCTGGCACATAACATATTCTACTTTTTGTTGTGGTCTTCAGTATGGAGACTGGTTTGATGCAGATCTCAACCCTACTCTATCCTGAGGAAGTCTCTTCATCAGCTCATAAGAACAACAACCCACATCTTTGATATGCTTACTGTATTCATCTCTTGGCCTCCCTCTGCTATTTTTATCCAACACAATTCCCTCCATTGTTTAATTCATGATTCCTTGATGTCTAAGAATGTTTCCCTTTTTGTCAAGGTATGCCAGAATTTTTTTTTCTCCCCAATTCCTTTCAATAACTTCTCATTAGTTATATGATCTACTCACCTCATCTTCAGCATTCTTCTTTAGTACCACATTTCTAAAGCTTATATATCCTCTTCCTGTCTGAACTATTTATCATCCACGTTTCATTACTGTACAAAGCAACAATCCACACAAATACCGTCAGAAAAGATTTGCTAACAATTAAATTAATTTTTGATGCTAACAAATTTCTCTTTTTCAGAAACATTTTTTTCTCTATTGCCATTCTGCATTTTATATCACCCGTACTGCAACTGTCACATGTTATTTTACTGCCCAAGTAACAAAACTCATATACCACATTTACCGTTTCATTACCTGATTGTAGAATGTGTTATCCAGATGGCCTGAGTTGTAAAGAAGTCAATAAAATCAAGTGACTTATGCTCAGCTGCAAGCTGTGCAACAGGGTTGGTCCAACTTCCTTTGGGGCACAGTTTGATGGTGGTCATTCACTGGATGGACAACTAGTTGGTAGTGACACCAATTAGAAAGCTGTGCAGTGATTACAGTAGACTTGGTAAATAACATGGGAGCTTTTACATTTGGTCCAGCCTTTGATGTGATAGGACAGGCCTATGACAGAACTGAAGTAGGAAGTGATGAGTGGGGGTATTATGCAGGTCTTGCATCAGGGTATAGGATACCTGTGGTAAGGGGTTAGGAGTGCGATGGACAAATGATGTTGTGAAGGATGGGTGAGTGACAGAATAGTACTTATTGGGTGACAAGGAAATACTTCCTTATTCCTTTGTTGCTGGTTATTTGAGGTGGAGAGAGAGAGGACTGGTCATGTGTGAGTATCTGGCATAAGAAATCTGTTTGTGGACTAAGTCTGGAAGTTATGACAGCCTGTAAAGGCCTTTTCAAGTCCATCAACATAATGAATAAAGCAATTCTCATCACTGCAAATATGCTGTTAATTGCAGGCAAGGCTGTTTGCGAGGAAATTTTTGATTTGGATGGATGTCAGCTGTCAAAGTATAGATACTAATGCAGGTTTCTCCAACTCAGGTGCTTTGTGAGCACCAACGGGCACCGAGAAAAGCACCAGTGCTCTGCTGCAGTGCCGGTGGTGTGGGGCACGTGATGTGAGCGAGGTGAGCACAGCGCAGTCACGGCAGAGGTAACGAGGGAAAGTGTTGCCGACGGGTGTTGCAAGGCATCAGTTGTAGTGTTTGTGAATTATTACAACGAATAATGATGATAATGCCAATTTTCGTTGGCAGAAAGAGTAGTTTTATTGCGCTCCTTACTTTGCACAAAATTTCGATACTCTCGGATGATCTTAGGCATCACACTGAAGCCACTAATTTTCTCATATTACGCACAATGGTTTTGTCAGCTGATATTCTAAATACAGCTTGAAACAATTCATTAAACTTCATTTTTGTTTCATTAATATTCATAATTCAAAACATTTGTTCACATGGGAATGTTGTTCAGAAGATTGTAACACATTTTATGACAATTCCTTGGGAATTCTTGTTCATCAAAATGGAGGGGTTGCTCCGCGGGCTGAGAATGTTTAAATCGCCTACTATTGGGCTAGAACCCAGTTCCCTTCGAGCCGCCATAGCGTGCAGATCTCCGTGCCGGCGTGTTTCCAGGAGCTCAGTCCGTCAGTTCACCTGATGATGGTGACATGTATGATCCCCGAAATATTGTGCCCATAGGACACTATAGACCGGCAGTACACCTGTGGATATTTTGATTGTCCTTAGCATGATTTGCTTGTTTAGTGAGGGGAATGAATTGCATTTCAAGGGAAGAGAGTATTGTTCAGGAACGATATACGGTGGGGAACATGAACAGGTCACTGTTATTACAGGTACAGCACTGGAGTTGGAAAATTTCTACTTTCTGTGAGAGACTGTGCCTATGGGCATATTTTTACATTAACATATTTAGCTTTGTAGACGATATTTGTCGTAATAGATCACTCTGTCATTTATTTTGTGATCATGTTCTCTTTCTTGTGTTATTTCAATATCTGCATTGTGTTTACTTGTACATATTTGCACCTTTATGTCTTCATCTTTCTCATTCTTGATCACTTTATGAAGTAGAGTATTACTTTACTCTTTATATTAAATATTTTTCGATAGCTTCCAATACCAAGAAGTGTAAAGTCTGGCTAATTAGCAAATGAATATTATTTATAAAAGTTGTAAAGATATGTAGATGTTCAAGCCACAACAAAACACACCATAACAGAGTAGTAATAAAATGTGCCAGGCAATGTCTACTCAGTGACCTTGTTGCATGTTCACATAAACAGCTGTAGAGGAATAATGACTTGTGTATCATTGGCTATCAGAAGTAAATAATACTTGAGAGATGATGATAAATTGTTACAACCTTGTGAACAATGCTAAATTTACAAATTTGGAAATCCTCAATATTTGACAGGAATAATTTTGTTGTATTACAAATACTTTATTGTCTGAATAACTGAATGGTGTTGAAGATGGCTGACTGTTAAATATTACCTGTCTCCTTTCCTGCACAATCCTTTGTGAGGAACATTGCAGATTCTATATCAGCAACACATCTGGCTACAATTGTTCATCAATATAGATAATAGTATGATAAGCATTTTTTCAATCTATCAAAGTTCATCCTGTAAAATAGTGGTGACTGAAGCTTTGTCCCATACCAAAAACATGAACTGCATCTCCTGTATGGTAAAGAGAGAGAGAGAGAGAGAGAGAGAGAGAGAGAGAGAGAGAGAGAGAGAGAGAGAGAGAGATTGAGAGAGGAGGAGGAGGAGGAGAAGAAGAAGAAGAAGAACTTTAATAGCTGGAAAATAGTACTTATTAAATAGTAATAGTGATGATAATAATATAGGTATTTAGTATATTTCATTAAATAATCTCATTTCCAACTGGCAATCTTGAACATTTGTGGATGTCTTCTAAGTGACTAGCAAAACTTGCCGATGAATATAATTTTAGACATGCCAGGTGTGATACAATAAAAGGCTTAGACATGCCAGGTGTGATACAATAAAAGGCTTAATACTTTCTTTAGGTATGTCACTTATGGAGCAACATACCATAAGATATAGAATGTAATTTTTTTGTGTTGAAAATTGTACTTTGTTCCTTCAAGTTGGAAAAAGCTCAGACATAAACCTAATAAAAAAATCTGGACCATTAGTTAAGAAGAACATAAGAATAAAGAATGTCACAAGATAGAATGGTTTGATTGAACTCTGACACAAATGTGGTCATGCAATGCAAATGTTCAAAATAGTTGTAAAAAAACAATAAGAGAGTATGCCTAAAGAGTAGATATGTAGTATATGAAAGCTAAAGAAATGCAAACAAGGCATTGAAACAGATGTTAACTTGCAATGATTCACATTTATCATAATTTTAAACAGACAACAGGGCTTAAAGCAGCTTTACCAGAACAATTTGGCCACCTTCATATTACCATATTATATTAAGAAATGTTAGTGTGGCTCGGTAGCGTGGTGGTACTCTGCCAGATTAGCTGGTGTAGTAGTTCAGTCAGTTTGGTGAGAGGGCTGAATGCTCTCTCTAATAACAATAAAACTGAGTCAAGAATTTAACAATGAACCTTGAACAAATGTCCGCAATGGATTGAACAACCTGAAGGGGGGGGGGGAGGAAGAAATAATAATAATAAGATTTAAAAAAATTATGAATCCAAAGGTTGTGGGTTTGATCCCTACTAGGTCCTAGGATTATCTGTCACTTTTCATTTCTGGCAATATTGCTGACGTGAAAAATGTTGACTAGTACCTTGGTTCGGAACCCATGTTAAACTGTTGGTCTCCCTATAACTGGCTGGGTTACGTCAGTTCGAAGGTTGGAGGAAGGCAATGGCATACCACCTTCAAACAGGAACATGCCTAATAAAGCACTGTGGTGTTTAAACCAAGCTTTGATTGTCGACTGCTTTACATTTTTTAAGAAATGCTAAAACCTCACTTAATGCTCAATGGATAGCATTCTGCTGAAGAGTTCTTTGGATATGTTGGTCAAGCTCAGAATGGACAAGGACGTATAACTGAAACCTGCTGTTAAAGAAGCCTTAAGGGATTCAGGCAAACACCAGAAAACCTAAATATTGCTGAATGGATACTCCCCCTGAATGAGAGTACAATAACTTAAATATTGAGCCACTTCCCTAACAAATTATGTTAAATTCAAACTATAGAAGATTGCTGGGTGATGTGGTTTCACGTAAATAATAATTTGTCATTGTAGGCCTAGTACAAATTTATTATTTGTACTGTCATACAATTCTTACTACTGTTAACCTAATTAACCAGGTTAACATGGACATGAGACTGCACAGATATGGTAAAAAAAAAGAAGAAGAAAAGCCAAAAAGCATGTTATTTTACTAGAAACTGTTATTTATTGTATTTGCAAAATTTGCTGTATATCACATTTGAGGCCTGCTCGATAACTTTTACATTATTTTCCAAAAAGGGACAATTTTATTTATATTTAAAATAAACTGTGATCACATTTCATTTTGCTAAATAGTTGTCAATTTATTTTTGTTTCTGTTTTACATTCAGTTTTTTCATTAACAATGATTATTTTGGGTCATTTGTCAGATGCAATTCCATCCATCGACTTTGACCTGTGGTGTCGGCCTATTGTGTTGTGATGTCATTGTTGCATGATAATTTTGAGTGGTCTGTGTTTACAGGTAGTGTGTGTAGGCACATGGATGGCATGCTCTTGTGTTGGAAGACAGGCCAACATGGTTCACAGTCGTTTTTGGTTGTAGCGTCTGTATGGTGCATTCTTTGTAATCATGTGGTGTGGTTGTTCATCATAAAGTTGTATTCTAATGTATGTGTGTATTAGTATGTATTTTAGTAGTGTGATGATTTCGATTTAGTTTGCTGTTCCTCATAAAGTTGTTTTCTAATGTATGTGTGTATTAGTATGTATTTTAGTAGTGTGATGATTTCGATTTAGTTTGCTTTCTATAGTTTCATGTGTTTTATTGTGCTGTTTTTTTGTTAGGATGGATATGATGAATAAGTTTAATTCTTCACTGCATGATGCACTGGGGAGAGACTATGTTGGCTGCGACAAAATTTCTTCAGATGCTTGGTGTTTTAGTTGCTTGTGTTTGGTGCACAAGATGTCAGCAACCAATGAAGCTGAACAAAGTAGTAATGAGGGAGGGTACGGGTGGGGCATTATGTGCATGTGTTTTTGTACAGTTGACATATTTTTCGTAAAGTTTCTTTCCCTAATTATCATAGTGTAGTGGGCCTTTTCACCTGTTTCATTTACTGTACTTTTATATTTTCTCCTTTCATCAATTAAATTTAGTATTTCCTGTGATATCCAAGGATTTTTTGTAGATCTTGCCTTTCTACCTATTTCGTCCTCAGCTGCCTTCACTATTTCATCTCTCAATGCTACCCATTCTTCTTCTACTGTTTTATTCCCCCCCGCATTCTGCCAATTGTTGCCTAAAACTCCCTCTGAAATTGTTAAGAACTTCAGATTCCCTCAATTTATCCAAGTCCCATCTCCTTATTTTTCTACCTTTCTGCAGTTTTTTCAGTTTCAGCCTACAGTTTATGACCAATAAGTTATGGTCAGAGTCTATAATTGCCCCTGGGTATGTCTTACAGTTTAAAACCTGGTTGCGGAATCTATGTTTTACCATTATAAAATCTGATACCTTCCGGTGTCTCCTGGTCTCTAACACATATACAACCTTCTTTAGTGATTCTTAAACCATGTGTTTGTTGTGATTAAATCATGTTCCATGCAAAATTCTGCCAGGTGACTTCCTCTTTCATTCCTTCTTCCCAGTCCACATTCACCTGCTATTTTTCCTTCTCTTCCTTTTCCTACTACCGAATTCCAGTCTCCCATAGCAATTAAGTTTTCCTCTCCCTTAACTGTCTGAATAATTTCCTTTAACTCCTCATACATTTCTTCAATCTCATCATCATCGGCAGGGCTAGTTGGCATATAAACCTGTACTACTGTTGTCAGTGTTGGCTTCGTATCTATCTTGACAATGATAATGTGATCACTGTGCTGATCATAGTAGTTTACCCGCATCCCTATTTTCTTTTTCATTATCAGTCCTACTCCTGTGATACCCCCAACTGATTTTGTACTAATAATCCTGTACTCACCTGACCAGAAATCCTGTTCATCCTGCCACCGAACTTCACTAATCCCCCACTATATCTAACTTCAACCTATCCATTTCCCTTTTTAAATTTTCTAATTTTCCTACCCGATTAAGGGATCTAACATTCCACACTCCAATCCGTAGAATGCCATTATTGTCTTTCCTTATGATCACATCCTCCTGAGTAGTCCCCACCCGGAGATCGGAATGGTGGACTATTTTTCCTCCGGAATATTTTACTCGAGAGGATGCCATCATTATATATTCACACAGTAGAGCTGCATGTCCTCAGGAAAAGTAACAGCTGTAGTTTCCCCTAGCTTTCAGCCGTTTGCAGTAGCTGTGTGGCAAAACCACATTAGCTGATGTTACAAGGCCATCTCAGTCAAACATCCAGATTATTTCCCCTGTAACTACTGAAAAGGCTTCTGCCCCTCTTCAGGAACCACACGTTTGTTGGCCTCTCCACAGATATCCCTCCGCTGTAGTTGCACCTATGGTACAGCTATCTGCATCGTTGAGGCACGCAAGCCGCCCCACCTCGGCAATGTCTGTGGTTCATGGGAGTGGGTTCATTGATATTATCTTCATTTGAGGTGTATTATAGGTCAACTGAACTAGCTGTGTACACTTTTTTTTGGTCATTTTCAGTGTTTGTGTGTTTTTGGTTGTTTTTTGTCTTTTTTTACAGCTTAAAATGTCTTCGCACAACTTCTCTCCCCCCCCCCCCCCCCATTCCTGTGCTTTTTAGTTAGTGTCATTGCATTGGTGTTGCAATGCAATAATGTTCACTTGTCTCTTGGTGTTTTTTGTGCAATCTCTTTTTTTTTTCCATATAGGCTACGAGCATATACATCATTGGTACCATGTTGAAGACGTCATGGGTCAAAGCAGATGGGTGGAATTGTGCCATTATCTTTTTCTAGAGTGTCAAACAGATTTTGTTGAACATACTCTAATTACAAACTTCAATGTAGAAGATCATGTCAATGAATTTCAGTTTATTGTCATGTGTTATATAACATACACAACAGTGCAGGCTATTTCATTGAAATATTTGTTCGAGCTGTTTCATTCAACTTTAAATGAAAACATTTTGGTTATAGCCTATCACAATAATATAAATAACTCACTGCACAATGGACAGTCGGGCGTTGGCTGTATTACCACAGATCTCAATGTTGACTATGTTCAATTCCGTTTCTCAAACAGTAAAGTATCTTTGTTATTTGCATGTGGAGAGTGGGCAAATTGAGATTTTGTCTGCTGACATGTCAGGTGTGTTGACTTCTTGTAAAATAACTGTGCTTTTCATATATTTAACTGGTTATCTTAGCTTGTGAATTTTTAGTTGAGCACTATACATTATCTTTATCCTGGAAAGGATGAGTTGAACTTTTGTGTACATTTTTTATGGGGTAGGCCTATTATTCTTGCACATTAACTAATACTGAATACTGTTGTTCTTTATCACAACTTCATGTAATTTTATTTTCGATTTGTGATTCATATAAATGTTTACATCAGTTAATTCTCTTTCACATTAAAAGAACTTACTGAACACTGGATGCTGACTTTGGCCCATAAGGAAAAGCTATGTAAAATAGGTTTATTTGCAAAGGCAATGAGAAAAGAATATTGAGATTATTTCTTGTGAGTCTATATCAAGTTTTTGAAATGCATGTTACAGACAGACCTGTAGCTGAATGTCTAGGTGTTGATTTTAAGGGACATGAATAAAAAACATTAGATGTACTGATCTGTTGTGTTCATATTTTAACAGTTAATCCCATTATTCAAATGAAATAATGAGCCAACACACAGAGCCTATACTGCCTGAGAGGAAGGAAATGGATTTATGTCAATCATGTGATATATTTGCTATGTATTATACATAGTTAAAGGCACAGAAAACTGTAGATTATGGGAATAGCTCACAAACTTGTACAGGAAAGGGTGCCGAAGGATTTGCAAATTGCAACATAGGTTATCTGAATGGACTTTATTCTGGGCATGTTACACTGTATTCGGCAACTCTTGGATGGTCCTTTATCTTTACTCAATAACTCTTAATATGTACTTTACTCAGTGAAATAAACTCCTGTACCTTTTTAACATGCCCTCCATTTGCTATATGTATGGAAGATCTATGTTAAAATAGATTACAAATTTTGTTACAGTTTCATCTAAGAATTTCGTATCTGTAAGATATTTTTATTGGAACTTTTGCTCCTATACTAGTCACTTTGATGTTGGAGCATTTTATCTGTAGGCAAATATTGACAACCGTGGAGATGTCAGCACAAAATTAGCTTCAGAGTCAATGTTAGTGAATGTTCTAAAAACTTATATGTGGAGGATCATTACAAATGATAGATTGCAAAAAATCATTACTCATTATTAATTTAATACTGTGTAATGTAAGTAAAGTGAAATATAACTGTTTATTATATTGACAGATATGTAAGAAAATCAAATAGGCTAGATACAGTGACCACTCATGATGCTTTGAATAAAGCAAAGCACTTATTTCGTTTCTGATGCTCATTTGTTCTTTTTATTTACTGAGCAGCAACGGATATGAAATCCCAAATCTTAAGAATTGTCAGAAAAGGAATACCAGTCTTCTTAGTATCTGCTAGTCCTAGTTTCATTTAGGCCTAATATAATAACCTGTACCAGATTTTTTGGAGCAAAGTGAAACAATGAGGCTGTGACAGCACAGAAAAAGCTATGCAACATTTTGAGTGTGTGTGTGTCAATATTACAAGGAAAACATGATAAATGATGGGTTAATTAAACAATATTAGACTAATACACGTTTAAAAAAAAGTAGGAAAGCAGTTGGCACAGTATACTTCATTAACTTTGTGTACTGTACTTATTTGTGCCATGCATGAAGACAATTAGGCCTACATAAACAATGTAGTGGTATTTGTTGTTACAACTAATGGTATTTTCTGCATGCCCAGACATTTCCAGTGAATATTTAAGATTACTAATAAACTGGCTATCACATTATTACATGCAAATATTTAGCAGCCTTCCTTTCAAAGATTTAAATTATGTAGCCAATGTTTGAATCCCACAAGCAATGTATGCCTAACAAAGTGAGGATATTACAGCTACCACTGATGATCTGTGTGTATACTGGATTGTAATCCCTACTTTCTATGTCAGCATTGATTCTTAACTCTACCAATAAAGTAAATTGTGTTTATCAGGAGAGCTATTTACTGTAGGCCTATGTATCATTCATTTGCATATCATGCAAAAACTTTGATTTCTAAGGAACCTGTTGGCAAGTACTTGTGAAATCTGCAATTCTCCTCTTGAAGTGCATTTAGTAAAATGAAAATTCCATTCCCCATGCACTTGGCAATCAAATTTGTGAAACACTCTATCCTAAACAGTTATCTATTGCAACAGCTCTTGCATCCATTACCTATGATTTCCATAAGTGACAATCATCATACTGACGAAAGTGCAAAAGAGAGGGTGCAAAATATGTATTCCTGATACAGCATAAACGACTAGCAGTCCAACAAGTGTAGAGATGTATTTCTTTATTTCTCTGCTTCTAATAATCCGAATTATATAGCCAAATAAAATACTAAATAAAAGGAACGATACATATAAAACATCATCCCGTTCCATTATTAAGTTTCACACACGCACTGACTCAAATACTAGATGAAAATACACCGTAAACACACTAGTGTAAACACTAATCAGTAAACACTATACAATATACAGGGTAGGGTTGTGACTTCTGACGTGATATCGGACAGCGGTATATCGAAATATCGATATATGGAATAAGACGCAAAATCGTAATCGATATTTGTACGGTCGATTATCATTATGATCGATAATTAGTGATGATATAATCAGTCTAAAATCAGCCTATCGATATTGGCCTAAAGTCCTTTTGGTATCAACAAGAGCGTCAAAATTAGATGTTTGTCTTACCAGGCTTAGGTATAGGAATGACTATGGCTTCACGCCAGTGTCTGGGGAACATACGATCTGTCTAGATGCGGTTGTAGTTTGGAGAAGAAACTGCAAGCCCTCTGGAGACATGTTCTGTATCATCTGAATATGTATGCTGTCTGGTCCTGGAGAAGATCGTGACGAAGAGAATGCATGTTGAAGCTTCCTCATAGGGAATTCCGTGTTATAGCATTCATGTTTTTCGGTGGAGAAAGCTGAAAGGGAACGTTCTTTCCTTCTGTTGTGCGTTATCTAGGGAGGAAAGCGGGATGGTAGTTCGTCTAGCTGGAAATCTCGGCGAAATAGTAGCCCATAGTGTCGGAGATGGCAATGCAGTCCTCCACTATGATATCGTTCACAACAGTGGGGCCAAAATCGTGGAATGAGTCGCGGTCCTGGCGAGGCGACGGAAGTTGCCCCAAATAAGTGAAGAGGGGCTGAAACTGTTGAAAAATCTCATAAGTGAGAGGCAGCGAGCTCGTATACTATCGCTAATTGTCCACGCAACTGTTTGTACTGAATGAAATTCTCCAATATGGGCTGTCGTTTGAAAATGCGGAGAGTAAATCTCTGGGCTCTGATTGCCTAGTGGCCTGTCTAATCCCACCAGGTAACAGGGGCACATCGTGGTGAGGAGGAAGTGCGAGGGATGGAACATTTGGCAGCAGAGAGAATAGCGATAGTAAGGTAGTCGACCTGGTCATCAGTGCAGGGAAAATGGTCTCCCCTGAAGGTTGCTGAGGAGGAGTAGACCTGTCAGTCAGTCAGTCAGTTTTAGAAAGCTGGAGTGTGTATCTGCAAGGACAGACCACTCTAGCTAACAGGAAACCTGAGTAGTACTGATCCAGTGGTCTAAATGGAGAATAGAGATTCACCAATATTGAGAGAGACAAGATTAAGATGATTAAAATATCCGCCAAGCGAGAGCCCCTATTCGGCAGGAGCTTGAACAGCCACAGTGGGTGTTGAAGTCGCTGAATAGCAGAAACGGAGGGGGAAGCTGTTCTCTGAGAAGTAAAATAGCTGCCCTGGTGACAGCAGAAGATGAGGGTGTGTAGCTATTTCACAGTGATTTTTGTGCCTATGTAAATTTAACCGTTTTTTAAACGTTCTTTGTTTGTCAGATTGTGTTTTCTTATCAAGAATTATCGGCTCATGTGGACAGAGTGACTTTTCTGCAGTAAAAGAGAAGTATGATAGAATAAACATGAATCTGTGTATGTAAGTAGAGAAAAATAACGATTATGCTGACTTAATCAGGAACTGAATCAGCTATTTTTCAGCTGCCGTATGCGTGGGCTAGGAAATCCTTTTCAGGCTATAACATGTAAACACGACAGCGAAAACTGTTTGTGAAATTCTAATTTCGTCTTCTGAAAGATATGTTTCATGAAAACATAGGGAGTGTGGCTTACACATAAACCTGCTGCCAAGTTCCATGCTTTTGGTATTACACATAGTTTTACTATTTGTTTATTCTTAATACCAGTGGTGAATTACTGTTGTTCAAATGGAAATATGTGAAATGAGAAAAACTATCATGCACTGTGCTGGTTTAATTTAAATCTTATCTTTTTTGAAATATGTTGTTATATGAGCAAAATGAGTAAGATTATTAAGGAAGTCTTTGTCTTTACGACAAAGTCGTTTTTAACAGGAAATTCCATCTTGATGTCCACACACATGAAAGTTAATTGAAACCACAGCTCGGAAAATGTCCATATCATTTGATAGTGGCGAACATCAGTGGAGACTGTGTATACTTCGATTAAAATTACTTTGTGATTGACAGATGGGAATGGTGTGAGGCTTCGTTGTCGGCTGTTACCAGTGTCTCCAGATTGAGTTTTCGAATTTTCCCCATATCAGACAAAATTGCACTAATTTGGCAACTTTTCCCCAAATAGATTAAAACTTTCTTTTAACATTATTGTCAGTAATGGCAACTTGAAGGGGTGTAACTACGTGTTCAGGGCCATAAAATAATCGTATGTATCAGAAATTATATTACATAAAACAAAATTATTAATTTATCGATAAAAACATACAGCCTGGCAAGAAAAATATAAAACCTGCTTCAAGGGTGCCACATTTGCTTTCTTCATTGTTCTATTGGTTTACCATTAGATGGTATAACAACTTTAGATATAGATAAGAGAGCTATTGGTTAGTGATAAAAGTATAATTACGGCAGCAGGTTTAATTTTTTTTATTATTTAAGTTTCTAACAATACAAAATATAAATTGTCATAACAATCACAATAGATTGAGATATATTATCACAAAAATATTAAGTCACATGCTACAATGAATGAAATTGTGTCATCTGCTGTAATTACTGTACAAAAGCCAACATTGTTTCTTGTCTTTTATATTGAAATATAAGTAACATCAGTATAACGTATTTCTTATGCCAGAAACGACATGACATCAAGATCGTTTTGAATTTTATACACATCCTCTGATTTAAACTTCATAAGCATTTTAGTGCTTGGCTCGAATATATTACACCTTCGTTTTTCAAACTGTACTCCACTCTGAGTATGTGATCAGCTGTGGATGTGTGCATTCTATTTCTCAGTTTGTTTTTTATTACATTCATTATGGAGAATGCTCTCTCCTCACTACCAATCGAGAATGGCAGGCACAAAACTCTCATCACCAACTTACTGATGGTCGAAAATATCCGCTGTCCAGCGGCATCTTCAAAGACTACTACTTCAACCCAAAATGCCTCTGCTGTTGAACTAACTTTGTTCCATTGTTGGAATGGGAGAACTCGCCATTCACCCAAAGCGCTGTCAACATTGTCAGCTCCAATTAATTCTCCTTAAAATAGGTCATTATATCCTCTACATCAGGCCAAGTCATGCGAAAAAAAAAAAAAAAAAAAAAAAAAAAAAAAAGACAGAAAATTTTTGGGCCAATGCTGCCTGTCGCTTCACTCAAACAGAATCCAAAGCCAATACATCATACATGTTTCATACAATCTCTGAAATTGAACACAGTCAAATCTTGTTTCTTGACTTTATTTAATCGCTCTGTAGGGACTATATAATTGACAGATAGTTCAGCAGCAAACTATGTAGTTCTGCTAATAGCTTGAGAGGTTCAACATTATCAGCCTGAAACATACGATTACAATCAATGATTGGTTTTAGTGATTGTTTCAAAAATTTAAGATATAATTGATTGGGTTTTGATGACAGCATAAGATGCTGAGTGGCTTTGCCGGCCAGTGTTTCACTCAACAAAGAGTATTCAGTTTGTCTCTTGGGACTCCACGAAAACCAATTGTGAACTTCTCTAACGATGTATTCTAAATGTGATGGTAACACTTTGCAAGTATTTTCTGCGGCAAGATGCAATGAGTGTGACACACATTTGACAACAGTAAGATGCCCAGCAGTATAGCACCTTTCTTTATCCTTAGCCAATTTAAAACGAAGCTCTAAAGCTTCCCATTGGTCTAAAATTTTGTTAATAGCTCCTATGCGAGCCAGCCAGCGCGTTCCTGAGAACTTGTCAATTTTGAGTGGCTTTGCCGGCCAGTGTTTCACTCAACAAAGAGTATTCAGTTTGTCTCTTGGGACTCCACGAAAACCAATTGTGAACTTCTCTAACGATGTATTCTAAATGTGATGGTAACACTTTGCAAGTATTTTCTGCGGTAAGATGCAATGAGTGTGACACACATTTGACAACAGTAAGATGATGCAGAGATTTTTTGAGAATTGCGGAGAATGAATGATGCTCTCCTACCACAACATTAGCACCATCTACACCTATAGCTATCAACTTATTTAAATCAAGCCCATCTGTAGCTATATGTTTTTTAAATGCATTAGTTAAAGTGTCAGCGTCACCACCTTCTATTTCCAGCAATCTATAAAATGTTGTTATGATCCTTTTCTTGTTTTGCCTAAAATAACTCACTATGATGCACAACATTTTCTTGATATCGATGGATGTACTCTTATCCATTATCATCGAATAATGACTATCGCCAATGTCTTCAAGGAGGTCCTCAAGCAAGCATGGCGAAATCACATTAGTAATCAGGCCTGCACATTTAGTGTGATGCAGCTTCATTCCACTGACAACAAAGCTGGCAACAAATCTCCTAGATGGTCTACTGCTGACACCGAACAATGTTCTGCAATGAATGTCGGCACTTTCCGCTCTGTTGTTTTTCTCTATGTAGGTATACTATAAAAAGTTGCAAATTTTGAGTTGCTGGAAGCAGCTTCTGAAAATTTGAGAGCCTCTAAATGCTTCTTACAGTTTGCTTGGTTAGACAAATCTTTTCATGTGCTTGTAATGTGCATTTGCACAATTTGTAAAACGCTTTGGTTCCAGCGCCCTTTGCACTTGTGAGCCAGCCTGAAAGAAATAACGAAATTGACGATATAATAATTACCCACAAACGGGCAATTTTTATTTAATGGCCATACCAGCAAGGAAAAAGGTCCAGAAGTAATAAAACCGAAGTCCGGACCACCTCTTACTTTAATCTTTTATTATGGTTACATCACATGACAAACATGTATGTGTTGTACCTTTATGAACTCATGTAAATGTCTTCTTTTATGTTGTGTGTTGCTATTAAATTATGTTTGAGAAGGGGGTGACATTTGCGGTAATATTTAGCTTTGACAAGTGACAACTGTGGGGAGTCACTGAAACCAAAAAATGTTCAAATGTTTGTATAGCTTATGGGACTCGACTACGGGGCCATCAGTCCCTAAACTTACAAACTACCTATGAACTACTTAATACTAAGGACGTCACAAATATCCATGCCCGAGGGGGGATTCGAACCCCCGACCGTAGTGGCCGTGCAGACCGTGACTGAAGCGTCTCAGTCCCCTCGGCCACCGCGGCCGGCCACTGAAACCACAGCATATTTAGCAGAAAAACTTTCCTAGTTTAAAGATACAAACGTTCCCTACTTAGCAGGGGGACTAACGTCGATTTCAGCTTACTCGTTGTGTCGTAATGATGGCGTAATGATTGGCACAATCCGTCTAATGCATATGAACAAGAGTGTGTTCAAGTGTTTGTTAAGCTTAAGGGTCATCAGTCCCTAAACTTACAAACTACTTATGAACTACCTACAACTAAGGACGACACAAATATCCATGCCCGAGGGGGGATTCGAACCCCCGACCGTAGTGGTCGTGCAGACCGTGACTGAAGCGCCTCAGTCCCCTCGGCCACCGCGGCCGGCTATGAACAAGACGGAAAGTGGAAATGCTACTTACGTTGTTGCCTTTTGCACCTGTTATGTTTTTATGCACATAACTCTACATAATGAGCTAATGTCACCTGTTTAACAATCGTGCTGCTATTCGTTGTTTTGAAGTCATGTAAGACAGTCTTTGTGAAGTAATATTAGTTGCCTTGTACTTCCATTTATCATTTATTTTACAGACCTAAGAAAAGCCCTTGGAGATCAGTGCGACAGTGTGCATGCTTACTTCCAGATCGAAAAAAAAAAAAAAAAAAAAAAAAAAAAAAAAACTGGGGACGAGCGTTCTATGTTACAGCCGCTAAAGAGAACTTCTGAATATCTCAGCATTAGTGAAAGTACAGTGAAACGAATTTCGAGAGAATACAGATGCACTTCATGTCTTGTAACAGAAAAAAAAGAGTTCTGACAGGCGACATAAGTTTGCATTGGACGAGTTTACACACGGAGTCATAAAAAGGAAAAATCACGACTTCTATGAGGAAAAGCAGTTTTCAACAGTAGCAGCTGTCTGGAGAATTTGACGACTTTCCCTTTGTGAGTGAAAATACCCTTTGTGTGCTATTTGGAAATACGCTTCAGATACAGAAAATTCAACAAAAACCCTGTTCTGATGAAAAATAACGGAGTAGCACGAAAAAAGACACCAAACTTTTGATGCATTATTTATTACACTGATGAGAGTTGGTGTCGTGCAAATTGCCGTGGCGCACCCCGCAGAACCACGACGTTGCGCTGTAGCGCAGCCCTGCGCACGCCAGCTCAAGAGACGCACACGCCGCGCACCGGTAAGTCGGCAGCAGCGGATAGTTCGAACCGCGCGCCACGACCAAAGTCCCGGCGTCTTCCGGCAGGCGGCAGTGGCACGCGTACCGCCCAAAGTTTCAGGTCCGCTCACTGCGCAGACGCGAGGAACCTCTTCATATCTCATAAGTAGACAGTTAAGACCACATCAGCGGCCAATCAGCGATCGCGGGCGATCTGCAATCCGCATGCAGATAGCGGTGCAAGGACACTAGGCGCCGCGGCTTTAAGTAGCCGCACCCAACGCCACCTAGATACAAGGCCGGTGCGCTGCCTGCCAAGAGTAGTCATAACACAAGCAAACTATTTGACTTATGTAGCGTTGTGCTAAGTTTTGGAATACATACACGCTGCACACTGTGTTTCAGAATGTTTTTTATGTTATCTTTGTGATTATCTGTGAAGATTTTTGCTGGAATGAGACAAAATGACTAATATGAATCGTCCGATTCCAATATTGGTAAGAGATCTTACTAATGGTATACAAATATCCTATACCAAAACAAATTTGTCTGTGAATCACATAAGTAACATTGATAACATTCTGAAACAGTGTGCAACGTGTACATATTCCCAAACTCTGCACAACGCTACATAAAACAAATAGTTGCTTGAGTTATGACTACTCTCTGCAGGCAGCGCACAGGCCTTATATCTAGGTGGCGTTGCCGCACCACGGCTAAGACGGGCGTTTTCTGATACCGCGGACCACGAGAGAGTATCGACGGAGCCACGTCTCCGCTACGCCTGGCCATCGACTTCCGGACTCTGCCGTTGCCGCTTGCAACGGAGGTCCCGAAGCAGAGGACACCGAACTTCAAGGAACGTAACACCGGCTGACATCTACTTTGTAGAAGAGTCAGAGTTAGTTATCCAGGAAGACTTGCTTCTAGTTAGTTCAAGGGAATTATTTTAGTTATCTGGCCTATCCGAAGAAGTTGTTTGTTTTGGTTATTGTTAACTGAAATATTATTTTTCAAGTCACTGTACTGTGGAAATTAAGCCGAGAATACACTCGGAATTATAAATAAAGAGATACCGATCATCTCGTGTTTCTGTTGTATATAACACAGATGATTCCAGAAAGTTTGGATGGCCATTTTTTGGGGCCATAAAATTTATACGATTGTCTGAGTGGAAGTGTTGAAGAGTAGAATGGCGGGAAAGGTAGAATTCGAACTGTGTACAGGTCTTGAAATTGATAATGAGCCACACTGGGAACAAGGTTCGTGGATTTTTTATTTATTTATTTATTTATTTTTGCAAACAGGCGCCGATTATCATTCATAGACACACTGCAAAGTTGTTTGGAACGTTATCGGAAATTTGCCAAACAGATCTGCGATTATTCAAGATCAGGCACCATACGACACGATGAAAAATCAAGTATGACAAAATTATCTGTGAATTAATAGAGTATGGATTATATTATTTAATGGATGGAAAGCAATAATGTAGAGTTTCTAATGTTATGTCGAACAAGGAATTTACTAAAGCATTCACACCGGTACTGAAACATGCACGGTCGCATTTCAGGTTACAAGAATACATCTGGAAAGTATTGCATTAACGCAGATTATATTTTATGCATAGTTCTTTCTTGAGAAATTTAATCGAGTTAATAGATTCTCCATTTACTGTTAAATCTACAGTACCTCCAGTTGTTCACTTATTGAAATATGTTGTATATCAAGCATTTACTTCAAATGTTCAACTTTATTGCCCCTATTTGCAACAACAATTGAACGCGGCATTGTATTCTAACTCTGTAAATGTTTGTGAACAAGCGCCTGTCGCACATTAAAACAGTGGCTGCGCACTAATATGACAACCACGCTCCACCACAGCTTCGCATACATTCCAGCTACAAAACACAATTGCTTTACAAACTCTTAACTGAGAAACACGAATTAGTAACGAAACACGATTCAAGTAACCGAAGTTCAAACTCTACTTTCGTGGTTTCTTCGCCGCGATAGCTATAACGGTAAGCTCAGTTGCACTATCTTACGTTTGACATTTTAGCGATGAAACGATTGACAAAACAACGAACGAAAATCCGCCTTTAGGTAGCGACTGATTTTATCTTTAAACTATACAAAGGGAATTTTTCTGCTAATTGCGATCTAGTTTCTATGACTCCTCAAAATTTACACTCCCCCCAAAATACTCGAAAAAACACACTCTCTTCCATATACTACAGTTTGTGTAGCCCGGTTTTCAATTTGTGTAGCCCGGTTTTCAACTCAAATGTAATATTCATACACCAAATAAAAGGACACAATTCGGACAAGATACGATCACATCGATGTTCGTCAGGCATTGTAACCAGAAGATGCGCTCAAAGGCAGGGGTTAGTTATTATGAGACGGATTAAGCCCGTACGGCAACAGTGTTAATATTATTGCATATGCTTTTTATTTTAATGGTACAAAAACCCACAAAGCAAACCAGGAATGAAACCAGTCTTACATTAAGTAGATATTAAATAATTTGTATGGTCCAATTTCGCTGTAAATGTACTAATTATAAAATTAAAGTAATTTATTCCAGCTTCGTTGCTTCACTTCAGACCAGATTTTATGTCTAGTATGCATCAGATGATGCACATAGAAAATGTAGAAATTTATTAACTTACCAGTTCGGCTTCCCAAGCAGGTCGATATCTTTGCGTGATAATTTTTTGATGCCTATTTCCTCACTAACTCTCAGATGCTGTGTTCGTAGTAAACTACTTCTTTGTGAATGCCAACAATGAAGGTTCTCATTGTTTTACTAGTCTGTCAAATGTTCACAGAAATCACTGCCTACTATCATATAAACATACTTCTCTGTTTACTCCATAAGCAATAAGTAAAACTTTTATCCACTCTTTTTTGCTCAGTAAATTAATTACTCTCGTAAATGGAACATTTCGTTGCCAACATGACCACACAACACTGCCACTGCCACTGCCCAAATAAAAATTTAACCCCAAATTTCCCCAGTACAGAATTTTTTCCCCAAGAATTTCCTCACGTTTTTTGTTTCCCCAAAAGTTCCCCACAATTTTTTCCCAAAATGGGGGAAAAAAACCAATCTGGAGACACTGGCTGTTACCCAACATGCAGCATGCCGTGTGCTAACGGGCCGACAGATGCGCGCACATAAAAAAAAAAAAAAAAAAAAGGTCGTCGCTTAAGGGTATATTACACGGACCGTATTTGGTTGCTAGTCGCTGGCGTCTGTTGTCGCTCGGCGTACAGGCGAATAACGAATGAATACGCTGACGCAGTGACACTCAGCGACTTCAGACGGTAGCGTATTCGTAAAAGCAATCGAAACACGACGTAGCATATGACATTCTTTTCGAGTTTAGGTGATTCCAAACAGTTTCGTTTCCTAAGGTACGACATCGTCAAGAATTTATATCAGTGAGCCATTTTGTAATTATTTTTAATATCTTCATTTACTCATATTCACGGAATGTATGACATTAAATGCGAATGGATAAAGTTGAAAATGTGCACCCAGCCGGGATTCGAACCTAGGTCTCCTGCATTCTAGGCAGTTGCGCTAACCCCTACACCACTGGGGACACAGCGGTCAAAGGATAATTGCGTCACCGGCAAATTGTATAAGTTACATATAAGTGGTGTCTGTTCTTCCGGACATCTCCTAGACCATTACTCTTACGGAAATAAGTACTAAGTTACTACGAGTTTGAGTTCTAGTGGGCAGGGTAAAGTTGCAAATTTGTATCTGACGGGAGGCGTACTTGAGTAATTCCGTGCAGGTATGTCTGCCTTCGGCGGGCGAGCAATGCGGACCAGGGCCCCCACATTTGATTGCTGGCCCTGGACCCAGAATCAGAGATGGGCTCTCCCCCCAGTCTTTTTTTACTGTTGTGTGCAGTAGTTTGTAATTGCAAGTTTATATCTTAATCATGCTACTTTTAGAATGTACTAAAACTTGGTACAACAAGGTATAAATTTGATATATTAAGCTTCATTTATAAAATCGTTTTACTTAAAATTGAGCCTACTTAAAATTGACACAGCAGGAGGCCCGTAGTCAGATTTTTTCTTAAAATTGACACAGCAGGAGGCCCGTAGTCAGATTTTTTTTGTGGGGGGGGGCGGGGGCGGGGGGACGAATCAGCCAATTATGACGTATATTCTAATTTCTGAAGCTTTACAAAATAAGTTAAACTAAAGGTGCAGATCTACATCTACATAGATACTCTGCAAATCACATTTAAGTGACTGGCAGAGGGTTCATTAACCACTTTCATAACTTTTCTCTACCGTTCCATTCTCTAATAGCGCGCGGGAAGAAAGAACACCTAAATCGTTCCGTTTTCGATCTGATTTCTCTTATTTTATTGGGATGGTCATGTCTCCCTAAGTAGGTGGGTGCTAGCCAAATATTTTCACATTCAGAAGTAAAAGTCGGTGATTGAAACTTCGCAAACAGATCACGCCCAAATGAATAACGTCTTTCTTTTAATGATTTCCACCCCAATTCGTGCAACATTTCCGTGACGCTTTCCCCCCCGTAACGTGATAAAACGAGCTGCCCTTCTCTGAACCCTCTCAATATCTTCCGTCAGTCCCACCTGGTGAGGGTCCCACAAGGGGCAACAGTACTCCAGGAGAGGACGCACAAGTGTTATGTAGGCAGTCTCTTTGGTGGAACTGGTGCATCTTCGAAGCGTTCTGCCAATGAAACGTAATCTTTGGTCCGCCTTTTCCACAATATTTTCTATGTGTTCTCTCCAGTCTAAGTTGTTCGTAATTGTAACTCCTAGGTATTTAGTAGAATTTACGGCCTTATGGTTTGACTGATTTATCGTGTATTTGAAGTTCAGCGGATTTCTTTAGTGGACTTGTGTATTACTTCACACTTTTCTTTATTTAGTGTCAATTGCCAATTTACGCTCAATGTAGAAATGTTGTCTAAATCGCTTTGCAGTTGCTTTTGATCCTATGTTGACTTCACTAACCGATAAATGACAGCATCATCCGCGAACAGTCTAAGGGAGCTATTCAGATTGTCTCTTAAATCGTTTATAAACACGAGGAAGAGTAGGGGACCTATAACGCTTCCCCGTGTTTCACTTGTTCGTACTTTCGGCAGACGCTGCGCCAGGTAAGCCGGAACTGCTGTACACACATGAAAATGTCATCTTCGCAGGAAGTTGGCGAAAAGAAAAAGAAATATACCACTACATTTCACCAAAAGCTGATCTATCAATTCCTTTTCAAGCCACGCCAGAAGTAACGTCAAACTGCTGTGCCAACGGCATGACTTGAGAAGGATTTCCTAAGTCGCACGACAACCAGAGTTAAATGGACAAAGTAACTAATTATACTAAAAGTATCGCATGCAAGCTACTACATATAAGAACCTCTTGGGCTAAATTTGCCTCATGCAGTTTTATTGCTTATACGGCCAGATTCTAAAATATAATGCAGTGTAACCGTCTTATGTACTTTTATTGATTTTTAACAATGAAAGGTCCAGATTGGAATGTTGATAATATGAGGACACCATAAAGATGATCACTGAGCTGCTAACAAACTCGTATTCACATTCATACAGCTTCTAAATTTTCGGCCATGACCTTCGTCAGAAATGATCACACTCACACAATCAATCACTCAGGCATAACTCATCCATACATGACCGCCATCTCCAGTTGCCCTACCGCAATCAGTGGTGGAATGTATGGCATTGTTATTGCATACTGAAACAACAAGGAAACAACAGTTGGTTTTATTTCATACACAGTATTACAAGGACACTTGCTGAAAATACAGAGAAACGCTATGAGGGGGTCAAATTCACCCTCGGTACTTCTAGGAAGTAAACTTAATATTTAGGAAACTATGTGAAGTAGTATACTCTAAAAGAGAGTGCACAATACTTTATATAAAGATGAAAAAAATCACAGAAGTCAACTCATTTTATTTAACGGTTTGATCTGGATACGTGGGAAAATTGGTAAAGGGGCCAATTCGGCCTCTCGATCCTTCCAGTGTAAAACGATTTTTGAATGGCGTATAACGTGTTAAGCTGTACTTTTCAAAATACCTAGTAGATTAATTTCGTATCATCTCCGTTTATATTTCTTCTGCATGTAATCACGACAGTACTACCGGCCGCATAGTTCACCAATTGTATGTGTTCAAATATGCACAAAATCCGGGAAATTTACGCTAAACCAAGGAAAATATTGAACAAAGTATGGCAATATGAGCTTAAAAACAACGAACTTTACCTGAAACTAACACAACATAAAACTGGAGAAATAGGAATGTAACAATGTGTTAGGTATTTTTAATATTACAGTGACACCAAAATTATTCTATATTTATGTTTTTATAGTAAACTGGTAAATATTTTTTCCAAATTTTTAAGAAAGGCCTTGCTAATATCTGGTATAATATTCTTCGCTGTTCAGTGAGCGTACTCCAAAAGGTAACCATATTTTCTAGATTCAAATTCGGGACATAACTATATTTTCTAGATCCAAATTCGGGACAAATTACAAATTTTGTAATACGTTTATATGTACATCCATTGTTGTTGTTGTTGTGGTCTTCAGCCCGCAGACTGGTTTGATGCAGCTCTCCACGCTACCCTGTCCTGTACAAGCCTCTTCATCTGAGAATAAGTACGGCAACCTACATCCTTTTGAATCTGCTTAATGTATTCGTCGCTCGGTCTCCCTCTACGATTTTTAACCCATACGCTTCCTGCTAATGCTAAATTGACAATTCCTTGACGTCTCAGAATGTGTCCAACCAATCTATCCCTTCTCTTATACAGGATATCCCAGAAACTCCTTTTCTCCCCAATTCGGTTAAGCACCTCCTCATTAGTTACGTGATCTACCCATCAAATTTTCATCATTCGTCTGTAGCACCACATTTCAAAAGCTTCGATCATCTTTTTATCTGAACTCCTTATCGACCACGTTTCACTCCCATACAATGCTACACTCCAGACAAATGCTTTCAGAAAGGACTTCCTAACATTTAAATTAATATTGGATGTTAACAAATTTCGTTTTTTTCAGAAATGCTTTTATTCCCATAGCCATTCTGCATTATATATCTTCTTTACTTCGGCCTTCAGAAGTTATATTGCTACGCAAATAACAAAATTCATCTACTACTTTTATTTTCTCATTACCTAATCTAATTCCTTCTGCATCGCCTGATTTTCTAACATTGGATTCCAATACCTTCGTTTTACTCATGTTAATGTTCATCTTACATCTTCCTTTCAAGACACTGTCCATTCCATTCAATTGCTCTTCCAGATCTTTTGCAGTCTCTGACAGTATTACTATGTCATCGGCTAACCGCAATGTTTTTATTTCTTCTCCCTGCACTTTAATGCCATCTCCAAATTTCTCCTTCCATTCCTTCACTGCCTGTTCAATTTACAGACTGAACAACATTGGGGAAAGGCTACAACCCTGTCTTACTCCCTTCCCAACCTCTGCGTCCTTTTCTTGTCCTTCGACTCTAATAACCGCTGTCTGGTTTTTGTATAGGGTGAATATAACTCTTAGCTCACTGTACTTTACCCCTGATACCTTCAGAATTTGTAAGATTGTATTCCAGTCGACGTTGTCAAAAGCTTTCTCCAAATCGACAAACGCTAAAAACGTAGGTTTCCATTTTCTTAGCCTATTTTGTAAGATACGTCGTAATGTGAGTATTGCCCCCCGTGTTCCTACATTTCTCCTAAATCCAAACTGATCTTCCCCGAGGTCTGATTCCACAAGTTTTTCCATTCGTCTGTAAATAACTCGTGTTAGTATTCTGCAACCATGACTTACTAAACTGATGGTTCTGAAATTTTCACAGTTGTCTGCACTTGCTTTCTTTGGAATTGGAATTACGATATTCTTCTTGAAGTCGGAGGGTATTTCCCTTGTCTCATACATCTTGCATACCAAGTGATACAATTTTTTCATGACTGGCTCTCTTAACGATATCAGCAGTTAAGACGGAATATCATCTACTCCAGGTGCCTTGTTTCGACTCAAGTCCTTCAGCGCTCTGTCAAATTCTTCTCGCAGTATCATGTCTCCTATCTCATCTTCCTCCACTTTGTCTTCCATTTTTAGAATACTGCCTTCAAGTTTATTTCCCTTGTATAGTCCTTCACTACCCCATCTCTCAGAGCTACCCATTCTTCTGGATATAATATATCCATTATATTAGTAAAAGTAATAATTACAAAATATCAGTTTAATCTGTTACATAAAGTACATTACTTTACACTTTATTAGTACCCTACTTTTTATGATGAAGGAATGCGATCAGAACAACTGTATTTAACAGTGTAGTGATATTTTTCAGCAAGTCTGAATTTTTTAACAACATTAAAAAAATTCTACACAAGTTTCATAATAATTTACTCTGGTTACTAATATTGATTTCGCAGTTTCTACGGCATGCTTTGTTTCGTCACTTGTCCATATATTATTCACGTGGGGAAAATGCCCTTTCAGTAACAGCATATTTCCGAAAAGGCAGAAGAGAAACCGCACTAGCTTAAACAAATTTGAGAAGGACACATGCTTCTGTCTGAAATGAGAAATATCAGTCCATCTTTGACATGCAAAAGTGGTGTTTCCAGTTCACTCATTGATTTTCTCGCTGGTATAGTTTGTGCGCTTATACTCAGTGCATACAGTTTGAAACATTTCGACAGTTCGTGATAAGTACCTTAAGTCTAACGAACTTTTTATCAAACAGTTTCCCATCAAAATTAAAACTAATAATAATACAGAACAATAAAGGTGAGATAACTTTCTAAATCGGAACATAATTCTTAAATCCGGGACAACTATGTGTACAGAATTACCTTTGAAAAAATTCGGGACAAACACACACAAATCGTGACTGTCCCGAAACAATCGGTACGGTTGGTCACCTTAGTTAATACACACATACAATATCAATGGCAATAACCAAGAGCATCAATCGAAGTAAACGCTTAAGACAAGCGTTTTATCATAAATATCTACTACCGCCGCCCTTGGATAAAGATTTTTAGTGATATCCTCAGACAGAGAGCTCTTCTTAATAAGAGAGATGGTTTTCTGTTTTATCCGGTTAAAGCGGAAAACCATCTCTCTTATTAAGAAGAACTCTCTGTCTGAAGATATCACTAAAAAACTTTATCCGGTACCACCCAGGTTGTACTGTTTACCGAAGGTCCATAAACCTGGAAATCCTCTTCGGCCGATCGTTAGTAACTTGGGTGCACCTACTGATAATTTGGCCAAACATCTTGCATCTGTTCTCAGCCCTTATGTCGGGAAGTGTGAGCATCATGTATCTAACTCGATTGATTTTATTCAACGTTTGAAGTCCCTACATCTTGGAACATCTGACATTCTTGTAAGTTTCACTTTTTACTCAGGTACCTTTGGAGGAGCCCTTGTTGTTAATTCGTCAGCTTTTGGATGACGAAACCACTGAACTGTGTCCTCATGTATTGACTTCCACGTACTTCTTATTCAATGATGAATTTTTTGACAAACTGACGGTATAGCGATGGGGAGTCCTCTCTCCCAATCGTCGCCAATCTTTTTATGGAGGATTTTGAAGACATTGCTCTTCGCACTTGTTTTCTTAAGCCTACATGTTTTTTGAGATATGTGGATGATATTTTTATTGTCTGACCACACGGAATGGAAGCCCTTCATCGGTTTCTAGCTCATTTTAACTGTCTTCATCCACGCATAAAGTTTTCGATGGAAATTGAAAAGGATGGTAAAATGACTTTCTTGGATGTTTTAGTTCATAAAAAAGAAAATGGGACTTTGGGGCACAGCGTGTACCGTAAACCCACACATACGGACCGCTATCTCCACGCTACTAGCTGTCATCCACCCCATCAACGGTTGGGTGTTCTACGTACACTCGTCAAAAGAGCTTATGCCATTTCTGATTCTGAATATTTGACGCAAGAATTGGATCATCTTACAGTTGTTTTTAGGCAGAATGCCTATACTAATCATCAAATCAGTCGAGCTTTCCAATTCGGACCACCACGTGAACCACCCACGGACACTTCAAAATCAGTTGCCATTTTTACCTTACGCGGAAAGTATTTCTTCAAAAATACCAAGAATCCTTCAAAAATACATCAAAAGTATCTTATTGCCTTTGTCCAAAACCAGAGCTCTTCTAGGATCGGTAAAAGATGATTTGGGATTCAGGAAGCCTGGAGTATATAAAATCCCCTGCCACTGTGAAAAGGTATATATTGGACATACAATTCTTACGATTCACGGCCGTTGTGTATAACATCAAAGGCACGCACGTTTGTTACAACCAGAAAAGTCTGAAGTGGCTGAACATTGTCTTAATGAAGGACATAACATGTCATTTAAAGACACGCAAATTACTGCTCCAGCCTCACGTTATTGGGATTGTGACCTTAAGAAATCGATCGAAATAAGATTATCAGATAATCTTATTAATAGGGGAAAAAGGACTGCCATTGAGTAAAACGTGGAATCCCATTTTATCTGATATTAAACAACAACGGTCTAGTTTTCGACCAGCTCCTTCTTAATTTTTGATTACTCGCTTTGGCTAACTTTCATCGCTGGTGGCGCTGCAATACTCTTCACTTACCAGAGGGCGTTCTTTCACTTCTTGCACACGCGCACTGGCCTGTTCCCGCGGTATAAAGGAGCCGCCGTAACTGATGTGTCCTCAGTTCCGGCGTGATTGTGCACCAGTCATACCTGAAGATGGCGGCCAGGTGGACCGCCGAAATATCGTATCAGCAGACAGACATAGTCCGGCCGCAAACCCGTGAAGAACAATAACAGGTATGATGTATAATATTTTTGTATAATACTTTTGAACACGTTTTATGTATTGATGACTGTAATGCATTATTTATGTTTTATAAGGTATTCTAATAATAAATGTGTGCTTCTGTTTCTGATTTGCTGTAGACTTGAAAATGGTCATCACTGACCGAAACCGATTGTCAAAATGACGAGAAATTTTGTTATCACTTATTTAAATAGAAATATTAAAAGTTCTGTGTCCCACCAAACAAAATATGAAGTGGAACTGTACTCAAATTTCTGATAATTCATCAAAGTTTTCCAGTATTATGGGACATTAAAAATAAGGATAATTTGAATTTTATTCTTGGCGAGATCGCCATCCTCATTACAGTATACTGTTTCCTCATTTTTATCCTCTACCATTTATAGTAATGTATCAAAATTTTCTTGTGTCATCCTCATTATATTTTGTAGGCAGAAGGACCTTCATACGATAATTCTCTCAAAAGATTTACAGAAGAACCATATTTATCTCTCCTGCGGTGATCACTGTGTCCCCAGTAGTGTAGGGGTCAGCGCAACTTCCTAGAAAGCAGGAGACCCGGGTTCGATTCACGGCTGAGTACACATTTTCAGCTTTGCCCATTCGCAGTTGGTCATATATGCTGTGAATATGGAAGCAATAAGAAGACCCACTGAAGATGCTACAACTCAAAAGGGTAGACAGGATTTGATTTCGTGAGTGGTTTCAATGAAAGGACACTTTAATAACCTGTCCTCCTAACATAAATGCAAATGGCGCTAATACTGTATATACTATATTATCTTTTCATTGCAGAGGACTGGATACTTGACAGTCATCATGGCATATAAACGAAATTCGAAAACTTCTTAAGAATCTATGTATTCTTCATAATAGGGACAAGGCAAATCATATCATGACAGGCAAATGTGTAGCGAAACACGTATGGCAATCAGAAACGCAATGCGTGAAGCTATCAGTAACTCCTGAAGTATTAACAGAGAAGCATTGCCTAACTCAATTTTTTTTTCGGTACGTGAAAGCTATCAATGGCAAAAAATAAGTTTACAGAAGATAGTGTTTGACTAGACGGGAACCTTGATTCGCTTACATAGGAACTTCAACAAATATTGCTGACTGGCATTTAATTACTAATAGTGGTGTTAAAAAAACATTCAAATCTCTAAAGCGGAGTGAAGCTCCATGGCCCGACAGTTTCTACACAGAATCTCCGCCGGAGTCCTTTCCCCTCTTTACCATAATTTACCGTGGGTGCCTTGAGCAAGAATTTGTTCCTAGTGATTGGAACACATGCAAGTCACACTCATCTATAAGCAGCAGACATAGTATGTGAAGACACCAGAGAAAAAAATTAATAAAGTTCGCATTATTTAAGTAGTAATGACGATAACTGTTAATACGTTTAACACAGTGTGAGACAAGACCTTCAATTCCTCGATGTTTGCAGTTAGATACAGCATCAGGTGTGTACCTCTCTCTCTGAAACATACCGATGGCCATGAATGGCCGGCCGCGGTGGCCGAAGGGACTGAGGCGCTTCAGTCACGGTCTGCACGGCCACTACCGTCGGGGGTTCGAATCCCCCCTCGGGCATGGATATTTGTGCCGTCCTTAGTTGTAGGTAGTTCATAAGTAGTTTGTAAGTTTAGGGACTGGTGACCCCGTAGTTAAGTCCCTTAAGCTTAACAAACATTTGAACATCTAAAAACGTGGGAACGCTTGGAGGTAAATCGTGACTGTACGGAGCAAATGTAACGGCTTCACCAGTCTTGGCGAAATGTAGACGAGCTTTATCCTGACAGAACGATGGCAGTTTTTGTTGGCTTTGACAACATTTCGTGAGGGGTTTGAACCCCAGAAACAAACCCCCTGGCTACGCCCATGCTACAACTGTAGCAAAACATGTATGCTTATAAAAATAAAAACTAGTGTTTTGCTCACGACAGATCATCAAGAGAAGAAAGTAAATGTTTATAAAGCACACAAGGATCAACGGGCTTCGACATCAGTATGAATATGATAATTAATATCAGAGAAAACTCTCAAAATTTATCATCCTCATCATCATCATTGTCGTCGTCATCCTTGAAAAATATTTCCATAAGATTTTTCGGGCATTTTGAATTTAGAAAAGAGTATCCCCGTATCACATTCCCCACCCCCCCCACCCCACCCAAAAAAAAAAAAAAAAAAAAAAAAAACCACGGAATTAAAAACATTGCGTTTTGCCGACGACATAGTAATTATGTCAGGGACGGCAAATGACCTGGAAGAGCAGTTGAACGCAATGGACAGTGTGCTGAAAGGTGCATATGTTGTTGTTATGGCCTTCAGTACGGAGACTGGTTTGATGCAGCTCTCCATCCTACTCTATCCTGAGCAAGCCTTTTCCTCATAAGAACGACAACCCACATCCACTTGAATCTGCTTACTATACGCGTCTCTTGGTCTCCCTCTGCGATTTTTACCCCACACACTTCCCTACAATGCTAAATTTACGATCCCTTGATGTCTAAGAATGTGTCCTACCAATCTATCCCTTCTTTTAGTCAAGGTATGCCAGAAATTCCTTTTCTCCCCAATTCTGTTCAGTACCTCCTCATTAGTTACGCGATCCACCCACCTAATCTTCAGCATTCTTCTGTAGTACCACATTTCAAAAGCCTCTATCCACTTCCTGTCCGCACTGCTTATCGTCCATGTTTCACTCCCGTACAAGGCAACACTCCACACAAATGCCTTCAGAAAAGACTTCCTTACACTTAAATTAATATTCGATGTTAGCAAATTTTTCTTTTTCAAAAATGCTTTTCTTCCCATTGCCATTCTGCATTTTATATCCTCTGTACTGCGACCATCGCATGTTATTTTACTACCCAAGTAACAAAACTCATCTACCACCTTCATTGTTTCGTTACCTAACCTAGTTCCTTCAGCATCACCTGATTTTCTAAGACCGCATTCCATTATTTTTGTTTTGATCTTGTTAATGTTCATTTTATACGCTCTCTTCAACACACTGTCCATTCCATTCAACTGCTCTTCCAGTTCCTTTGCTGTCTCTGACAGAATTACAATGTCTAGGGTAATGGAGTGCAGTCTAAGAAAATCAGGTGATGCTGAAGGAATTAGATTTGGTAACGAAACAATAAAGGAGGTAGATGAGTTTTGTTACTTGGTCTGCTATATCGATAGCTGCGATATATCACCCGTCACATGGATGGGTTGGCAACATCACCGTCGCGGGCCGCCACAGAGAGCGCCCCGCGAAGCCACGTCGGATGGGGGCGCCGCCAGCGCCTTCCTATGGAGCGACAGATGACCTGACGGCGACCAGCACTCATCTAAATACCTTGCGTGTATCTAAATAGGATTGCTGCTGTTACTTGTTTATCGTAATGTTATGTATCGTAATAATATTGGAATTTACTTCTGACTAATGGTTCGATGTCCGTAGCAATTTCTCAGAGTTCCCGACTGCGGCTTACAACCTGGAACCCACCTTCCTTCTGTGTGATCGCTAAGGACACAACATGGTCAGTAAAATAACAAAATGGTGGTCGCAGTACAGAGGATATAAAATGCAGAATGGCAATGAGTAGAAAAAACATTCTTGAAAAAGAGAAATTTAACATCGAATATTGATTTAAACCTAAGGAAGACCATTCTGAAAGCATTTGTGTGGAGTGTTGCCTTGTATGGGAGTGAAACATGGACGATAAACGGTGCGGACAGGAAGAGGGTAAGAGGCTTTTCAAATGTGGTGCTACAGAAGAATGCTAAAGATTAGGTGGGTGGATCGCGTAACTAATGAGGAGGTACTGAACAGAATTGGGGAGAAAAGGAATTTTTGGCATACCTTGACTAAAAGAAGGGATCGATTGGTAAGACATATTCTTAGACATCAATGAATTGTGAATTTGGCGTTGGAGGGAAGTGTGTGGGGTAAAAACCGCAGATGAAGACCAAGAGATGGATACAGTAAGCAGATTCAAACAGATGTAGGTTGCCGTTCTTATGTGGAGTTGAAGAGGCTAGCTCAGGGTAGGATATTGTGGAGAGCTGCATCAAACCAGTCTCCGGACTGAAGACCACAACAACAACATACAAAAATATTCATAAACAATTAGGAGAAAAAAGTGTACAAAATATTAATAAACAATTCAATACATCTACTTAATCAATATCAATAAATATTTTATTCGATTTTCAATACGTTGTATCTCGCGGAAGAAATCATTGTTGCGTCCGGTCACGCATTAGAACAGAAGAATGCCGTAGGTTCAATTGCACAAGAAGGGAATTTTAATGTGAAAATACGACACCAAGCATGGCATTCGATTACACTATTTCAAACAGGTAGAGAATTAAATAAAATACACTGCTCTGCTTGGAGGCGATTTTAGCGATAAAATGTGCGCATGCAGAGGTGTCAGGCTCCGTCTATAAGCATCCATAAGCGTCAGGTTTGAAACGCGAAATCTCAAGTTAGCAAGAGTTGTCACACCCCATTGAACTGGTACCCGTTGCGAGTCGCTACGTCATTGCTTCCATGATCGTTGGATTAGTGTGGAGACACCATGCTTCGCCATAATGGCCCTGCAGTCGGTATCATAGTTTGGCGTGGTATTGTATTCCATCACCGCAGCTCTGTAGTATGCACTACCACTAATCTAACCAAGCAGCGGTACATCTCTGAAGTGTTAGAACTTTTCATTCCGTATCTTCAGAGATGCGCCAGCACACGTGGTACTCGATTTTCAAGATTTCTTCGTCTCCCATCCAAGTGCGTTACTACTTTGCTCTCCCTGTTTCCCGTTCTCTTGCCAATCCAAAACATCTAGTCTATGATGGCGGGATACACCACCCGCTGCTAAAGATAATCAACTTCGGTTAAATGTTGATTTTGTCCATCTTATGAATGGACGCTGAAGCTTCAGCCGTATATATGTAGCAGTGAATACAATGAATAACACCGTCAGCTGTATTTTTATTTTGTTGTGTACTTGCAACCAGTTTCGATGGACCACGCCATCATCAGGCCCTTAAAGTAGGGTAAACCGTATTTTGCTGCATTAAAATACAACAAAATGACTGGTGTCGCACAATCATAGATCATAAGAGTAAGGAGGAGCAACAGGGATCCTCCTTACTGTTATGTTCTGATTGTGCGACACCAGCCGTCTTGTTATTTTTTTAATGCAGCAAAATACAGTTTACCCTACTTTAAGGGCCTGATGATGGCGTGGTCCATCGAAACTGGTTGCCAGTAAATAACAAAATGAAAATACAGTTAATTGTATTCATCGGCATTATGTGGAAGCATTTGGACTGCTATATCCCAGCACCACATACAGAGCCTTTTTCATTCAATGCTGTGGTGTGTATCAGTGATATTTGGCCACCTGTGGTTGTTATTTTCAGTAATGTGATCTTTGTACAACGCGTTATTTCCCAAATAAATTTGCCTGTGATATCTCAGCACCTTCTCGGTTATGCATTTTGGTTGACCAACAGTATAATACAGAAAAAACTGTCTGAAATGAAAGATTGTAATAATGGACCAGTTAAGGAACCATTATAAGACCAAATATGGGAAACTGTTCGAAAAGTCTTCATATAAATGAAACGAATCTCATACTAATCATTTGTACTAAAAATTTAAATAAACAAATGGAAAAGGGTGACAAAGATGACATGTGTATTCACAATTTGGTGTTTACCTGGATGTGACCCAAAATACAGCAAATGTAGTACTCGACTCTATAATAAATGATTATTCAGTAAAGTGGTTATGCCGAAAAAGATTGTGTCCAGTGTGAGTACCTATTTGAAGTAGCTATTCAAGTAATTAGAAAAGATCTTGTAAGTGTGGTGTAGCCACAACTTTTTGCGTTTACAAATGAGACTTTATTCGTCTAGTATTTGGAATGATCTCGCAATGTCTTACATCCAAATTAAGTCACGATTTCAAACTTTTATGAATCTCCCTCTCGTTTATAACGCCAATAAAATGATGAAAGGAAATAAATTTTCGCGTACTACTTTTCCGCTGTTCATGCAGTAACACTACGGCATTTGGCATGACGTTACAATTTATTTCTTCTACACTACTGATTGTATTCGTGAAACATTTTATAGACAGTACACACAGACTCGTATAGGGCCTGCCACTGAACGTACCTTCAAATTACATCTTAGTAAGACACATAGTTCAGGAGATATGAGCTCATAAACAATTAGGTTCATGGAAAATCACACTGTCACTGTATTAGTTTATTACGTCTTTACTACTAATTCCATTCGTGTCACATTTTGCATCCAGTGTGAGCGTACCTTCAAAATTATGGTATATAATAGTAAGACACGTAGTTAAAGAGATATGGAGCAATAAACAAAGTCTAGAGCGTGAACAACTGTCTCATCAAGCATGGGTTTCAATTTATTACATCGTCACAACTAAGAACTATATAAGCAACATATTTCACAGACAATTTTCTAATATTCCACGGCACATGCCGGAAAATTATATTATTATGATTCGCATTATTCACGAGATGAGACGTCGTAAAGTCTGGGGTTCATGAAACGAAACTACCGAACTACCGCACAAGACAGTGTAGAGCGGAAGGCCTTGAACATGGGCAGATAGAAAGAGATAGAGTAACATTAGAATTGAATAAATGCATACCGGGGTAACGCTCGGTAACGTAGAAGATTGAGGTTTAGTAGGAATGACAAACAATAAAACAGTAAATTTAGAACAACAACAGTTGTGGATGTCGTGCTAATGTTTTCTTTATACAGGGTGTTACACAAAGGTACGGCCAAACTTTCAGGAAACATTCCTCACACACAAAGAAAGAAAATATGTTATATGGACATGTGCCCGGAAACGATTAATTTCCATGTTAGATCTCATTTTATTACTTATCTTCAAATCACATTAATCATGGAATGGAAACACACAGCAACAGAACGTACCAGCGTGACTTCAAACACTTTGTTACAGGAAATGTTCAAAATGTCTTCCGTTAGCGAGGATACATGCATCCACCCTCCGTCGCAAGGAATCCCTGATGCAGCCCCGGAGAATGGCGTATTGTATCACAGCCGTCCACAATACGAGCACGAAGAGTCTCTGCATTTGGTACCGGGGTTGCGTAGACAAGAGCTTTCAAATGCCTCCATAAATGAAAGTCAAGAGGGTTGAGATCAGGAGAGCGTGGAGCCCATGGAATTGGTCCGACTCTACCAATCCATCGGTCACCGAATCTGTTGTTGAGAAGCGTACGATCACGTCGACTGAAATGTGTAGGAGCTCCATCGTGCATGAACCACATGTTGTGTCGTACTTGTAAAGGAACATGTTCTAGCAGCACAGGTAGAGTATCCCGTATGAAATCATGATAACGTGCTCCAGCGAGCGTAGGTGGAAGATTATGAGGCCAAATCAAGACATCACCAAAGATTCACAGAAAATCTGTGTTGAATCGAGGAAGTACACTACATACTAACGAAACAATTGGGTATTTTGACAATTGTATACACGAATTATTTCAATTTACATTTAAAGAGAAATACTAAAATGAGCTCTAACATGGAAATTAAGCGTTTACGGACATATGTCCACATATCATATATTTTCTGTCTTTGTGTGTGAGGAATGTTTCCTGAAAGTTAGGCCGTACCTTTTTTGTAACATCCTGTATACCACACAGAAAGAGAAGATCGGGAAAAATTTGTTAAGGACGTTTCTTTTGTTGCACCGTAATGTTACACTCATTTTAAATAAGAACTACTAAACAGTTTCGTTTTGGTTCTAACGTCTTCAGATCGTAGTAGAGTGAGTTGTTACAATGCGGTAGGAGACATTTCAGTTACATTTCTAAAATTAAAATATTGTGGCGTCTAAAGCAACCACCGTTTTGCCTTGAACAGTTCCGTCTAGTTGCTCCACGCTTAAAATACTCAACTTTTTTCCTCAGCGCTACACGTGTAATTGCCATGTCCCCGATAAGGCCAGGAGTAGCGATCTCTGCTACTGCCTTCCTTCATATAAGCTCTGTGGCGCAAGGTCGGGCCGCTGCTGGTGCAAACCATGGAGGGGGATCGCTGCTGCCCGCAGATAAGAGTGTTATTTAAACTCCCGCGGGAATTCGATATCCGCAAAAACTTTTTGTCATAAATATGGGAGTTTCCAAAATTAGATTCTGTTCTTACAGCAGTGCGAGCGCGGCTACAGTGAAGCAACTGAACGACTTATTGGCCCGCATCATATACAGCCCCGTTTTTGGTATAAGCCGTGTCAGATCATGGGGAGCATGTAATTATATGCAGCTTTTAATACATTTACAGTACCAAACTCTTTTTCTTGTTACCTGATGTTTATTGATCCACAAAATATGAACGCTCACGTTTATGATCGAAAGTTCTCTTCAGAAGATCAACGACTGCTTGTAATACCAGATGCATTCAAGATATAACGTATCCGATTATTTCCTCAGAACTGGGAACTGATAGAAACATATGGTTTGTTTCAAAACACGCGCGCACTCATTGTGAATATGTGATAGAGGTGGCAGCACTACGCGACACATAAAATTTTAGATGCAGTGGAGGGAGCTAGGGCTCGAAATATTGAAACATTTCGAACGTTACGGGGCGTTGAAATAAATTCAACGATGAAGTTGTAAATTAATGCTGGACCAGGATTCGAACCCGGATTTCCCGCATCGGATCAGCGGCAAAATTGGTCAAAAGTGACGAAAAAATGTTGTCTCCATATAATTCTGTAGCATAATTCTGTCTCCAATTTTCACAGATTAATTAGAACTACAAATGATGAAAAAGCTGTCCTGTTTCAATCACTGCGCAGCGCTACGCCCACTTTTCCAGACGACACTCTCCTTATTTGCGATGTTTTATTATTTTATGCTGTCACAAAAGCTTCGGAACAGTACAGAAGGCTGTGGACACGTTTATGAAGTGTTATCTCTGCCCAGTGATCTCTATATAACCTGGATGTTGAACTACAGTTTTCTGATCATGTTTCTGATCGTGCCAACCAAAGATGTACATATTCTGTTTCTTGAATAATTACAATATGGCTGCTATGAAATATTACAAGAAAACTAAAAGGAATTATGTTTCGATTCCGTACTCACGCGACTCGGTTACTTCGCATATTGGCACAAATCTCAAATACAGATGTAATGTAGCTATTATTTGTCACATACTAACTGATGGAAATTCGTTTGACGAATTACACCATGGCGGCCAGTGCAAATTCGTGTGAAAACAAATGAATGTGCAGGCACGCTAATGTGTCATTTGGAAGAGATGTCCCGAAACAACATTTAGCTTATTTACTGTTGTTAAATTGCCACATATGCTTGTCTGGTGTTTAATGGTGGTAACACTGGAAGAATAAGGACCCTTACTGGACTAGGATTTGTTGCTGGTTGCTCTACTGAGAATCTATTGAAGAAGATAGATAATGCGTGTGTTGCAAGATCTGAAATGTCTGAAGGATATAGCCAAAAGGGAACGCCAGAAACATCAGTTACAAAGGAAACATATACAAGAAGAGCAAGATGACCAAATGTATGGTTAGGGTCAACATTAAGGGACTATTTCATGGTGTAAATCTCTATAAAATCTTTTATGTACATTTCCCGTAATTTTCATTTTTCGGTGTATAAGGAACATTTTTTCCTGAACCACTGGAGATAGATACGTGAAATTTTCTGCAGTCTTTGTTCATAGTATAACACAATTTCATGTGGTTCAAATTTTTTCTAAGTGTATTTCTGTCAAAATTATTGACAGTTTTGTGAAATTGAAATTGCTTTGTTTCATACACATACTTTTTAAAAATTAATTGTTAGAGCTCTAAAAGTGATATTAAAAAACTGTTCCCTACGTTTGCTTATCTGATTACTAAGAATTACCTACCACAATATGAAAGTTGTAAGTAAAGTAATTTTTGAGAAACTGTTCCTTGTGTGATAGCATGTGTTGCACAAATTTCCAACAACATCATGATCAAATTTTTTGATAAATTTGAAAAAAATCCAGAATGTAGTCCGTAACATAATTACCAGAAGTGCAAAATTTGGTTCTATTATCTTTCAAACACCGAAAATTATGTTATATTATGTAATTACGTCCATTTTCTCCTACGTCCCCCCTTAATCAACAATTATGCTATCCAGGCACGCTTCTATTCCACCCCAAATTCTCAACTTCTAACCCCCTGCCCATTGATTCCTCTTCCTCGCAGCCTAAACTGGATTCCCGCAAGGGATCGAGCGTTTGATTGCGTCCGCATTAAAATGGTCAATTGCCTGTTGGTGGTATATTTTACAATTATTGATATGGTGTCTGTTCTTTCTGTCATGTCCGAAATAACAGACACCATTTGTTGACATTAACATCCGTAATCTATACTAATAATAAATCTGTAAATGTAGGCCTGTCACTGTTCACTTCAATCTTCAAAACTACTGGGCGAATCTTCACGCGGTTTTCACAGAAAACATGAGAAAAGCTTGGCTCAACATATAGGCATAATTTTATCAAAATCGGATCACGAAAAAAAAATGACATCGTAATTTTAAGGGTTTTCATTAACCGTCTGTTCGTTCAACTATTAAAAACTTCTTATCTTCAAAAGTACTTCATGAATCTGTATGGTGTTTTCATAGGTAACTTCAGAGTAACTATGGACAACATATAGACTTCGTTTCATAAAAATCGAATGAAGGAAAAAAAAGAATATCGTAATTTAAAATTTTTTATCTAAGACCGTCATGTCTGTCTGTCTCTTTGAATACGTTTATCTCCAAAACTACTTGACCAATTTTCATGGGTTTTGCATATGTAACTTGAGCATATCGTGCGATCACATAAAGACTTCAATAATTAAAATCGGATCAGAGAAAATAAAGCTATCATAATTTAATCATTTGTTTAAAAGTCATCGTGTATGTCTATTTGTTGAGGGTAATCTCCAAAAGTACTAAGTACACGAACTTTCATGGGTTTCTCCAGGTAAATTGAGAATAGTTTGGAGAGTAACATAGGCTTCATTTAATCAAAATCGGACCAGAGGCAGGAAAGATAGCGTAATTTGAAGTTTTACGTGTGTATTCGCCTTATAAGTATGGTGTAGTACAGCAAATCTCCTAGAGTACTATACGAACTTTCAAGGGGTTTCATAGGTCAACTGAGAGTACCTTGGGGCAACATATAAGCTTCATTTAATCAGAATCTGACCAGGGGAAGAAAAGATATCGTAATATGTTGTTTCTGGTGTATGCTATGCTTCAATTGCAGCGTAGTACAGCAAAGATCTGATAGAGGCGCTGTTACTTACATAGTATATATACCAAATGGCTCCGATTTTCCTTATGGCAGCGGTGTAGTGTATTGATGTTGACAACGGCCGTAGAATCCTTTTTGAAAAATTAGTCACGTACAATGATGAGAATACAACATTGTGTTGACAATGAAATTAATAATTAATGTTGTTCCGATCAGTAAATTAATGATCCCCTTAAAAGTTAATATTTCGTTGCCAACGTTAACATACTAAACCGCTGCCACTGCAAGTAAAATTTAACCCAGGTAGGACAAATGTATATATAAGAAGTAAAGACGTCCCATCGCGTCTATCTATGTTATCATTTAATAAGAATTCTTTGCTAGGAAAATCGAATTTATGTAGTTTCCTTTCTGATTTTGGTGCGTTCGTATTAGATCTTGAGTCCCTTTCTTTTTTAGTAATGCCTATAAAACGGTTTAGTACAGTAAAGAAAAAATAGTGGCACTGTTAAGTAGTACACCAAATAACTAATAGAAGGCAATGCTGCTTTTTTTCATGCTCATAACTATGTTTTAGTTGTCAACAACATGTGATGGTATCCTTTCTTTATATCTGTTGTGAAACACGGGTGTTCAGTTATTACGGATCTCTAATCTCCTAAAGTATTTCACGGATTTACATGGGGCAACTTCGTTTCATAGAAATGGGATCACGGAAAACAATGATATCTTACTTTAAAGTTTTGTATATACGACCGTCATGTCTGTAAATCTCTTTGAACACGTTAATGTCCAAAACTACATGACGAATTTTCATAGGATTTTCAGCCGGAACTTGAGCATAACGTGCGGTTGGATACATGCTTCATTTCATCAAAATTAGATCAGAGAAAAAAATGTCACAATTTAAACATTTTCTCTCAAAGCAATCAGTGTCTATCTGCAAAGGCTAATCTCCAGAAGTACTACACGAGCTTTTATGGGGTTTCGCGTTTAAATTGAGACTTTAGAGGCGCTTTAGTGCACCAAAGATCTAATAGACGCCGTTGCTGCGTAATATGTATGGTGTAGTACAGCAAGGAACCGTACGTCTGTGACAGAATTAAGCGACGCAATCTTGAGAATACCAACAAACATTGAACATAGTGTTACTGATTTCGCTTTGTGCGCTACATACTTCACGACACTTCTTTGCTTCTTTCTGCACATTTCGTTTAAAACTGACTGAGGTCCGGAACCCTAAAAAGCCATGATACGCACAGGCCCTTCTTTAACAAACCGTTGCGAAGCACGGGCATATAAGCTAGTTGTAAAATATGCCACCAACAGCCATTAGACAATTTCAATTCAAACGCTCGATCCCTTGTGGGAATCCAGTATAGCCTACAAGCAAGAGGAACTAATGGGCAGGGGGGCTAGAAGTTGAAAATTTGGGTTGGAAGTGAAGTGTGCCTGGATAGACTAATTGGTTAAGGTGACCGCTGGCTCGAAGCGGGAAATCCGGGTTCGAATCCCAGTGCAAAACAAATTTTCAACTTATTCCTTGAATTTATTTCAACGCCCCGAAACGGTCAGAACGTTTCAATATTTCGAATTCGTAACATTACGGCTGTTAATTTCAACAAATGGTATCTGATATTTCAGACACGTCTGAAGTCCCTAAACTTACAAACTACCTACACTAAGTTGAACTAACCTACGAACAACACACACATCCATGCCCGAGAGAGGATTCGAACCTTCGACGCGGGAGGCCGCGCTATCCGTAACGTGGCGCTCCAGGCCGCTCGGCTACTGTCGCGCGGCGAAAGAACAGACACAGTATCAATAAAAGTTAGGACTGTTATTGATGGCGACATTATCAGTACAAGAGCAGCATGTAATCATTCGTTTTCTACATTTACTTAGCGTGCCAATGATTTAATTTCATCGCCAACTGTCTGAGACATGTGTCCTATCTGCTTTCGTTGGTGCGACAGTTCAGAGAAGGTAGCACGCCGTGTGACAATACACCAGGACAATCTTAGCCTTGCACAGATGGCCTGGCGATATGATCGGGCGAGTGGAGAAAACTGTTCTGGAGGATCGCCAAAGGACTGTGGAACTCATCGCTTCCAGAACTGGTATTTCCGTGGCATCTGTGCACACAGTCCTGCATGAGGACCTGAAAAGGAGAAGTGCGTCCTCCAAGTGGGGGGCACGAATGATGAACATTCGGCTACGCACTTGGCATGTTGTCAGGCAACGTAGACGCCTGATGACGGCATGAATGGGACTTTCTTTTCATCGATTATGACAATAGATAAGACATGGATGCCATTTTTAAATCTTGAAACTAAGCGCATTCACTAGCTGATCTGCAACTGCATCAACGATAAAAGCAGAGTCCTAACGAAGCGTTCACAATGATCATAGAATCATGGCGTCATTGTTGTGAAAAGTTTTATAGCTGCAGGGAGATTACATGGAGAAGTGACGGAAGTTTTAGTGTTTGCGTGAGGTTAGTTTGCGGGAAAAAATTGGGGGTGTTGTAACTTGATTGCACCTCGTATATCACATCTCTCATGGCTGCCCTTTTAATTTTGTGATTTAAGGCAGCGCCCACTTGTATGCTCTAACAGCCTCGGCGCTCCTTCCCTGCGCTTGTTATGCTGTATAGTTCAGCCGGTCGCCGCAGAGCGCTGATTACCGACTGTTGTGGTCTGTTGCAGAGTGGAGCACTTAATGGTGTTATACACATAGCTTCTTTCGTTTCAGCTGTTTAGAGTTCAACAAATTCCGTTATTTGTAAGGTTCTTAAGGAAACGAATCTATCTGCTTGAGCGCAACGTCTAAGAAATATTTATATACAAGAGTGCTAACAAGTATTGGTTGCTTTTCCACACAGCATTTGTTGGCAAAAATACTGCAGCTGTTGCTTAATTGACATCTCAGCAACTACATAAAAATTCTTGCTTCCAATCATGACTTCAACAAAGCTGTAACTCCTGTTCCTTGTGAATATCACCAACAAAAGCAGGACGAGTGTGGCTATTGGGCAATCTTATAATATATATAAAAATTGAGGTGTTTGTGCCTATATTTCACTCTGCAGCCAAAACTACACCCCGAAAATGTATAGTGTTCGTGTGTGGTAGTAGGTATCAGTATCCAATTGTGCTCTATGGTGATAGATGATTGATAACGGTAAGGGGGTGGAAGATATGGGAGTTGAAAGTTCTACATGTGGGTGTCAATATTTTGCTCTTCAGCAAAACTACTCAGTGGAGACCAACGCTTTGTCTGTGTTGTTGTAGTACAAAGTCTCCTGTTGTAGCCGGCCGCGGTGGCCGAGCGGTCTGCGGCGCGCCAGTCACGTTCTGCACGGCCATTACGGTCGGGGGTTCGAATACCCCCTCGGTCATGGATATTTGTGCCGTCCTTAGTATTAGCTAGTAAATAAGTAGTTTGTAAGTTTAGGGATTGATGACCCCGTAGTTAAGTCCCATAAGCTCTTTGAACATTTGAATTTCTCCTGTTGTACACCATAGGAGTTCCGTGTCGATAGCTATAAGAGGGTGGAACATAGTGGTTGAAAGTCGTCAGTTTATATAAAATTCGAAGACCAGCGATGAATTATGACACTATAATAGCAAAGAGGTTAAATACAGCGAAACATTATGCACATTCTTCAGTTGTTTTTCTGCAATAAGTGTACGAATCAATGAGGTTGTTACGAATAAAGAAAAGTAGGTGTATATTGCAGTTTGAAAAGTAAAACTACCAAGAAAGATGTCAAAGCATAAGAAAAACTTCAGTTCTAGATCCGTTTCTAAAAGACAGAAAATGGCGCTGAAGGGTGAATCTACAGACGATAGAAACTTGAAATTTGTAGACATTGTTTATCTTACACTGTAGGCATCAGCTATTTTTCGATATTCCTATCCCTAAGAGGGTGAAATAGGGGATGAAAGTTTTCTTTTTTTTTTAATCCCTTGCTTTTAAGGCAATATTGGAGTAAGAAATACAAAACGTCGGATTTAAGTTTTTGATTGGAATTTAAAAACACGTGTTTCGATATTTTTGGAAATTCAACCATTAAGGGGGTGAAATAAGAGAAAAAATTTTAAGGGTGCTACTAAGACTATTTTAATGCTGGAAATGCGAAAATTTGGATTTGGAACCATGGTTAGAATTTAAAAATATGTGTTTCTGGATGTTGAATTCTGCCATCAATGGTGCAATAGGGGTGGCAAGTTGTATCGAAATACTTGATTAGGAAAGCATTTTTAAAGCTAAATCTAAGAAAATTTGTATTTGGAAGTAGAAAAAACCAATGCAGACCATTCACTCTACGCGTGCGAATCAGGGGCAATTAAACTAGTTTTAAAATAGAATCTTTGTCGTATTTGTAACCCTTCGGTATACATTATTGTTAAATGACGCACTGTTTATTACTTACTTCAGACAGGGAACTTTTTTATTAGAATTTATTTGCCCAAGCAAGATATTCCATTTCAGGCGCCTTACTTTCTTACAGATTTTTACGTCACTCTGACAGCACGCTAATTTTAAGTTATAGGTTATTTAGTTTGTTGTTTAGTCTTCACCTTTTAGTTATCTGTGATAGTGTACGGTGGGGCGGGAGATAAAAGGTGGCTAGAGAGTTTGATAAAAATAATTGAAAAATTACTGTAAGTTATCTGTCTCTCTGACATATTTTCTAACACTTTCCCTCGGAGGTGTTACCACCTCACGCGTTTAAATGTCGCAAGGTTTACATACATATGTTAAATGGCGTAACAAATGTAAACCTTGCAAAGTAATTTTGTTACGCAGTGAAATAAAATACGCAGTCACAGATGTGAACGCAAGCATAGCCCATAACTCGAACCAAAAGATGGCACTGCTAGCCGTATCGCTTGACAAACGCCTGTAAATGCCATGGAGTTTCCGCCATTATCTTTATAAGCTGTTTGCTGTTATTAGCTAGTAGCGGATTTACCAGTATGCTGAGTAGGCTCGTGTCTGCCGCAAATTTGGGACCAGAATTTGCAAACTGTAAGTGTAATAAAAGAAATTCAATTACGTTTACCGAAAGTACATTATTGTGTGAGAAGAATTAGGGTATACCTTACCCCCACATTATTATTAGTATGTGACTGTACTTTTATTAGCTCAGAAATATACACAAAAACTATTTCTAGGGGAATCTTAACCAGATAGTTGGGTTGTAAAAATAATCTAGGGAGTGACATTTCGATCCCCTAGTACACACACATACAAAAGACAATCTCACACAAATTCGGTCACAACCAAGGGAGTGGCGCATACGGGATCATTTTTCAGAGGGGGGGGGGGGGGGGGGGGAGGGGGGCAAGTCGGAATGATAATTTTTATCTTTTATGAGTTTTTAAATTATAATATAAATACATATTCGATTTAAACTTTTTACAGATTATGCAAGTGGAAAAGAACTGCTTTGTTGCTTTATTCGCCTTAAATGGTCCATAAACGTGTTAGAATCTAAAATGTCTGCAAAACTAATAGTTAAATATTTATTTAATGCACAGGTTCAGTGTTACTGTAGTGTCAATTGAAAAACAAACGCAGCAAATAATTGGACACACTAACAGAAGGTTTAATATTCCTTTTGTCAGAATATGACATGTTATGAAACTGAACATATAACAGCAAATTACAGTTCTTTATCGTCAGAGACTATAAAACAAATGGTCAGAGATATTATGTAACGGAAGTATGATGATACATACGTAATATTGTTCTGACTATTTTGCTCTATGAATTTACTGCACATTGTCCTTTTACCTATGTTCTGGATGAACCGTTAATGAGTGGGCATCAGTTGTGCTCTTTGTTTCTCAATAGTTCGCTTGTGCAATATTTATCATCAGAATATATGTTTAAAGGATCAGCCTCGTTTTCATTTCATGATAGTTGAAATCATCCTGTTTTTTGTTCAGATGTGTACTTAATTTCAGGTAGTAAACTCGTCAGGAACTATCCATACCATAATCTTTCTCGGTAATTACTATTACTTTTCGATCAATTTTTAAAGTCTTACTGCTGATTTCTTTCTGACATATCTTGTGAGCGTAATAAAAAGTTCCACTTATTCACATAAGTGGGTAAGGAATTTTCTAAATTTAATTAAGCTCTGGAATATAACTACTATTTTGAGGCATAAAGCTGCTTCACGTTGCCACCACCCGAAAGCTCAACAAGATTCAAATTTTCCCATTTTGTTATTTCCTATCAGTGTAAAATTAACCACAGTTTTAATATTGCAGTCTCTCGTCAGTGGAATCACCGACGTAAAATAATAAAATAAATAATATAAAAATAACCTGTAGATTGAAATAACTCGAGGTTCTTCATTTTATTATCATTTTTTATATTCTGGTACATAGTTTACAAAGAAAAGTAAAGTCGTCGAGGAGATCGAGCGAAAATATCTATTATGTCGTCTGGGTTCACATAAATATGTCGGTTCATAGACAAGAGTGCCAGACCATTAAGCCTCTCTTCCTGCATCGTCGAACGCAATTAGGTTTTCAGATGACGCAAGCAGCTAAAACTTCGATTACAACTGCATGTTGACACAGGAAGGACAGCAAATATTTGAAGAAGTGTTCCAATGTTTGGGAAGAAAGATTCCGAACTTGCCTCTAGTGTTTAGACTGTGTTCTTCGACTTGTTATTCTGGTAAACATTTTCCCAGTTCTTCTTCCACCTCTCGAATTCACCTTTTACAATACTTTCTGAACTTGGGAGGTCATTACTGTAGGTGCGAATATTGGACTGTATATCTGAAAATTTCACGTTTTTAATGAATTTCAGGATAAGGTATTACAATTTAAGACAATCATTCTGATATCTGGAAAAGTTCTGACAGTTCACCGTGCAACGTCTCAATGTTCGGAATGTAATGGTTAATGCGGAAGTATTCCTCAGGTGTTGCATAAGGAGTGTTCTCATGGTGTTGTCTCCCAACCAGACGTGGCAGTCGTATGTCGACATTAAGCTCTTCACAGAACTCTGCAACCTGTAGAAATTGTTAATGGAATTCATCCACAGAATTTCGCCGCTTTTTAGCCAGTATGCTGAAATTTTCAATCTGGAACGAGATAAATTGTATATAAGTAGTTTTTCAAGTCAGAAAAGTAAAAAGTGCTGGAAATGCCTTTTGAGAAAATACATGAAAATTATTAACATAAGTATTAAGATAAAAACAGTTTGTTTCATATTGACATTACATGTTCCGTTGTAAGCTACAGAGAAATAGAATTATGATATGTGAAATATTTAAATACATGAAAGGGCCACAAATATATGTGTTTACCTGTTTAGTTGCTTCAATAATGTCAAGTTGTGTAGACTGCAACTGAGCAGAGACTGGAAGTAGAAGTGAAGCAAATGATTCGACGACACACAAGGCAGTAAGTAATGAATATGTTATTTTCCTGTGTTAAAGATATGGTTCTAATTGTTATTCTGAATGTTTATAACATTACAGCTTTTGTGCTACAATGTAAAAGAATTATTTGAAGGCTGACGGCGGAAACCTTCCTAAAAATGATGCATTCATAGTATCTTCAGCCTTCAAAAACGATTCAAATGTTTATGTGCCAGAAATAAGAAACTTGAAAACTGCATTGTAAGTAACGCATACCTACATTTTAAAGGTAATTACTGCCAGAGATATTCTAAGCCATTTGAAAAAATTACCCTTATTGTTGGTGTCAGTATACTTGTTCTGAAGTCACTATATTAGGCAGTAAAGAGTAAAAATTTACCTTCTATCCAGGCGGCCTAGAGTGATTATGTTGGCAATATCAACAACACGCCAGAAAATCTTTCCCAAGATGTTCGGATCACATAGAATGACTCGATTAGTGTATCGTACAGACCATTAAGTAAATAAGTAATGCTACACCTGCTCTATGATTGACAGGTTCTTGTATGTACCCTTGTCCGGTCAATGAAAGTAAAGCCAAAGTCATGACAAAACATTTGCGTTGTCCCATGATTGGTTAATGGCAACGTTACATGATTCCCGCTATTCAGCAGCTGTTGCCAACATTATCACAGGAGGCCGCCGGGATAGTTTGTAAAATTTAACCCAGTAAAGCACACAGTTAAGGGAGTAATTTCATTTTTAACTTCTTCAATACTGGTAGCAAGGTGTAACATCAAAACCCGTAAAATGCAGCAAAATGCCTTGTGGCTATTTATACAATATTTCTAAATAAACGCATTTTTGGTAACACTTTTAATCGTATTTACACTTGCATACTACGAAAGTTTAAATGCTAAATGAATCGGCGCATTAAAGAAATTTCCCATGTACGTATTTTACGATTGGGTATGTTGTAGTAAAGTAACAGAAGGGTGTTGTCGATGTATACTACAATTACCCATTACTGAAATGGTTGTTTGAATAACTTATTGGAGATAATCAGTGCTATACTTTAGAGCGGGCTAAAACAATTTGCATGTTGTACTGTCACCAAATATATTAGGAAACGGCTTTAATTACACATAAATAGCGGGCGTGTAAGATTATGAAGTTTTTCGTCACAAATGTAAACATCAGCTCATTAAGTTGCACATAATACTTCTTTGCACCTTTGCAGTAGAAGAGAATGATACTTAACAGTGAACTAAAGGAATAATATGAAGTTTTTACTTACATGAAAATGATCCTGACAGAAATGAACACATGAAGTGGCCGCTATTTCATTTGGACCTCTTCGAGCGTGCGTCAACCACATTTTGCGCATCTTTTTATTTTTTGGAACTCGCAAAAACACTGTTTCTGGTGTCTTTATAGAAGTATTGCTACAGTGCGGAACTACGTTTTTGGAACGTCAGTGCTCAAACAGTACTGAAATTCACGAGGTAAAAAAGCATGTTCGGAGCATAATATGACATAATTAACAGTTTAAAACGATTTCCAGAAAACAATCAAATACCCTATTCACACTTGCAGGTAGCTGTTATTAGCTCATTTGCATGTGATGAACTAGTCGAGTGTTTTGTAGTTAAATTCTCCAGTGTGACAGTAATTGGCATAAGCAGGCCTTTAAATGTTATTATGCCCGAGTAGTTTTCGATAAACGTGGTAGCACAGTATGGCTTGACGCGCTTCTTGATAACTTCGGGCAGTATTTTAGAAACATTATTTGTGCAATTCGCGCAGAACTGCTTGAGAGAAGATTACATATTGTTTTCATCATGCCAAGTGCGTTCCGTATGTGAGGCATTTCGCAGCTATGAACCACCGCAAGGTTGAACACGTGGTTCGAACAAGGAAGGTACAATGCTAGTGGACATCTCTTTTTCACTTCTGCTTGAACCCCCTTAAATTGTCCACTCATTGCATTGCAGCTGTCGTATGCCTGTACACGTGGATAACATATGTCAATGTCAGCCTTGAAGTGTGACCAGCAAAGTCTCGGCCAAACCTTTGCTTGTTCGTCAGTGACTTCAACAAATGCGGGAAATCGTTCATATAGAACATTATCCTTTATGAAGTGCAAGACAATGGAGAACTCATCTCTTTTAGAAATGTCTGGCGATTCATTTGTTAAGACAGAAAACAACTTTGCTGCTCTAACTTCAGCAGCTACTTGTCCCACTATGCATGTGCCACAAGTTGAAATAACTTCATTCTGTGTTCGCCAACTCATTTTTAGGGGCTGTATTCAGATGAGACAGCAGATCTATATCACCAGCTTCAATTCTGAATCTCTGAAAAAAGCAATTAGAATGTTAAGTACACGAAATGGGTATCTCGGTTGCAAATGCAGTTATTTCCACTCTAATCCTTAATTTCTAATTTTATTTGAAAATCGCCTAGTTATTATGGTTTTAGTTGTCCTAGAGAAAGTAATTTCTCTCAAACATTCTGTATATCTACAAATATTATAAAATGTACAATCATTTGATCAACGTACTAATTCCGAAATGGGGGACATAGCAATAGGTATTTCCGGTGTAGAGAAGCAGCTGAGAGAGCTAAATATAAAAAAGTCTGCTAGTCCGGAAGGAATACCAGTTCGGTTTTACAAAGACTATTCTGCGGCGTTAGTCCCCTACTTAGCTTGCATTTATCGCGAATCATTAATTCGGCGCAAAGTTCCTAGTGATTGGAAAAAAGCGCAGGTGACTCCCGTGTATAAGAAAGGAAAGAGAACCGACCCATACAATTACAGACCAATATCGTTGACATCAGTTTCATGAAGAATTTTGGAGCATATTCTCAGTTCGAATATAGTAAATTTCCTTGAAACGGAAAAGCTTCTTTCCATGAATCAGCACGGGTTTAGAAAACATCGTTCATGTGACACTCAGCTTGCCCTTTTCTTACATGACGTGTTGCGAGCCATGGATGAAGGACAACAGACAGATTGTGTTTTTCTCGACTTCAAAAAGGCGTTCGACGCGCTGCCACACTGCAGAATGCTAACAAAGATTCGAGCTTATGGAATAGGTTCACAGATTTGTGACTGGCTGGAAGACTTCCTAAGTAATAGAACGCAGTACGTTGTTCTCGACGGCGAGTGTTCAGAGGCTAGTGTATCTTCAGGCGTGCCCCAGGGGAGTGTGATACGACCGCTATTATTTTCTATCTATATAAATGATCTGATGGACAGAGTAAGTTGTAACTTGCGGCTGTTTGCTGATGATGCTGTGGTGTATGGGAGGGTGTCGTCTATAACTGGCTGTAATAGCATACAGGTTGACTTAGGCAAAATTTCTAGTTGGTGCGAAGATTGGCAGCTAGCTCTCAGTGTAAAAAAAATGTAAGGTGATGCGCATGAGTAGAAAAAACAACCCCTTAATGTTCGAATACAGCATTAGTAGTGAGTTTCTTGATGCTGTCGCGTCGTTCAAATATCTAGGCGTAACATTGCAGAGCGATATGAAATGGAACGAGCATGTAAGGACAGTTGTGAGTAAGGCGGACAGGCGACTTTGGTTTATTGGAAGAATTTTGGGAAGATGTACTTCATCTGTAAAGGAGACCGCGTATAAAACGCTTGTACGACCACGTATTGAGTATTGCTCAAGTGTTTGGGACCCGCAGCAGATCAGTTCAAAGGAAGACATAGAGGCGGTTCAGAGACGAGCAGCTAGATTTGTTATCGGTAGGTTCGACCAATGCGCGAGTGTCACGGAAATGCACCGGCAACTCAATTGGGGATCGCTGGAAGAAAGACGACGTTCTTTTCGTGAATTTCTGTTAAGTAAATTTAGAGGGCCAGAAGCCAGAATTTGAAGCTGAGTGTAGTACGATCTTGCTGCCGCCTACTCACATTTCGCGTAAAGATCACAAAGACAAGATAAGAGAAATTAGGGCTCGTACGGAGGCACGGAGGCATATAGGCATTCTTTTTTTCCTCGTTCAATTTGGGAGTGGAATAGGAAAGGAAATGCCTAGTAGTGGTACAGTGTACCCTCCGCCACGCACCTTACGGTGAATTGCGGAGTATGTATGTAGATGTAGATGTTCCATATCTCTTCCTAAACTACTGTACCGGTTTCAACCAAACTTGGTATACATATTCCTTACTACCAGGCAATACTCTCGCAGTAAGAACCACTTACGACACATACGTCAGGAGACATGGCTTCATAAACAATGGAATTCGCGAAAAACGGCCACATTGTGCGACAATATTCCATCTGCTCCTAAACTATTGGACCGATTTGAAAAATATTTGAAGGGTTTGGTGCAAGAAGGACGCAGCTCCACTTTGTGCACTTTGTGGCAAATTGAAAAAAAAAAAAGTTTTAAAAATACAATTTTCACCAAAACGAAAATGTTGTCAGCCTTGTTTTACGCTGTGGTGTATCTAATACTACTGATGAGAATACACACAAATGCATGCACGCAGGTAGGTGCAAGAGAGTTTTTGAATTTTGGAGCTGCCTCCGTTTTGCTCCAAAGTGCACGAAAAACTGTTCAAAGGACCATTTTTTCTTAATTAAACATATTTCAATTTAGAAAACATTTATTAATAAAGTAAGTACAACAGCTTGGCACAATACATTAATTCTACAGTTCTTTTTCAGTCTTCTAACACCCCTTCAGTCTCCTCAGGATCGTTTGAAGCATCTGACGTCAACTGGTCGTAAAACCACATTTCGTTTTGTCCAACATACTTTCTGGCCAGCTCTTTGACATCTTTAAGCTTTTGCCCTCTAAGGGGGAGGAGACAATCATAAACTTGATGAAAGTGGTCCATTGTTATGAGACTCGCAGGTCAATGGTTGTAAAATTGCACATTATCGAAGACAGTCATCCCTACGGCCGCACTGCATTGACTAATCTCTTTACCGATGTATGGCTGTTCGTAGAGGAATATTTTACTTAGTGATTAAATATTTTCCTCTTTTCTTCTTCGATAATGATACGTAAGAGTTATTTACAAAAAATATCTTCAACGTGAAAAAAAAGTTGAAAATAAATTTCTGGTCCACTTCAGTGACATGAAATTTTGGGCTGGTTCTTGTGATAATGCCAGCATAATCCACCGGAAGAAAAACTCTTTCCATCTTTCTCAAACACTTTTCTATATTACAGAACACTCTGTCGGGTGGCATAAAGCTGTGGCCCAGTTCTTTAAATCGATGAACGATCTGTTGTATGTCTCTGAAACTAGTGGGTGGATCTGCCTCTTTCTTGCCCCCAAACAAGTATTTATTTATTAATTTTTTAATTGTATGTGACAGAATGTTCAGCTCAATAGAACCATCAAACAGTGAAGCTGTCTCCTTCTTGCGCCAAACCCCTCATTTGGTACATATTCTTTAAGGTCACGTATCATTTCTGTGTAGTAAAACTCACTTACGATATACAGTTCAGGAGTTATGACGCCATAAACAGTGAAAAGTGTTCCGGCTTTCGGTGCGGAGTAATATGATTTAACTCGTCCACTATTTGAGAATAAATGAGGATACATGATAACCTAGGAAACATGGACGAAGGGTACCAACTCAGCACAGCGTGGAGTACCACGACAGCTGCAATCCGCCGAGAGCGCGCCCGCCACCGCCCTCTGCCGCAGACGCAGGCGGAGTGAAGTGAACGCACTGAGAGTCGAGCGCGTACTGCCGCTACCTCCACTGTTCTGTCCGCCTACGACAGCGGCAACACGCACAACATGAAGGCTTCGCGGGTTGCCGGGCAGCTAGGCGAGCAGTCCACGGGCCTCTACGAGTGCGCAGGCGGAGCTAGCAGCACGCTCAGATGGCGCAGTAGCACTGGACGTACTCCCGTCCGCCGTGCACGTGATCGCGGAGTTACGGCAGGAAAATATCCTTCCGCGTGCTTATTTAAGGACGAGCACTGCCTCGCCACGGCAGTCGGATGCCAGCCTAGGGACATGTCACGCATCCTCCATCCGACGTCGCCGCCAAGGACGGCATCGGGTTCCGCAGCACCGCCACCGACTGGGGACGGACGTACTGTAGGCCCCCACTCTGAAGTCCGGAATCGAGGAACTGGCATTGTAACTTATTGGAACTGTAAGCCAGTGGACTTTTAAGTTTGTGTTTTTTGTTCTTGTATAACTCTAGCCTACCGCCAGAGGAGTACTGACTTTTTTGTTCATATTCTAATAAACGGCTTTGGAGCATTACACGAGTGAGATTCTTACAGTAGATTCATCAGTGGCGACGAGGATGTGATAAAAAATCCATGACTATCTCCATGAGAGACCTTTTACCTTGATTACCGACCACAAGCCGCTGATTTCCCTTTTTAGAGCTTATGCTTCAGTCCCCACTAAAACAGCACGTCGCCTACAGCGCTGGGCTCTTTTCTTGTCTGCCTATTCGTATGACATAAAGTATCGCCCCACCACTCATCATGCAAATGCCGACACATTGTCTAGCTTACCAGTGGGTCAGGATCCAGATTTCGACAAGGACCCGGAGGTGTGTTTTCACTTAGACACGGCAGCGAAAGACGCCCTTGCCCAACTGCCGTTGGATGTCTCACTGGTGGCGCGTCACTCTGCAGACGACCCAGTTCTTAAGGAGCTCCGACGCTTGGTCCAACAGGGTTGGCCTCTCGACCGTCGCCAGATCACCAATCCCAAAGTAAGGGCATACTGGCATCAGCACCATGAATTGTCGACGCTGCGAGTAGTTCTCTTGCTCCAAGGTGAAAACCAACGTACGCGGGTATTGATTCCTGCATCACTGCAGAAGAGACTGTTGGACCTGCTTCACGAAGGCCACTGGGGCGTGGTCCTCACCAAACGCCTGGCTCGGCAGCACATCTACTGGCGAGCCGGCCGCGGTGGCCGACGGGACTGAGGCGCTCCAGTCACGGTCTGCACGGCCACTACGGTCGGGGGTTCGAATCCCCCCTCGGACATGGATATTTGTGCCGTCCTTAGTCTTAGCTAGTTCATAAGTAGTTTGTAAGTTTAGGGACCTATGACCCCATAGTTAATTCCCATAAGCTAAAGAAAAAAAATCTACTGGCGAGGTCACGATGCAGCCATCATCCACATGGTTGCCGCGTGTGTCGCCTGCAGAAGCAAGCAGGCGGCTCCACCCTGTCGTTTCTTCCTCTGGCTACAGACGGCATCACAATGGTCCTGTCTGCATCTGGATTTTGACAATGGCATACAGCTTCTCCTTATGGCCCATTTCCATGCTGCCTCCCAAGACCTCGCTTAAGGTTTTCTTCGTACCTTTAAACTGCAATTAGCCAAACTCGCCTATCACCATCCTCTAGAGGACGCCGTGACACTTTTCCTGGCACCTCAGAACGATGCCTCGCCAGCGGAGAAATTGCATGAACGGGCTCACAGATCCAAACTCTCTATAATCCATCCACATAATTCCCAGCCCCATTCACACTCTGCAGTCAGGCACCAATATGCTCTGCAGGATCCCGTCTGGGCCCTCGTATTTTTCCAGAGGACAACGACAGTGGCTTCCTGCGACAATCACCAAACTGCTTGACAGAGCCATGGTGGAAGTCACCCTAGCCTCGAGCGGCATCTGCTGCAAGTATGTAAACCAGTTGCGAACACGTGTCTCAGCCACTTCGCATGCAGACAGCTCACAGACGTTGCCAGTTCCAGAGACAGACGATGGGCCGGCGCCTCCCAGAGAGGTCCAGCGCCATGCCGCCGCCATTCCCGCCGGCGGATCAACCCAGATACCAATCCCCATGGACGTCAACATCGTGCCCAGCGACGCGGAGCCAGCCCTACTTTCCGATTTCGACATGAGCTGTTCTCTCTCAGCAGAGACGTTTGGGCAGGGGGAGGGGAGATGTTCTGTCCGCCTATGACAGCGGCAACACGCACAACACAAAGGCATCGCGGGTTGCCGGGCGAGCAATCCATTGGCCATACGAGTGCGCAGGCGGCGCTAGCAGCACACCCAGATGGCGCAGTAAAACGGGTCCTACTCCCGTCCGCCGTGCACGTGATCGCGGAGTTAGGCAGGAAAATATCCTTCCACGGCAGTCGGACGCCAGCCTAGAGACTTGTCACGCCTCCGCCCTCCGACGTCGCCACCGCCGTTGCTCAGCTGCCCAACCGCGCCTCCAAGGACGCCATCGGGTTCCACGGCACCGTTGCCGAGTGGGGACGGACCAACTGTAGGTCGGCACCCTGACGTCCGGGATGGAGGAACTGGAATTGTAACTTATTGGAACTGTAAACCAGTGGACTTTTAAGTTTGTGTTTTTAGTTCTTGTGTAACCGTAACCTACCGTTAGAGGAGTACTAACTTTTGTTGTTGTTCATATTCTGATAACGCTTTGGAGCATTACACGAGTGAGATTCTTACAGTAGACTCATCACCTACTACCGCGCCCCGGCATACTCCTGTGGTCCAGTGGCGAGGGGAGGGGGGGGGGGGGCGAGTATAGAGACCCTCGCAGGTCTCATAACTTCGCTTGTTCAAATGTTCAAATGTTTGTTAAGCTTATGGGACTTAACTACGGAGTCATCAGTCCCTAAACTTACAAACTACTTATGAACTACTTACAAACTAGGACGGCACAAATATCCATGCCCGAGGGGGGATTCGAACCCCCGACCGTAGTGGCCGTGCTGACCGTGACTGGAGCGCCTCAGTCACCTCGGCCACCGCGGCCGGCAGCTTCGCTTGAAGATGGGTAGTATGACACTTCCCGAACCATCGCGATCCATCAACGCCGCCACCCGACTGGAGACCCGAGAGATCTTTATCAGCAGTACACGCCGGGAAAGATTACAATCGCATAAATGAGTATGTTCTCTATTGTGCCACATGATACATTATCGGACCAACGACATTAATGGTCAACATACCATAAGCAGTGGGGGTTGTTTACACTCCTGTAATGCATGTTATGGCGGTTAGGGCTGTTATGGTTTGTGAATGTAGATTCATCAGGAAACAGTACCTCGGCAAAGAAAGGTGGCGGGGTTCGATGCATTTGTAGAAGTGGCCATTCACGAAATACTAAACTGTGAAGGAAATAGTCTCAGGCAGAACAACTGCAGTCGTTAAACACCAAGAAATCTGGAGGACCCGACATGTTGAACAACCACCTACTCAAACAGATGCCACCAGCTGCCACACCAATACTTACAGCAGTATTCAACAAAATACGAGAGACTGGCGAATATCCACTAGCTTGGAAACATGCTGAGATTATCGCCATACCAAAAACGGGATAAAACCTCCGCATTCCATCTAACTATCGGTCCAAAAGTGTACTACCGGTGATGTCCAAGTTGTTCGAGAGACTATACATCAAGACATTATTACAGCATGTGGAAGACGAGCAGCTAATAACAGACGAGCAATTTGGATTTCGGCGGGAGAATACTACAATTCACCAACTTATAAGGCTGGTAGAGGAGGCGTTTGGGGCCATCAAAATAAGGGAGATCTTTGGAGCCGTGTTTCTCGACGTGTCCAGAGCTTTTCATTGTGTGTGGCACGAGGGAGTCCTGTCTCGTGAAAAACTACCTGAGTAACAGAACGTTCCATGTAAGGGCACAAGGTGGAGCATCAACAGTACGGGAGATTAGAGAATGGGTGCCACAGGGCAGTGTACTGGGACCTCTGCTGTATGCTCTTATATACAGCTGACCCACCAAAAACAGAGTGCTACTTGCACTTTATGCAGACGATACAGCTGTGTATACCCGTAGCATGAATGCTGCACACTTATGGACAAAGCTCCAACTGTCATGTGATGCACTCTGTGAATGGCGGCTGTCGTTCAATGCCACCAAAACCCAGGTACTACACATAGTTAGATGAGCAATACCGCCCAATATGCAGTGGGGATTGTTTACACTCCAGTAATGCATGTTATGCCGGTTAAGGCTGTTATGGTTTGTGAATTTAAATTCATCGGGAAACAGTACCTCGGCAAAGAAAGGGGGTCGGGGGTCGAATTTGTAGAAGTGGGCATTCACGAAATACTAATCGGTGACGGAAATAGTCGTCCTGATGTTTTTGATGCAGTCACACGTGGTATGGGTGACACTTATGACGACGCATTGTTTTGATAATAGTACCAACAGGCTTGCCGGAATCGCGGTGGAACTGCTGAACGCTTATCCTTGGGTTGTGGTGCACAGCTGCTAGTACAGCTATTTCGTAGATTCTCCTATATAACACATTCGTTTCCTTTTGCCAGTCGGTTCGCTGCCATCAGACCATCAGATATAAAGACGTTCACGGCCTTAAAAAAAGAAAGAAAAAGGAAAACGTTCGGCATACAAGGCAGTAGCAGCATCAGTATTTTTACTACATTCACCTTAATCAGGATCACTACTCGAGTTTTTCTTCTGTGGTTGTGGTTGAAACAACCAGTTTGTTCTATAAATGATAGGGAGGTGTGCGCGTAATAAAGCCTGCACAGGTATTGTAATGCTTAGAGATGCTTTCTGCTGTAAGCCTACACAATACGTGAGCTCTGGTCGCAGTGTACTCCCTGTAAAGCCGTCCTCACACAGGTCGTGTTGCGCACACCAGACGTGCTCTCTATCTAGATACTTCACGCTTATGAAACGACCTGTTTACATCCCCGGAACGTGCTGCTCATCGTGATTTACGCCCGAACACACCCTAGCGCCCGTTATGTGCTGGCGCGAAGATACATTTGTTTACAAAGATGGATGTGCGTAAAATTGCACAGCATCTCTGTTAGCGATCGTCGTAAAAGAAATCTGAATACTGCAGCTATCTTATGTCACAGGTAGAGCTGTAAGTTTGCTTGCATGTGGCCTGGAATACTCTTCCAGAAATTTTTTTTTCAAGAAAAGCAAAGACGCTACGTATATCTGAAAGCAGTTTATAATGCTAAAAATATGTATGACAAATTAATTTTGGTAAAAAAACAGGAAAAACTGTCAATGGTGAAATACATAATCTGCACCAGCTGCAATTGTCTTGCTCTCTCTTATATTCTTATTTTCCACGTTGTACATATTCTGAATATTCAAAAAGTTAGTTTGGGATTCAGCTCGATAATGTTTTTTGTGCTATTTTTTGCTTCTGGTATTGTACATAAACACTGTTCCTGCTTCACTGCTTCTGTGACCACACACTAGCTCAAATGTTGGTAAATCTATGGGACTTAATTGTTTGGTTATTAGTCCCTAGGCTTACAAACTACTTAAACTAACCTAAGGACAACACCCATGTCCGAGGGAGGACGCCAACCTCCACGTCGGACGGCCGCGCGCACCGCAGCACGGCGCCTCAGTGCGCACGGCTATTCCGCCGCGTCAATCACCTCTAGCCATGTTCTCTTTCCACTGTGAAGATAAACTATTCAAACAGTGCACTGACCTGCGACAGAAGTTCAAAAGAAAATCAAAAGCCATGTCTCCACCATATCCTTTCTTCTAGGAGTGATAGTCTTGCACGTTTCGCAGGAGAGCTTCTGTGAAGTTTGGAAAGTAGGAGGCAAGGTACTGGCGGAAGTAAAGTTGTGAGGCGGCATCGTGAGTCTTGTCGGGATAGCTAAGTCGGTAGAGTGCTTGCCCGCGAAAGGCGAAGGTCCCAGGTTCGAGTCCCGGTTCCGGCACACAATTTTAATCTGCCAGGAAGTTTGAGGAAAATAAATGCCTAGCAGTGGTACAGTGCACCCTCCGCCATGTGGTGGATTGCGGAGTATGTATGTAGATGTAGACATAGTGTACGGTCTTGAAATTTATTGGTTCCTGTGCACTAGCACGAAAAACTAAACATTCTCTAGTGGACAGATTTCGTTCTTGTTTGTAATTAATTACGTTAATACTGGATAGTATAATTGTGTGAAAGTAAATTTGTAGTTCGCTACACAGCCACAGTGGAGCTCCGAGCAGTTTTCTTTTCGATATGTCGGAGAATACAACGTTGTGAAATGGTTTATGCGATACTGGCCTGTCTTATCCTCGCAGCATGTAGGTGGATATTCAAGAGACAATTAGCTTGTCGTAAATTACGATTGTGTACCCATTTCGATTCCACCGTTTACAGCGCCAATTTACTGTAGCGAAATGAAACAAACGTGTCAAGTTTTTACCGTAAAATCATAATCAATATATGTTGTAAAAGTAAGTGGTCAATGTGCCTACCGCTAAAACTATGAAACGAGGCCCGATACGATCAAGAGAGCTGTATGGTGTGGTATCCCTCTATTAATCATCCATGAAGGTACCCGTTGTTACCTGAAGGACTTGATTTTGAAGTTATAGAAGCTGAGAAATTTCATCGTCCCCACAATGATCTTGGATGTTCTACAATGTCCGGACGTAGTCTGGATTATTCTGGAAGATTCCAGAATGATCTGGACCATCCCAGTACATCCCAGACTATTGTGGAACATTCCAGTACACTCTCGAGTGTTGTAGATTTGTGGACTTTTCGAAGCCTTTTGTATGTTATGATATTCATCACTGTTGGGATTACCAATTGGTAGAGGTATATAAAGCAAGACTCGTTGTTGTGGGTTAGATCGTCATTTTAACAGATAATTTTCCAATCTCTCAACGAGCTTTTGCCAATCACACTTTATTGACGATCAGCAGAGACACAAAGATAAAAATTCAGATGGATAGAGTCAGTTTTATTCTGATCTTGAAATTTTGCGTACTGCTAAACAAGAGGATTGTTCAGAGTGCGTAGTTACCTTTCATCAGACTTCGTTTGACGGATCATCATGAAAGTTGGGAAATGCATGTATTTTCTCAAGAAGATTTTTTTTAATACTTCACAAAATAAGCGCCTTGTAATTTACTTCGACATTATTTCAGCGACCACCATGAATGCTGGAAGTCACGTGAAAGGACGGTATAGAAACAGAAATGGAGGAGGAGGATATGGAAAGAGAGGGGGAGGTTGTAAGGATACATAGTTTCGTGACAGTGTCCTACATTCTTTGGTGCGCAGCACCGGTAGTTCAGTGGTTGAACGTTGGCAATGGTGTAAAGTTGTTGAGCTCGGCCAGTCGTAGAGTTACATAAACTAACATAATTAGGCTGTACATTTTAATAATTAGTGGGATACATATTTTTTCCAACGTTTGGGATCTGTTACAGGAGCCTTCCTCAGGGAATACAGAGGACACAGTTTGGCATTTAATTTTTTTTTTTTTTTTTTTTTTTTTTTTTTTTTTTGTGAACTGTATTCCTGTGTTGAAAATTCTTAGTCATTGTTGGAAGTAAGATATTAGATGATGCAGGGATAGGGAGTTTAGTTGTAGCTTCTAATTACTGCTCTACGAGCAGGGTAGAGGGAGTTTACAATGTGGACTGAAAAAATCGGGAAGGTGAAAAAGAGAGGGGGCGAGAAGAAGGGGGGAGGGGGGATGATAGACAGGGCATGGATATTGGGCATGAGGAGTAGGAGGTGGATGTGCATAGAGGGGGGGGACAGAGAGAGAGGGGGGAGATGAATATGGAGGTGGGAGGAGGAGATGGTTAGAGGGAGAAGAGCAGCAGATGGTCTATTTGAGGACAGGAATAAATAAATACCAGAGCAATATCGGACACAAATGCCACTATGTTGCCCCCTCGCAACTGGAATAAACAAATACCAGAGAAACATCAGGCACTAATGCCACTAACTTTCCCCCCGTGACTGGAATAAACAAATACCAGAGCAACATCAGGCACTAACGCCAAAAACAAGGAAAGTACTTGTGCTCGAACAAAGACATATACACCAAAATCGTATGAGAGATAATGTAAAGATCCCTTATTGCACTAGTGACACTCCCGCATCTGAAAAACTCTGCAGTCGTCCGTTAGAGGCCTCTGCGTGTGCCTTGCCACATTGCACTTTGACCTGTCGGTTCGCCAGTAGGGATGGTGCAGTGTGCCTCCGAAGTTGCGTTTTGTGACATTTGTGTGGTGAAGCGCCAGATGGAGCCGCGATTGATAATCAATCCTGCTAAAGTACTGCGATTGGTTGAGATGAAGTTACGAAGAACCATTCTTCGTGAAGATGGTATTAGTGTAGAAGATGAATCATTCGCATGCTTTCTCGTATCTGTTATGGTAGAGAAATATGAGCATAAGCTAAATACTGTTGTAACACTAACACATAATGATGATAATAGGGATGATAATGACGAAGAACTCATTGCAGGCGGTAGTGCTACGGTAAGTGAGGAAAGAAGCGATGGAAGCAGTGGCAGTGAATACCAACAGTCTTTCGGGAAGAAGGTTAAAGTTGCAACTATCATCACGGCTTTTGATGACAATACGTTAGAGAACATGTACGACGATTATTACGTAAGTTATAGTTCAGATATCTGCATTACGTATGGCGTCTACAATTATATCTACAGTGCTATCTAGAGCATGATTGCAAAGTTTTGCATAAAAACGACACCCACCAGCACATTGAGGTGTACGTAGAGAAACTGTAACCAACGTTCAAACAGATATGTTTGTTCGAGACCAAGAACTTTCCTTGTAAGTTACCCCACACGAATGGAATAAACAAATACCAGAGCAACATTAGGCATTAATACCACTAAGTGGCCCCCTGCAACATCGGGCACTAATGCTATTAAATTATTCCCCCTCCTCCCACGACCCATACATGGGGTGGAGCCGAGAATCCTATTATTGCATGTTCTCTCCCCACCTCCCTCCTCCAATTTGAGGCAAACAAATTTGAATTATAACTTTTTTTTATCCAATACTAGCTGAAAACCCGGCGTTGCCCGGGTATTTATTTATTCCTGCCACTTTTCAGATATGTATTCATTTGTATAAGGACTGCATGTCTGTGAAACCTCTTGGCATTACAATTAGTAGTAAAGAAGTAATAGATTAAAACTTGGTGCGTGATGGGGTGGTTTTCCGTGAACGTTACTGTTTATGTGCTCATATCTCGACTGTGTGTCGTACTGTGATACAATTTAGAAGGTACACTCAGCTGTATGCGTGTATACTGTCTGTAAAATTTCCCTCGGCTACAATTTATAGTGTAGAAATTATAAATTGTAACATTATACCGAATGCCGCATTATATGGCATTTTTTGCGATTTCTATTGGTTATGACGTAATATCTTTTGAACCATGTGCCGTATGTAATTTCTAACCATGCAGTAATTGTTACCTCACGGTTAGGAATGTGTGTACCAAATTTTGTTGAAATCGGTCCAATGGTTTAGGAGAAAATGAGCAGCGTAGTCGCAAAATGCAGCAGTTTTTTGAGCATCTCATTGTTTATGACGTCATATCTCGTGAGCTATATATCGTATGTGATTCTTACACTTACGGCGACCGTCCTCATGCATTGAAGCTTACATTTCATAAAGATTGGAACAAAACTGTAGATTTGTATGCAACACGTACAAACATACGGACACTCTGCTTTATATATTAGATGTAGTTTTGGAGATATTTTTAAGATGAACACCTTACCACATGAAATATGTTTTGTCAGTGTGTTACGGAAAGCAATCTCTTGTATCACGGATGATTAATTCATCAGTACATTGCTATTGAACGATAGGTCTAGAGTCCATTGGACAAGGAATTCGTGGGAGGAGGCATTGTACGCTGTTGTGATATGCGGCCGCTCCTGAGAAGAGGGAGCAGTGGGAGTCGCGAGCCTGCAGCGCGGCGGCGCGTGAAGCGCACACAGCCGCCGCCTAATTGACATTCCGCCACCGCGCTTCTAATATCCTCCGGCGGGGTCGCCGCGTTCGATTAGCGATTTCCTTCCTACCCGCTATCTGTCGAGACAAACGCGCTTATGGCAGTGATCTGCATAAATTAGTAATTGCGGAACAGGCGGTCAGCAGTGTAGACCGAACTATTCTAAATTTAACCTTTAACAAATATTTCACGCAGGAGGACCGCACAAATGTACCATCATTTGATCAACGTACTAATTCCGGAATGGAGGACATAGTAATAGGTATTTCCGGTGTAGAGAAGCAGCTGAGAGAGCTAAATACGAAAAAGTCTGCTGGTCGATGGGATACCCGTTCGGTTTTACAAAGAGTATTCTGCGGCATTGGCCCCCTACTTAGCTTGCATTTATCGAGAATCTTTAATTCAGCGCAAAGTTCCTAGTGACTGGAAAAAGCGCAGGTGACTCCCGTTTAGAAGAAAGGAAAGCCAACTGACCCACATAATCATAGGTCAATATCGTTGACATCAGTATCCTGTAGAATTTTGCAGCATATTCTCAGTTAGAATATAATAAATTTCCTTGAAACGGAAAAGCTTCTTTCTACGAATCAGCATGGGTTTAGGAAACATCGTTCATGTGAAACTCAGCTTGCCCTTTTCTCACATGACATCTTGCGAGCCATGGATGAAGAGCAACAGGCGGATTGTGTTTTTCTCGACTTCAAAAAGGCGTTCGACGCGGTCCCACACTGCAGACTGCTAACGAAGATACGAGCTTATGGAATAGGTTCACAGATTTGTGACTGGCTGGAAGACTTCCTAAGTAATAGAACGCAGTACGTTATTCTCGACGGCGAGTGTTCATCAGAGACGAATGTATCGTCAGGCGTGCCCCAGGGGAGTGTGGTAGGACCGCTATTATTTTCTATCTATATAAATGATCTGATGGACAGAGTAAGTTGTAATTTGCGGCTGTTTGCTGATGATGCTGTGGTGTATAGGAGGGTGTCGTCTGTAACTGACTGTAATAGCGTACAGGATGACTTAGACAAAATGTCCAGTTGGTGCGAAGATTGGCAGCTAGTTCTCAATGTAGAAAAATGTGAGGTGATGCGCATGAGTAGAAAAAAACAATCCCATAATGTTCGAATACAGAATTAGTAGTGAGCTTCTTGATGCTGTCGCGTCGTTCAAATATCTAGGCGTTAGATTGCAGAGCGATATGAAATGGAACGAGCATGTAAGGACAGTTGTAAGGCGGACAGCCGACTTCGGTTTATTGGGAGAATTTTGGGAAGATGTACTTCACCTGTAAAGGAGACCGCGTATAAAACGCTTGTGCGACCACGTATTGAGTATTGCTCAAGTGTTTGGGACCCGCAGCAGATCAGTTTAAAGGAAGACATAGAGGCGGTTCAGAGACGAGCAGCTAGATTTGTTACCGGTAGGTTCGACCAATGCGCGAGTGTCACGGAAATGCTCCGGTAACTCAATTGGGGATCGCTGGAAGAAAGACGACGTTCTTTTCGTGAATTTCTGTTAAGTAAATTTAGAGGGCCGGAATTTGAAGCTGAGTGTAGTACGATCTTGCTTCCGCCTGGTTACATTTCGCGTGGTTATCTCAAAGACAACATAAGAGAAATTAGGGCTCGTACGCAGGCATATAGGCATTCTTTTTTTGCTCATTCTATTTGGGAGTGGAATAGGAAGGGAAATGCCTAGTAGTGGTACAGTGTCCCCTCTGCCACGCACCTTACGGTGAGTTGTGAAGTATGTATGTAGATGTAGTGAAGTTACTGTGATATCCGCAAATGAAGTAGATACTAACACGAACTTTGTCGGAGAGTCGTCGTCTTCGTCGACTGCAATTCGTTTCTTGGCGTAAAACATGCGACCACTCAAATCGCACTCAATGATTGTAACTGAAGCGGCTCTCATGCTTATCGACTGGCTTCGTCCAACTTCGCCTGGAGAGAAGGCCTAAGCGCACTAGTGTCACACACAGAAGGTCGCGATCGCGTTGCAGACCGGCTGGCCGCTATGAGACAGTGGACTGGGCTCCAGTAGCCAGGCCAGTCAGCTATGCGATAGCGGCCTACTTTAGGTGAGGTAAAAACAACGCCGAGGCCTTCTCCTTATGTGGTGTTGCTTCGTCATATCCGAGGAGTGTTTCTGACCAAAGTAAACTATTCACAACGTATCTTTGTACACTTTATGATGTGTTTTGGCTAGTTCTTGATTACCTGACATAGTTGTGTTTGGAGGCGATCTGATCGTTTTATAGTTTTCAAAATGAAAAGCCAAGATCGCACATTAATAATTTATTAAGTGACGACCGGTTTCGGTGCACTGTGCCACCATCATCTGGTCACATACATGCTACAAGGTGGTTATCTTGTTAAAAAAATTGTGTATAAAATAAGAAGTGCAACATTGCACTTAGTCACTATATAAAAAATACACAAGTTAAAAACATGACAGCTTTTGTAAGCTTTTGTGAGCTACCATGTTTTTAACTTGTGTATTTTTTATATAGTGAGCTACCATGTTTTTAACTTGTGTATTTTTTATATAGTGACTAAGTGCAATGTTGCACTTGTTATTTTATACCCAATTTTTTTTAACAAGATGACCAGATTATATGTGACCAGATGATGGTGACACAATGCACCACTCTTCATTTAATAAACTATTATGTGCGATCTTGGCTTTTCATTTTGAAAACTCTAAGTTCTTGAAATGATTAACATGTTTAGCACTATGTCTGTACGCCATGTGGGGACTCATATTAGCAGTGTTGAAGACACTCCTATCCCCACGGCAGTGTTTTTTAACCACCGGGACGCGACCCCCAGGTGGGGGGGAACTCCGTCACAGGAGGAACTACTTGTATCATAAAATAACTAGGGGTTCAGTAGCACAAAAACGCATGCCTAAGTGAAATTTATTTAATGTTAAAATTACGGAGTTCCTTGTGTAACATTGATTATTATTGAAATAGATAACAAACTGTTATGTAATACAATGAGTTAACCCTTTCATTCCCACACTATGGATTCAGCTTTGGAAAAATTTAAAATTCTGTGTTTTCGTGTATTAATACAGTGCACTAAACAAAATACGTGTTTTAAAATATTTGATCGACCTATTGTTTTTTTTATGTCATGTTTTTCATGCACTACACAGAAATTCATATTGAGGTATTTTATTACTTGGGACATTATTTTCTTGGTTGTTAACACTGTCAGATCGATAATCTTCGCCACAGCGCCAGAGACAAGACAAATTCACCGCTGAAATAAAATAACATGAACCACACTCACGCTTACCCTCACAGTCAAGTACAGACGGCAACGTAACACAACCTCCAAGAGGTATAGATTAATGCCTCAGGAGTGACTACACGCCGTACCAAGCAGCAAAACGTCGTACTAGAAGCATGTTGTTCATCAAGAACCATGCGGCTTTAAAGAGTGATCCACAAAATACGATATCAATCAGCTTTTAATACGTTGTTGTCCAGGAACGACACTGGGAATGAAAGGGTTAATGATGAATAAGCACAAAGCCTGAAATTAGTTTTCAGGAACCAATCGATAGGTAAAAGAACGTGATAGAATAAGTAATTCTGAAAAATTGAAAAAAAAAGCTACTTCATTTCAAATTTTCTATACAGTGGGACCTTTCTTTATGAGTATAATTCGCGTCTGAGGCTTGCCTTAAATGCTAAACACTGATTAAACAAAATATATTTTTCTATCAGAAATCATTTTAATAGGGGATAATGTGCTCCATTCTGAAAAATTGAGGAAACGAACTTCGTCCAACCATTTCAAAGAAAGCTGTAGCAAAAGATAATTTTTTCCTTCATAGTTTTGTATGGTTCGTGAGATGGGGGGAACTCCAGAATATTTTTCATGATGGGGTCGCCATAATATTTTTACTTGAAACGGGTTCGTCTAATCTAGAAGACTGAAAACCACTGCCCCACGGGAACAGCTTCTCCATTCGAAAAAACGTATTTTACAGCATGCTACATGACTTCCGGCTGCAGGGTAGCTGTAACAGCTCATACTGTATACACTAGATGCAGCAGCAGTCAACGTTTACAATGCATCGGACATGGGGTATTACGAAAACAGCGGTTCAATCTCTGATGACAATTTTACTTGGCGTACAACGTAGCTTTATAAATCTCTGAGAGCGTGTGCAATAAAAATTACGACAAAGGCATTCGAGAATGTGAATTTCTGTTATTTTATTTTGGTTAATTATTCTGATCATACGTGACTGCGACCCAGGGAGTGGTTCAAATGACGAATCTGGATCAATTTTATCTTTAATTTTGTCGTTTTGTTAAAATTTAGCTGTAGTATAAATAAACAGTTTTTTTGTTTAATCTAGTTTGCGTAATGCCAACGGACGTGTCGTAGTCGATATACCGGTTCCTCTACCTCACCGTTGTTAATCACTGTCGAACTTGGGAGAAGTAACGGCTCTGCTCAAGCAAACTGACGTAACGGAAGCAGGGCGCTGACCACGTCTTCCTCTATACCGCATCTCTTAACGACTTCGATCGGTCAGTACCTACTGGGCCTCGGGAGGCCTATCGAACATAGTTTAGTTAGTTTTCTGCAATGATTTTCCACTTCATGGAGAGTTGCAATGAGCAAGAAATATTGCAGCAACAAGTACGACCGTAAATTAAAATTTGAAATAAGTATTCTCTTAAGTTATTTCTTGTCTTTACACTGCTCAAAATAATTAGGGAATCAAGTGAGAGATCATATACAACATACATATGGTATATTTTATTCAAATATTTGTAACAAATGGACGTTGTGTATGATACAGTACGATATTTAGCTGTCTCAACTCCTTAATTGAGGTCTACATGGCGTTTACTTAAGGTGAGGCACCTTGGGGCTACCATATTAGTGGAAAAGTCATTCTCTTTGACCTCTAATATTGTGTGTGATCACCTCGCATAACCACTACAGTTGCACACCTGCGTGGCATTGGCAGTATGAGGTTATCAATCAGCTCCTGAGGGATATTTGGCCATTCTTCCATCAGTGAAATATACAGCTCTGGAGCTGTTGTGGGAGGTGCTGGTCTGGCTGCAGTGGCGTTTGCCAAGTGTATCCCAGACATGCTCCAATCAAGTTTAACTCCCGTAAACAAGCTGTCCACACCATTCGTTCAATTCTCTCAGCTCCAAGCATGTTGTCCACCAGTGCAGGTCTATGGGAACCAGCGTTATAGTTCACCAGAAGGAACTAGCGTAGTACACAACAAAGATCGAAGGATCTCGTCTCTATACCTCAGTCAAAGCGGCATTCTGAACGACGTAGAGGTCCGTAAGTCCGCTAATACTGACTCTTGCCCACAGAATTTGTCCATCACCGTGATATGGCGATGTTTCGTGCACAAAACCAGGGTTGTTACGAGTTCCACGTTTTCTCCAGACGAGGGAACGACGATTGCCCGATTGAATACAAAATCTTCACTCATCTGTGTGCAGAAGCCGGCGCCATTCGTTACGACTCTAATCCCAATGTTCCTCCGCCCAGTTTCTGCGGGCTAAACGGTGCCACAGTTTTAATGGGGCACACGCCACAGGCTTCCGGCGGAGAGATCACATTATCTGGAGTGATTTCGTACTGTTTGGTTGATATTGCACTTCATGTTGCTGCCTGGAGGATGCGTTGCAGCCGAGTTGCATTCAGCCTCCTGTCTCGACGGGCGACCGTCTCGACCGGAGATGTCATCTCTTGCTAATGTCACCCGTAGACGACATTGGCCTTGTATTTTTTAACGGTTCATGTGGTCTGAAAACGCTTCCGGTTCTTTAAATTACTCTTTTGGACACTCCCACAGTAGCAGCGACCTCTCTATGTGTCTGTCATATTTCCAACCTTCCCATGGCTCTCCATCCCGCAGCTTCGGGTAGGTGACGTTGTTATTACATTGCACTACCTGCTCACTATACTGTCTGAACCCAACTATCATTTGATAGCGTACACACAAGTCAACACCAACCCTCCTTGCATTAACTTTATGTTATTACGAATATCTTGGTTGTCGTAATGTTACTATTTCCACTCCGTAGAACCAACATAAAGGAGTCTAACCATTTTAGTTCATTCTGCCGATGATAAAACTTCAGAAGCTAGATGTCTAAACTGATCCCTAATCGTCTTGAGAGAGTATTTGAAATATTTAGGGCAAATGTAATTTTTGTGTCTCGCTTCGTCGTCGGTTGTCCTGGGTGTCAGTGGCCGAGTAGAGAGAGACCGACACAGGGAAATAGGATGCACGCGTGTGCGGGTGCGTGTGGTCTGAGGTGACCAGCCAGTGGGAGAGCAGAAACTAGAAACACTAAGCTAGATTAGAACAAGTTGTATATTTCGTAGAAATAGGATATACTTAACTTTTACAAAGTTCATGACTGCCAACTAAGTGTACTGCTGAGACATAGGTTAACTACGTAGAGGCCTGCCTACTGATGAGTACGTTTCAGTGCCTGTCCTAATCCCAAGTTTTAACTGGTGCCTATCTGATTCCCAAGTGAACGATGCAGTTCAGTGGGGGCCACGAGCGGAGTTGCAGCAGAGGGCGCTCGTGGCTGACGTCGTAAGAACGCCGCGCTGTGCGTGCATGGCGGCGCGCGGCGAAAGTACGTGGCGCGCACTTCAGACTTGTGCGACACCACAGTAATTTTTTGTGGGGTAGTTTCTTCCTGTTTTTCGCGTGCTAATACAGAATTCTATTACAAACAAGTATATAAGCAAGTATATTTAATCATCTATCAACTAGGTTGTTTCTGAAGTTACAAGATGCATGTCTCTAAGATGATTGATTAGTGTGTATAAATTTTGTAGAAAGTCCTCAGTTCACCTACTAAGTAAAATAGAAGAGACAGCAGTGTTGAATGTTTCAAGAGAAGCGCCACGGGTTCTATTGCCAGAGCAGTTTGGTATGAGGCATTCGCCGTGAATATCTAGAGCTACACATGCGGATAGGGTCTATACAGTTTGAAATCGTACGAAAATTGAGAAAATTGAATTCATATTTTTTTTAAATAGTGAATAATTTCTAAATGTGCCAAATAATGCCAAAAAAAAAACTGCCATGAAGTTATCCCTTAAATGATTACTGTTTTACGAGATAAAATTCGATGAAGTTAGCGTTATTTTCAGAGCGTGACACTGTGTGCTGATATGAAGCTTCCTGACTGATTAAAACTGTGTGTAGGAACCAGGACTCGAATCAGAGACCTTTGCCTATGGCGGGCAAGCGCTCTACCGACTGAGCTACACGCCACGGTGGAGTAGCCGAGCGGTCTAAGGCGCCTCGCTGCGGAGCGCGCGGTTGCTCGCCGTCGGAGGTTCGAGTCTTCCCTGGGACATGGATGTGTGTGTGTTGTTCTTAGGTTAGTTTACCTAGGTTTAAGTAGTTTGTAAGCTACGGACTGATGACCACGCAGTTTGGTCGATAGATTTACAGACATTTGAACATTTTGAACTGAGCTACACCGGCAAGCTTCACGGTCCGTCCTCACAACTTTACTTCTGACAGTACCCCACTCTCTACTTTCCGAACTTCCAGGAGTGCTAGTTCTGCAAGTTTCGCAGGAGAACGTCTGTGAAGTCGCAGACGCAGTGTGGGACGGACGTGTGGCGGAGCCGGACGTCTTCCAGAAGTAAACAACGTCTGTGGCGCTGCGTTTCAGGTTATCTAGAGCCTCTCGCTGCTTCTGCTTCATTCGCTTGCTTTGTATTGTAGCTGGAATTGGAAAGATGAATTGTACGAATTACCCTAGAAAAGATATTGTTACGTTTATTTTTGACCGAAATTTTGTACGATTTAGAGCAATGGAGGTTAAATTGTGGCTTAGTGAAAAAATTTGAGTACGTGAAGATGACATTAGTGGGGTTCAGTTGTCATTTGTGACTAACTCGGCGATTGTTAAGATGAAATCTGCCGATTTATGCTGTTCAGTTGTCGAAAAATGCGGAGATAAAAATAAATTCAAACATTCAGATGGATCTATTAGTGATGTCATTGTGTCATATGCTGGTTTTGCAATACGTACAGTCAGAATTTTTGAACTTCCTTTTGTGATGCCTGCCGAGGAGATAAATTCTGTTGCAGAACTAAGGACTCAAGTTGCTAGTTGCCAGTAGCTCTTGGTAAGGTGGTTACCATATACATTCCGTTCAGAAGTTGTAATTATGAAAACTAAATGGTGTATCGTAATACCTTAAGAACACTATAATTGTTTAAACAAAACATAAGTAGACGCAACCAGAGTCTCTTTCGCTTATGTAGCCGTTTGCGAGTCAGTTACCTGCTCTGGTCGTGGACGTAATATAATGGCAGCGTACTTTTCCACCCCTCTTTCCACTAATACCTCGGAGAGTGGGTGATTTGGCAGTTTTTATTGGTTTTTCATTTCATGAGAAACATTTTTTTCCTCAACCTGTAAAAAAAAAAGATTGAGATGTTGGGGAAAAAAATTCTGATTTTTCAATGGAAACTTGGATACCGGTACTACCATTTATGATTTTCCATTGAAGGTGATATGATGGTACTTAAACATTGCCACTGCTAACTACTCGCAGGGGGTTGTTTCTTTGAATTTTCATTTAAGCTATATGTTTTATCAGTAAGCAAGAAATTGTGTAATATTATGTTCCAATTTGTTTTTTCTATACTTTACTACTGGTCAGTCTCAGTCTCTCAAACTGCATATTTTGAGAAATATTCAATACACACAGTACTTAAAAATTTCCAAAAAACCATGATTACATTGTCTGTCTTTATAACCATTTTAACTATTCCATAGATTTGAATGATAAATATTTGTGGTGCTCCACTATTTTACTATTTCATCATGTCAGCCATTTTACTCAGTTAACTTGAACATAAATTTTCTTGAGGAATTAGGAGCCTTGTCCTCACATAATGGCAATTACACATACAAACGCATAAACAATTCTGATAAAATAATTTTATATGAATTCATACCATGCGTAACTGTTTTGTTTACAATATGAATATCAATGCTCTACTTAACAAAAACTTAAGTTGTAAAAGTTTGCTATTTCATTATTCGAATTGAAGTAAATGTGAGATTTCTCGTTAAATTCAGTAACATTAAGGGTTAATTTGAATCCATAGCTTGAGTTTGCTTAAAATACTGTACTGATAAAAATTTTTACTCTTTGCAGTAACCTGATAGCAGTGTGCTTATTTATGTTTGTGGTTAGGGAAAATTAGTTCTGGATTCTGAGAAAGAAATCACTTGTTACTTGTTGTAGGGTTAATCAAAAAATTCCTGAGTCTTCAAGTGAAGGTCCCCTACACTGTCGGCTGATCACCTACACCTTCAGCGAGTCAATCGTCAAATCATCGCAGAAGATATTCAAATGTTTGTAGAGCTTATGGGACTTAACTACGGGGCCATCAGTCCCTAAACTTACAAACTACTTATGAAGTAGCTAATACTTAAGACGGCACAAATATCCATGCCAGAGGGGGGATTTGAACCCCCGAAAGTAGTGGCCGTGCAGACCGTCACTGGAGCGCCTCAGTCCCCTCGACCACCGCAGCCGGTCATCGCCGAAGTAAAAACTATTGTAATCTGTATAGTTATTTATACGTTTAAATATTTAAAGCATTTTAACACAACATATTGAAACAGTTAGTACACTGTGAACCCTTCATTTTCATTTCAGGTACACTATGTAGGGTGTGTGTAACGTTTCTGCTATGTTACGCGCTCCCTACAATGCCATTACCAACACCACAGACGGAAACTTGAGAAACCCTAAATAAAACTTTGCCACCGGACATGTAAAATATCACATTTTTTCGTTCAGTTTAAAATACTATTAACACTATTGGTAAAACACGTTTAAGAAATAGCATGTTGATTTAAACATAACTTTGGCTGTCTCTTTACGTAACTTTCAACTTTGATATTTTCGTAAATAGTTACTACAAATACTAAAAATGCATTATACGTAGTTACGGAATACTTTGACCCTATAAATAGGCATCCTAAATAAAAAACAACAACACTACATGTTAGAACTATTGCACAAAATTATTACATATTTACCTTTTGTTTAAATAAATTAGGGCAGACCGTGTTTTATATATCACTGGATTCTAAATTAAATACTTATCATGATTCCCGCACTCGATTTATTAATCCATTTGGTACTAAGAAACTATCGTCGAAATAAACAAAACTACTACGACTTTATACAAATCCGTATTTATAAAAAAATAGACCACAAATTGAAATACATTAAAATTACAAGTCTCAATAATAGTACACCTACACAATATTGTCAATACAGATATTTGTGCACTTCGAAAACACAAATAATGTAAATAAACTGAGTAAGTTTAACATGAGTCAAAACACGACTTTTAGTTTGCGTATTACATTAAATACAAATTTCATGAAACATGTACTCCCATTAAATAAAAGAATAAATTATCTACATGTAATATTTTAATTTAAACATTTTGACATAATTCAAGTATTACTGTATTGTTTATTAGTAAACTGTAGAACATTGTCATTAATCTTATTTGGAAGTACTGTTGTAGAGAAGCCACGTTTCGTTACTCTGTACATGGATATGAAACTGTAAGCAGCTCTAATCTGCTGCTGGATTTTTGGACATTGTGCAACTATATGTCTGTGTCTGGTTTAATCTTCGTTGTAATGGAAATAAATTATTTTTCATAAATGGAAATGTCATCAAGAATGTTTATTTTTATTTAAAGGAAATCCTGAAACATAGTAATTTTTTTAGTGAATCGCAGACAGCATCAACAACACAAATGTCAGTCTTCAACAAAAAAGATAAGTAAATTATTTTTGTTTGATGTTACCGACCTACAGTGAAGTGGTTTGCTTTAAACCTGGCTGTTAAAATGAAATATGTTTCTACCTATAGGAAACTTCGTTTTAACAGTTAAAACCATTTCGAAAAGAGGTGGTGCTGTTTCAGTGCGGAGTGACACACTGTTCAGTGGCGAACTGTTGCCAGCACAGACCAACGAACAAAAACCATATCGATAAGTGTATATATGCCCCATACAGGCAATTGACAATTTGAATGCGGGCGCATTAATACGCTCGCTCCCTTTCTGGAATCCAGTAAAGCTGCGAGCAAGAGATAGTAATGGGTAGGGGGCACTACCATTGTAATGTGCCACAATTTGAGAATTTGGGCAGGAACAGAAGCGTGCCTGGAAAGCCTAATTGGTTAAGGCTATCACTGGCTCAAAGCGGGAAATCTGGGTTCGAATCCCGGTCCAGCACGAATTTTCAACTTCGCTGTTGAATTTATTTCAGTGCCCTGAAATGGTGGAAATGTTTCAGTATTTCGAATTGTTCCGTTTTTGTATCTTCAACTGAATTTACACATTTGCTTATAAACACCAAAAAAATATTCAACAAGAAAATACAGTTCGGAATCATATAGGAACAAAGCGAAAATCGTTACGTTTCACATACGATGTTCTTGAAGTAAGTCTTCATCTACATCTACATACATACTCCGCAATCCACCGTAAGGTGCACGGCGAAGGGTACACTGTACCAGTACTAGGCGTTTAATTTCCTATTCCGCTCCCAAATAGAACGAGGATAAAAAGAATGCCTATATGCCTCAGTGCGAGCCCAAATTTCTTTTATCGTGTCTTTGTTGTCGCTACGCGAAATGTAAATAGGCGGCAGGAAGATCTTACTACACTCAGATTCAAATTCCGGCCCTCTAAATTTCCTCAAAAGAATTTCTCGAAAAGCACGTCGTATTTCCTTCAGCGATCCCCATTTGAGTTCCAGGAGCATTTCCGTGACACTCGCACATTGGTCGTACCCACCAGTAGCAAACCTAGCTGCTCGCCTCTGAACTGCTTCTATGCATTCCTTTCAATTGATCTGCTGCGGGTCCCAATCACTTGAGCAATACTCAAGACGTGGTCGTACAAACGTTTTATACGCGGTCTCCTTTACAGATGCAGTACATCTTCCCAAAATTCTCCCAATAAACCGAAGTCGGCTGTCCGCCTTAGAACTGTCTTTACATGTTCGTTCCATTTCATATCGCTCTGCACTGTTACGCCTAGATATTTGAACGACGCGACAGCATCAAGAAGCTCACTACTAATGCTGTATTCGAACATTATAGGATTGTTTTTTCTACTCATGCACATCACCTTACATTTTTCTACATTGAGAGCTAGGTGCCATTCTTCGCACCAACTAGAAATTTTGTCTAAGTCAACCTGTATGCTATTGCAGTCAATTAAAGACGACACCCTCCCATACAACACAGCGTCATCAGAAACCAGCCGCAAATTACAGATTATTCTGTCCATCAGATCATTTATATAGTTAGAAAATAATAGCGGTGCTATCACACTCCCCTGGGGCACGCCTGACGATACACTCGTCTCTGATGAACACTCGCCGTCGAGAATAACGTATTGCGTTCTATTACTCAGAAAGTCTTCCAGGCAATCACAAATCTGTGAACCTACTCCACAAGCTCGTATTTTTGTTAGCAGGCTGCAGTGTGGCACCGCGTCAAACGCCTTTTTGAAGTCGAGAAAAACACAATCCGCCTGTTGCCTTTCATTCATGGCTCGCAAGATGTCACGTAAAAAAGGGCAAGCTGAATTTCACATGACTGATGTTTCCTAAATCCGTGCTGATTCATAATAAGAAACTTTTCGGTCTCAAGAAAATTTACTATATTCGAACTGAGAATATGCTCCAAAATTCAACAAGAAACTGATGTCAACGATATTGACCTGTGATTATGTGGGTCAGTTGGCTTTCCTTTCTTATAAACGGGAATCACCTGCGCGTTTTTCTAATCACTGGGAGCTTTGCGCTGTATTAAAGTTTCGCTATAAATGCAAGCTGTCTTCGTCTGATTCGTTCTCACGTCCAACACTTAAAGCGAAATATTTGCATAACTCTACAGGATATGCGGCGATTGTTGCTGTGTGTCCATTATGAGAGTTGCTGTCACGCATGTGCCGGGTGTCACGCGTAGCTGTGGACACATAACACAGCCGAACACGGACATCGCATTATCTCTAGGATTAGCGCAGATCGTTAATCAAAACAGGATTATTACAGCGACACGCTGGTCAGAAATTTCACGTTCCATAAGACACATACATCCAGTTTGTAGTTACATGAGACTCGTCATCAGGAATCTATAGAATTCTGCGTGACGCCATGGGCTTTTTTCCCGCCATTCAGTGACGTCAGTGAATTGTAGTTGCGCTTTATTAATGCAGTAGGCGTAGCAATGAAGATATCGTTTCGATATTGTTTAATGCCAAATTCCCCTGTGTTTTTTTTATGTTATCATACAATGAGTTTGAATAAAACCTATAGTAATGCTATTTTAGAACCAGTAGGAACAATTAAGCAAGGAGGAGACTGGTTGAAATTTTCATTATATTTGGAAAAATTTAGCTTGCGATCTATTGGAAGAAAATATTCATTGAAACTGAATCTGTGAACCAGAGTAATAACTACGATAAAGAAGTTGTAATAAAAGCATTGCGACTAAGTTACGGATTTTCACATTTGCCGCCCTTACCGACCTCTACAATTCGAAACCCTATTTAACAATCATACTAAATATAATTTTTGTCAATGAAATTGTAGCCTTATGCTTTGCTCTATTGTTCTAATGATACCACATTTTTTCTATAATTAGTATGACTGTGAACTGGTGGATGGTTTATTATAATGACATAGTGTATCTATGCACTGTAAATCATGTTATATAACAACTGATTGACATTACAAGATTATGGCCTTGTAAAATGATTTTATTGGACCAGATGATCCTGACATAGTTCAGCGAAACCGGTCGTCTTAAATAAAAATTGATGATCAGCGATCTTGGCTTTTTTATATCTTTCTACAACAAAGAACTGATGCCAAGGCTTTATTACGCTATCACTAGGCTTTCGCGGTCATTATTGTTAAAACTGAAATTCTTCTGAGCTATTTGCCGCGTCATGATATATTTCTCCAACGTTTCGGATCCGTCACAGGAGCCTTCTTTAGGGAATACTGACTTGTTTCCTACTGTGTTTGTGTTATACAACCAGTAGAAAGGAAAGGAATCTTTCTTTACCAGGAATGCAGAAACGCTAAGTAGAATGTACGTGTTTAAAGTTAAGGAGCTGTAGCAAAAAGTAAATGTTGTGTGATTGATTCCTCGGGCAAGTTCTCGTGAATGTTTGAAATAAAAAACGAAAGCACTGAGGGAATTTTTTGGAAACTATATGTTAACATTCTTGTCATCTGTGACCTCCTAAATCACTGAACAAACGCTTTTCGTTAGTCGAATAAAATTTTATTAGCAGGCCATTTCAAGGTTAACAAGAAATAAAAATTTGTAACAGGAGTAGATAGAAAAAAGGGGGAAAAACAAGAACATTGTCGGAATATTTCGTCATTGTAAGATGTTTGTCTGAATTTTATATTCGTACTATGACAAAACCTGAAGATGGTTCCTTTTTAAAGACTAATGTGTGTGAAAGTTTCCAATTAAAAATTTTAAATCAGATCTATAAAACATTCATTTCACATGGCAAATTTATTTTCAACCATACTCATATTCCGAATGGCATACTTATTCTGAAAATCTCTTCGACCATAGCTACAGTGTAGTAGCTATACACATTTCTTGCAAACAACATAGAATGACATGTATGTTGGCAAACACGAGATATACACAACATTATAGCAATTTTTAAGTAATACTACAAATTAAAAACCCTCGGATGTGAAATTTAATGTTACCTACCTTCAACAAACGTACTGTACAATCATAAGCATAGTCAAGTGGTATAGCTGTTGACACGATGGCGTAAAGAAAATGGTTCCATAACCAGTCTACTAATATCTATTGTTGAAAGAAACAGTTTAAAACGGTGGGTCGGATCGATACTCGGCCTCGGAACCTCGCATTTGGCAGTCAGCCCTCTTACCAACTGAGCTATCCAAACAAGACTTCCCCCTCTCCCAGCTTCCCGTCACAACTCTTTTTCCATCAATATATCTATGTCTTTCCACATTATTCTGGCCAGTATTTATTACAGAGCTTATCTTTTTAGCATTTAATGACACGTATTGCTTTACTTGGTGATCAGAAATTATCTTTTTCCAATTTTTCATTAAAAGATTTCCAAATATGTAGTGTGTAGTATCAGTTCAGAATGATCCTCGACTCTATGAAAACATCTCAAAATTTTATATATACTCAAATTTTACACAACGTACTACAAACAACAAATGAATGAGTAAAAATGGAAGGAACTAATTGGTCTGGATTTCCTGAATCGAACAACATCTGGTGGCTTTGTTTACATCTGGTGGCGAGTGGTTCCAGCCGTAGCGGTCTCCGAAAGCTAAGTTCCAATAAGTGTTTGTGTATTGTTTTAGATTTCAGGAGGTGTTATCGCGCTAGTTGTTATTAACTTTAGTACTTTTCAACAGGTGACTTGCTGTTTTTAACGTAGTTGAGGTTAGAAAACTTTAAGTTACGGTATTTGATAACTCTTGTACTCTCACAGTGTTTAGTTGTTTTATTAGTGACGCTTGAATTTGAACTTGTTTATACAAGCAACAGTGTAAAGTTTCTGTGGTAGTGTTATTTGCTCTTTTCTGATACTATTAGTTGTTGTTAGTTGATTTGTAGAGACTGAGGTTTGTTGATTGCTGTAGTTAAGAGGTACTTCCTACTTATTTTGTAGAAACTTAACTTCATAACGTAGACGTCTAGTTTTTCTTAACAAATTATTGTAAAATTTTACCATGAGTGAAAAGTGTGGGCTCTGTCGTAGGGTCGTGCGTAGTGGGCTGCAGTGTGGGATTTGTAGTAAGTATTTTCATGGGGGGGAGTGCAGTGGGGAAGACAGTGGGCATTGTGGTGAGGTTCTCTCCTGGAACTGTAGGATTTGCAGCAGGAATAAGTTGATAGAGGAGCAGGAGCGTTTGATCTGCGCCCTTCAGGTGCAGTTGAAAAACGCTGAAGAGGAACTAGGTAGGCTGAGGAGGGGAAGGGGGGCTGGGGAATGGGAACTGGCAGTTGGCAAGAAGGTAGCTAGGAGAAGGTATTCAGATAGCTTTACATTGCAAGTGGCAAATAGGTTTGACCAACTGTCAGAGTTGAGTGGAGATGAACCTCCTGTAGCTGTAGGTGTAGGAAGTACGCAGCAGACCTCAGCTTTTGGTAAGCCGAAATCTGTAGAGAGGTCTCTTAGGAAGAAGAAGGTTCTGCTGCTAGGTAGTTCTCATGGCAGAGGTGTTGGCCAACAGTTGCAGGAAGTACTTGGGAGTGAGTACCAGGTCACCAGCATAGTGAAGCCTAGTGCAGGGTTAGCTCAGGTCACTTGTAACATAGGGGACTTATGTAGGAATTTTTCAAAAGAGGATCAGGTAGTTATAGTGGGTGGGGCCGGGAATAGTCTTGATAGGGACGGGGAATATGATATAGGTGGTGATCTGGAAAGGATAGCAACTGAAACTGGTGGCACGAATGTGCATTTCGTGCGGCTGTTTCAGCGTCATGATAAGCCTTGTCTTAATACGGCTGTCAGCCGTGTTAACATGGGGCTTGAGAAGACGCTGATGACGGAGGGCATGGATCACATTGCAGTGGTGCCAGTTGAAACTATCCAAAGGTCGGATTTTACTAGGAACGGTCTGCACCTCAATAGGTATGGGAAGGGGAGGTTGGCAAAGCTCATAGGTGACAGTGTAGTAGGGGGTGGGGGTTTCACTCATGGAAAAATTCCTGTAGTAGTTGGTGTTAGGGCTGCACCTTTTTTAGACTGAAGACAGCTGATAGATATTCCTGCTTAAAGGAAGTCCCTCTAAGAAATGAACCACCTTTGACAAAGTCTAAGAATATAAGTAATAAGGGAATTACGGTTTTTCATCAAAATATACAGGGTATCAGAGATAAAGTTAATGAAATGCTTATTGATACTGATTCTGACATTATTGGAATTTCAGAGCACTTTTTAAGTGGTGTGACAATTAAGAGACTTCCTTTGCCAGGATACAGGTTAGCTGCCTTCTACTCTAGGAGTTCCTTGCAGTGTGGGGGAGTGGCCATGTATGTAAAAAACGATTTTTCATCGGAGTCAATCGATTTTTCTAAACACTGCACAGAACAGATATTTGAATGTTGTGCAGGAGTTGTTAATGTTAATGGAACTACACTAGTAATAGTTGTTATTTATAGATCCCCTGACTCATATTTTAAAATGTTTCTGCCCAAGCTGGAATTGGTTCTGGGTTCACTGTATAGGAAGTATAAAAATTTAATTGTGTGTGGAGATTTCAACATTAATTGTGTAGGTGATAGCTCAAGGAAAAGTCAGCTGATAGATCTATTTAATTCCTATAACATGATGCAAACAGTATTTTTTCCAACGAGAGTGCAAGGAAATAGCAGTTCTACCATTGACAATATTTTTGTTCATTCTTCATTATTAGAGGGGCGCTCTGTCAGGAGAATAGTAAATGGCCTATCAGACCACGATGCCCAACTTTTAATTCTAAAAAGTATTTGTTCTCAAACAAATGTTAAACATAAATATCAACTACTCAGAAAAGTTAATCCAGTTGCAATTGAGACCTTTTTAAGCCTAATTAAGGAACAAGAATGGCAGGATGTTTATAGTGCTGATAATGCAGATGATAAATATAATGCTTTTCTGAACACATTTATTATGCTGTTTGAAAGTTGCTTTCCGCTAGAACGCTCAAAACAGGGTACTTTCAGTAACAGACAGCCAGGGTGGATGACAAAGGGGATAAGAGTATCATGTAGAACTAAGCGGGAGTTGTATCAAAATGTTAGAAGCAGTCAGAATGAAGATGCAGTAGCTCATTACAGACAGTACTGTAAGGTTCTAAAAAATGTCATTAAGAATGCAAAAAGTATGTGGTACGCAAAAAGAATAGCAAACTCTCGGGATAAAATTAAAACTATCTGGTCAGTCGTGAAGGAAGTGTCTGGTCAGGAGCAGCAGGTAGAAGATATAACGTCAGTGCGTAGTAGGAATGTTTCTGTTACTGACAAGTTAGATATATGTGCAATATTCAATAATCACTTTCTGAATATAGTAGAGGAACTAAACAAAACTCTAGTTTCTACAGGTAATCATATAACGTTTTTAGAAAATGCGTTTCCGAGGCTGTTACCTGAAATGATCCTTCATGATACTTCCAAAGGTGAGATTGAGTCAATAATTAAATCACTAAAGACTAAGGACTCTTGTGGATATGATGGGGTATCTAGCAGAATTCTAAAGTACTGTTCTCCATATGTTAGCCCAGTACTAAGCCATATTTGTAATTTTTCCTTTCAGAATGGTCAGTTTCCTAACAGATTAAAGTACTCAGTAGTGAAACCGCTTTATAAAAAAGGAGAAAGGGATAATGTAGACAACTATAGACCTATTTCTTTGCCATCGGTTTTTTCCAAAGTTATTGAAAAGGCTGTATATTCAAGATTAATTGATCATTTCAGTTCACATAATTTCCTGTCAAACGTACAGTTTGGTTTTAGAAGTGGTTTAACGACCGAAAACGCTATATTTTCGTTTCTCTGTGAGGCACTTGATGGGTTAAATAAGAGGCTACGGACATTAGGCGTCTTCTTTGATTTAACAAAGGCGTTTTGATTGTGTTGATCACAAAATATTGTTGCAGAAGTTGGAACATTATGGAATACGGGGAGTAGCCCACAACTGGTTCACCTCTTACTTTAATAATAGACAACAGAAGGTAATTCTCCGCAGTGTAGAAAATGGCTATGACGTGCAATCCCAATGGGGCACAGTTAAGTATGGGGTGCCCCAGGGGTCTGTTTTGGGACCATTGCTGTTTCTTGTTTATATAAATGATATGCCTTCGAGTATAACAGGTGATTGTAAAATATTTTTGTTTGCTGATGATACCAGCTTGGTAGTGAAGGATGTTGCTCGTAATATTGACACAGTATCAAATAATGCAGTTCAAGAGATAAGTTCATGGCTAATAGAAAACAAGTTGATGTTAAATCACAGTAAAACTCAGTTTTTACAATTTCTAACACATAATTTGACGAAATCTGACATTATGATTACACATAATGGGCATGTGATAAGTGAGACTGAACAGTTCAAATTTCTAGGTGTTCATATAGACAGTAAGCTGTCATGGAAAGCCCATGTTCAGGATCTTGTTCCAAAACTAAATTCTACTATATTTACCATTAGAACAATATCTGAGATAAGTGATTTTTCAACACGAAAAGTAGTCTATTTCGCTTACTTTCACTCACTTATGACGTACGGCATTGTTTTTTGGGGTAACTCGCCTGATGCAAAAAGGATATTTCTGGCTCAAAAACGGGCGGTTCGAGCAATATCTGGTGTAAGTTCGCGAACGTCATGTCGACCCCTTTTCAGTAGTCTGGGAATTTTGACTCTGGCGTCACAATACGTTTTTTCTTTAATGCCGTTTGTTGTTAATAATATCAGCTTATTCCCACAAGTTAGTAGCTTTCACTCGGTGAATACTAGACAAATGTCTAATCTACATTTGCACCACACCACCTTAACACTTGTGCAGAAAGGGGTGCAGTATTCTGCGGCATCCATTTTCAATAAGCTGCCACAAGAACTTAAGAATCTTAGCACTAATCCACACGCTTTCAAATCTAAATTGAAGAGTTACCTCGTGGCTCACTCGTTTTATTCTGTCGAGGAACTCCTAGAAAAGTTAAACAATTAAGCTAATTCAGTTTTTCTTTATTGATTCTTTTCACTTTGTCTTAAGATTGTCGTGTGCAAAGGACTACTTAAAATTTTTCTATTACCATTCTTGTGTAACAATGTATTGACTTGTTCCATGCCCATGGAGTCTTACTCCTGATAAATAAATAAATAAGACAAACACATGACTCAAGAAAAGAGAGTCTGTGTTCAGGAAGCAAACTATGAATACAATACTATAATGACAAATCTTTACTAAGTCTTTTAAGGTTTAAAAGTAACGTAAAAAGAATCAGTTGGATGAGAACACATGTGTTTAACAATCTCCAAGAGAAAATTAAATTTCTTGTGGCTAATAAGGTGGAGTTCAAACCGGAGTAAAAACTTTCTATAGACCAGAACATACTGTAGTTTTAATACGAAGACTTAAAAATTAGAATATCTGTTATTGTAATTACCATTAATTTTGTAATAAAATGTTGCACAATAATTCATTTCATTATAGCGTGTTTAAAGAAAACGTATATCCTTATTTCCATATCCGAGACACCTCTAACCTGTTGCTAATGATGCTGATATTTTTTAGTGCCTGTTGCACTAAGGTATCATGTCAAATAATTAAAATTGTTCTCCTAGAATGACAAATTACTATAATATATTCTGAACTGTGTAAATCAAAATGTGAATTGGAGGTACATACCTTATTATCTTTTATAATTTCACTTTGCACAACATTCACGAGCAAGATGAGGTAGGGGAAACTTGAATTGAGAGTACTAATAGAAGTATGCCACTGTGACGAAACGAAGAAAATAAATGAGTAACTGAATTATAAAAGACAAAAAACTGTGACACTTAAACTTTGCCGGCCGCGGTGGCCGAGGGGACTGAGGCGCTCCAGTCACGGTCTGCACGGCCACTACGGTCGGGGGTTCGAATCTCCCCTCGGGCATGGATATTTGTGCCGTCCTTAGTCTTAGCTAGTTCATAAGTAGTTTGTAAGCTTAGGGACTGATGACCCCGTAGTTAAGTCCCATAAGTTCTACAAACATTTGAACTTAAACTTTACGTCGAAGTCAAAAAAATTTTAATTAGTGTAATGAGACCTCTTCATATTATAATGAAATATCTCAATTTAAATAAGACATAAATCGGCTTGTATGTCACGTTAATTTATACTATCAAGGACATTTATTTTAAAGAGCGAACAATATCGTGTAATTCATATACATTACGTCACACAAAGTTTCGGCGCTGTATTTCGACAGCAGAGTTCCAGTTTGGAACATGTAAAATGGCTCTTCATACTCGCACTGGCTAGTGTCCAGTAACTGGCCGCAATTCATACACGGCACACAGCACTCTGCGGCTAAACCGAGTGATGGAAACACTGTGCACTCAGAAAGAGCTGCTTTCACAAGTTCGTGCTACTCGGTGGCAGTTCATTACAATGTTATTCTGCTAGTCAAGTCTTTTGAATTACAATATTAGTTTTGTTTTGAATATGTGACAGTCTTTGGTGTGCAACGGATCTTTTGTTTGAGTGCCCGACAATTGCTCTTACATGACATTGTTTTCTCAGATTTGAAGGGGATTATTGCAACGAGTACTTGAAAGAATCCAGTGGAAGTTACAGCAGACTTGATAAGCCTCTTGTGACGTTGCATACAATGAGTGCTCTATGGCTACAATATCTAGAGCACATATTATGTTGTTGTTTGTTAAGCTTAAGGGACTTAACTGCGGGCTTATCAGTCGTTAAACTTACAAACTACGTATGAACGTCAAGACGACACAAACATCCATGCCCGAGGGGGGGGGGGGATTCGAAGCCCCGACCGCAGCGGCCGCTCATATTATGAAACGAAAGACTGAACTGAATGCAAGGTGAGTAGGAATCTGCGGCTGTTTGCTGATGATGTCGCAGTGTATGGGAATGTGTCGTCACTTAGCCGTCCGCGGTGGCCGAGGAGACTGAGGCGCTTCAGTCACGGTCTGCACGGCCACTACGGTCGGGGGTTCGAATCCCCCCTCGGGCATGGATATTTGTGCCGTCTTTAGTATAAGGCAGTTCATAAGTAGTTTGTAAGTTTAGGGACTGATGACCCCGTAGTTGAGTCCCATAAGCTTAACAAACATTTGAACATTTTTTTTTGTCGTCAGTTAGTTACTGTAGTAGGATACAAGATGAGAGAAAATCTCTAGCAGGTTTAATGAATATTCTAGCTATGTGATACAGATGAATAGGAAAATAATATCATAATGATTTGGTACAGCATTAGTAGTGCTTTGCTTGACACTCTTTAATTAAATATCTAGAATTAACGCTGCAGAACGATATGAAATATGACAGTCGTAGGGAAGGCGGATGGTCATCTATTTATTAAGAAAATTTTGCGAAAATGTTACTCATCTACGACGGAGACCACGTATAGATCACTAGTGTGACCCGTTCTTGAATACTGTTCGGCTTAATGGAAACCGTACAAGCAAATAAGAGGTGGCTGCTAGATTGGTTACTGGTAGGTTCTATCAGCATGCGAGTGCTACGGAGATTTTTCGGTCACTGGCGTGGGAAACGACATTCAGAAAATTTAAAGGGCCAAATTTGAAGCTGACTGCTTAATGATAATTCTGCCACCAACGCAGGTTTCGTGTAAAGGACAAAAATATAAGAGAAATTAGGGTTCGTACGGAGGCATAAAAGTTGGTATTTTTTTATTTTTATTAATGATCCTAAGGGATCAAACTGCAGAGGTGATCGGTCTCTACACTTATAAACTAACTTTTGATACGAACAACACACACATCCATGCCGGAGGAAGGACTCGAATGTCTGACAGGGAGCAGGAGGGCAATTCGTAGCAAGACGCTTTAGACCATGCGGCCATTCATCGTTTTTCCCTCGCTCTATTTGGGAGTATAACGGGAAACAACATTAGTAGTAGTGATACAAGATACCCTCCGCCATAGTGGCTTTCAGAGTATGTATGTAGATGTAGGACAAAATCTGTAGTCTCTCAATATTTTTCGCGAGGAGCTATTTTACATAAATAAGAAAGATATGCTTACAGTGTGGATTACACAAAAATTTGTTTGAATATGGAGATAGATATAATATGAAGTTCATCGTAATAACACCATGTTATTCTATTTATCTTTTTTTTCTCATAAAAAAGTAAGAGACCTTTCCGAGCATAAAAATCATCTCTGCTTATAATGTGAATCGGTACTTTTAGTCCGAAAGAACAGACACCACACCAAAACAATACGTATTTAAACGCGACGACGGCGTTAGCTTCAGATGCGGTCATACGTCCGACCTCGCACGGGAATTCGTAATGGCGAGTGTAAGAGGGCATGGACGATAGGGGCGCTACAAACATAGCGTGCAACTTGTGAAAATTTGAGACGGACGGGAGGCGAGCACGGGTGGCCAATTGGAAGCCGGGCGCCGTGGCTCAGCGCGCCCGGTCAGGGGGCTCAACGCCCTCTGTAATAAAAAAGCTGAGCCAACCATTCAACGAACAACCCTGAGCAAAATGAACGAACGACCTTAGATCTACCAGATGAAGGGGGGGGGGGAAGTAGTTGTTAAGGCGACCGCTGGCCCGAAGCTGCAGACCCAGGTTCGATTCCCGGTCCGACTCCCATTTTTCACATGTCGCCATTGCTTAATGCCCAAATGCGGCCACTGTCAATCCTTTCTTTCCTATCCTTCTTCCTTCCCTTCCTTTACTAATCAGTGGCAAACATCTATTTTCATTAACACGCAACGACTATAATGTAATTATAATAAAAATATTAATGTCTCTTATAATTAGTATAAAAATGTGTGTTGTCCAAGAAATTATTCTTGTTCTTCTTGTGTGAGTGTCTCATTGTCGAAGTTGTAGGACGTGTGAGAGAAAGTATAGTTTTACATCAGGCGCCATTAGATTGCTTTTTGGTATTTATGGAATAACTTATAAAAATGGTGTTTAACAAAGAAGAATACAAAATATAGGCATTAAAAATAATACGGATGTTAACTTCAATTAGTGATGGAACATTTTAACCCATTCCAAGCGATTTCTTTTATTTTTTTATTTTTTATTTTTATTTTTAGAAACAATATTAGCAGTTGTCGTAGCGAACAAGCATCGACCTGTATTGCAGAATTACGTTGCAGAAATAAAAAGAGTAATAAATATAAATCAGGGGCGGGTGTAACCAAACTATTAATGATTTACTAATTTTATTTCAGCTCATATCGATGCGACAGTGAACTTGTGTGGTTTATTGTTAAAAAATAGTGGTAACGATAATTTTACGACAAAGGTATGGTATGAAGAAGTGTAGATTGTGACGTATTATTAACCCTTAACAGTGACATATTTCAGACTAGATGAGAAGGATTTAATAATTATCTCATTTAATAATTTTCTGAATAGACAGATTTTTAAAAAGCAATTATAGTGAATCAGTTTTCATGTTAGGGGACTTTAATTTATTTTTCATTGTGGTGTGGTGATGAACCGTGGTCAGTGAAATATAATTTTTAAAAGATTATTAAACTAATTTTCCCTAGATTCGTTGCAGGTGTTTGGTTCCACGTATCATTTCAAATAACTACTAACAAACTTCAATGGAAAGATATTTTACCATTAGTTATGTGGAGCTGTGTTGTAAAAATACTCGTAAAAATCAGAGACCTTAAGTAAAATTTAACCCATACTGAACTAGCCGAGAATCAAAAGTAATAAAATAAAATACAGAATAACCTATTTAAACAATATAATAATCAAATATTATCTATTAACTAGTATTTTTACAAAGTTTAGGTGAGAAAACGTTTTTCGCAGCCGAATGAACGGTAAGGTAGCACATAAAATACGAATCTAGTTCAAAGTGGTGTTGCCCCCTTAAGAAATTCCTTTGGATTTTCCCCATTTTTCTGCACATAAAAATTAGAACAAAATGAAATACATGAAAAATTTAAACTTATATTTACTTATATTTGGAAAAAATGGTAATGTGAAATAAATTTTGGTGTCAAGTTAAAGTACTAAATCCAACATAGTAATAATTTCGTGTGGCTCAATTAAATGGTGCAAGTGATATCAATAAGATAATTAATCCTATGCATGTGATACAAAGATAGGAACCAATATGGAATATAGAAATGACATCAGGGTCGAGGATATGGATGCCACTTCGGCGCCTAACACGTCTCTAACCTACACGAGTTATTCAACGGTGGAAAAGGGGACTCCATTTAAAGTGGAATATGACCCAAGTGTCGTTTCTTGCAACTCTTTACATCAAAGGGAGACGAAGTTAAACTCAAAGTTAAAAAGTTTAAAAAATGTCCAACAGATGGCGCTTCATCTGATCAGAAAAGCAATAATTAGCATAACAAATTAAGACAAAGCAAAGATGATGTTCTTTATAGGAAATGCTCAATATGTTCACCATCATTCCACAGCAATAGCTGTAGCTGAGGAATAATGTTGTGAACAGCACTATAAAACATGTCCGGAGTTATGGTGAGGCATTGGCATCGGATGTGGTCTTTCAGCCTCCCTAGAGATGTCGATCGATCACGATACACTTGCAACTTCAGGTAACCCCAAAGCCAATAATCGCGCGGACTGAGGTCTGGGGTCCTGGGAGGCCAAGCATGACGAAAGTGGCGGATGAGCACACGATCATCACCAAACGATGCGCGCAAGACATCTTTCACGCATCTAGAAATACTTTTTTTTTGTTCTAATAAAATCCCATATGATTCCAATCATGTGTGTCAATTTTTACCTCTCTATCTACATTATTCCGTGATTTATTAAGTTTTCAAATTTATACTGACTTTTTGATCACCCGGTACATGGTGTCCTATTTATCGTGACAAAAAGAAATAATTCCAAAAATAGCCATCGTACTCAAAAATATCACAGACACAAAATGAATATGGCACAGTGGTAACACCCTGGACTCGCATTCGGGAGGACGGTGTTCAAATCTCCTTCCAGCCATCCAGATTGAGGTTTTCCGTGATTATCCTAAATCACTCCAGGCAAATGCTGGGACGATTCCTTTGAAAGGATACGTCCTATTTCCTTCCCCATTTGAGCGCGAGCTCCGTCTCTCTCGACCACGCTGTTGGCGAGACGTTTAACCCTAATCTTCCTTCCTTCCTTCAAGGGGAACATCTACCTGATCCGATCTGAAATCAAACCACCACCGCCGCCCCTGAAAGGGGAGATGGTGTGGAGGAACTTTGAAATCTTACGTAGGAATCCCCATTTTTATTACAGTTTCGGATTCCTTGACAAAAATACCTAGGGTTTGCTAGACACATTATTTTCTATTCATGGCAGATAGCGCTGTGATCGGTTAAATTTGACGGATCATTCGTTCAGAAACATTACTTTACAATAATGTAAGACAAGACACGCAACGGTGCTCAATTTATAATCCTTCTAGCCACGGGGCGGTGATGGACTTGGGAAATTAATTAGAGACGTTGAATTGCTATCGAATCTCTGGAATTATACATGCCAAAGAAACGTACTACAGCCTCACTGAAAGAAAATACGTGTTGTCCCATCCATTAATGTTGTCTGCTTATTTGTATTCCCAGTATAAGTGGTACATGTTGGTGTCCAGTGCCAGCTGCCACCAGTGCCACATCGTTACAGCGCTAAGTATCTGAATTTAATTTGTGTCAAATTTAATTTGCCAGTCTAGTTCATTTTCGGTAGTACTGTTTTAAGAGGTTTACTCCTGCGTACTTGCAGATTTCGTTTGTACTACTGTTTTAATAGTTTATTCTATCGTATTTGATAAATACCGTTGTGTTTAGTCTTCGTCTTTGACCGGTGTATTTCAAAACAAGTCAGAGACCGTTACTAAAGTTTGTTATCAGTCAGTCCAGTGCCAGCTGCCACCAGTGCCACATCGTTACAGCGCTAAGTATCTGAATTTAATTTGTGTCAAATTTAATTTGCCAGTCTAGTTCATTTTCGGTAGTACTGTTTTAAGAGGTTTACTCCTGCGTACTTGCAGATTTCGTTTGTACTACTGTTTTAATAGTTTATTCTATCGTATTTGATAAATACCGTTGTGTTTAGTCTTCGTCTTTGACCGGTGTATTTCAAAACAAGTCAGAGACCGTTACTAAAGTTCGTTATCAGTCAGTCCAGTGCCAGCTGACACCAGTGTCGCGGCGTTAACAGCGCTAAGCTGCCGGACTCAGTTTTATTGATTCGACAGTGTAGTTACCACTGACCACAGTTAAGTCAGCAGCCAGCCGCCTTCATTATAGTACTAGGCTTCTTTAAAGTTGTTAATTGCTGTTAATTGTATCGATCGGATGGATAGGATGTGTGCCTGCTGTGTGCGGACGCAGGAGGAGTTGGCCGCGGTTCGCGAACAGCTGAGCGTGCTGTTGGCTACGGTCAGCCGTCTTCAGGCTGCTGTCTCGGGGTGCAGCGATGGTGGGGAGTCTGGTGCGTCGAGTGGGACACCTCAGGTGTCTCATACTTCGCTCTCTGTCCCTGCTACCGAGGCACTTTCAGGTGTACCGGACGTGGTCGAGCCGCCCTCTCCGCAAGGAGAGTTGCGGGTTGTACGGCGATCGAGTCGCTCGAGGCGGAAGGCCAATGTGGAGGCTGGACGTCCCTCAACGCCTATTCGTCCTGTGAGTGGACGTCTGGCCACTCATTCAACAGGGTCCGAGCAGGTGCACGGGGGGAGGGGAGCTCCAATGTTAGGCGCCACAGGTTGTGGCTAAGCCATGTCTCCACCATATCCTTTCTTCTAGGAGTGATAGTCTTGCACGTTTCGCAGGAGAGCTTCTGTGAAGTTTGGAAAGTAGGAGGCAAGGTACTGGCGGAAGTGAAGTTGTGGGGCGGCATCGTGAGTCGTGTCAGGATAGCTAAGTCGGTAGAGCGCTTGCCCGCGAAAGGCGAAGGTCCCAGGTTCGAGTCCCGGTTCCGGCACACAATTTTAATCTGCCAGGAAGTTTGAGGAAAATAAATGCCTAGTAGTGGTACAGTGTACCCTCCGCCATGTGGTGGATTGCGGAGTATGTATGTAGATGTAGACATAGTGTACGGTCTTGAAATTTATTGGTTCCTGTGCACTAGCACGAAAAACTAACATTCTCTAGTGGACAGATTTCGTTCTTGTTTGTAATTAATTACGTTAATACTGGATAGTATAATTGTGTGAAAGTAAATTTGTAGTTCGCTACACAGCCACAGTGGAGCTCCGAGCAGTTTTCTTTTCGATATGTCGGAGAATACAACGTTGTGAAATGGTTTATGCGATACTGGCCTGTCTTATCCTCGCAGCATGTAGGTGGATATTCAAGAGACAATTAGCTTGTCGTAAATTACGATTGTGTACCCATTTCGATTCCACCGTTTACAGCGCCAACTTACTGTAGCGAAATGAAACAAACGTGTCAAGTTTTTACCGTAAAATCATAATCAATATATGTTGTAAAAGTAAGTGTACAATGTGCCTACCGCTAAAACTATGAAACGAGGCCCGATACGATCAAGAGAGCTGTATGGTGTGGTATCCCTCTATTAATCATCCATGAAGGTACCCGTTGTTACCTGAAGGACTTGATTTTGAAGTTATAGAAGCTGAGAAATTTCATCGTCCCCACAATGATCTTGGATGTTCTACAATGTCCGGACGTAGTCTGGATTATTCTGGAAGATTCCAGAATGATCTGGACCATCCCAGTACATCCCAGACTATTGTGGAACATTCCAGTACACTCTCGAGTGTTGTAGATTTGTGGACTTTTCGAAGCCTTTTGTATGTTATGGTATTCATCACTGTTGTGATTACCAATTGGTAGAGGTATATAAAGCAAGACTCGTTGTTGTGGGTTAGATCGTCATTTTAACAGATAATTTTCCAATCTCTCAACGAGCTTTTGCCAATCACACTTTATTGACGATCAGCAGAGACACAAAGATAAAAATTCAGATGGATAGAGTCAGTTTTATTCCGATCTTGAAATTTTGCGTACTGCTAAACAAGAGGATTGTTCAGAGTGCGTAGTGATGGTTACCTTTCATCAGACTTCGTTTGACGGATCATCATGAAAGTTGGGAAATGCATGTATTTTCTCAAGAAGATTTTTTTTTAATACTTCACAAAACAAGCGCCTTGTAATTTACTTCGACATTATTTCAGCGACCACCATGAAAGCTGGAAGTCACGTGAAAGGACGGGATAGAAACAGAAATGGAGGAGGAGGATATGGAAAGAGAGGGGGAGGTTGTAAGGATACATAGTTTCGTGACAGTGTCCTACATTCTTTGGTGCGCAGCACCGGTAGTTCAGTGGTTGAACGTTGGCAATGGTGTAAAGTTGTTGAGCTCGGCCAGTCGTAGAGTTACATAAACTAACATAATTAGGCTGTACATTTTAATAATTAGTGGGATACATATTTTTTCCAACGTTTGGGATCTGTTACAGGAGCCTTCCTCAGGGAATACAGAGGACACAGTTTGGCATTTAATTTTTTTATTTTTTTATTTTATTTATTTTTTTTTTTTGTGAACTGTATTCCTGTGTTGAAAATTCTTAGTCATTGTTGGAAGTAAGATATTAGATGATGCAGGGTATAATAGGGAGTTTAGTTGTAGCTTCTAATTACTGCTCTACGAGCAGGGTAGAGGGAGTTTACAATGTGGACTGAAAAAATCGGGAAGGTGAAAAAGAGAGGGGGCGAGAAGAAGGGGGGAGGGGGGATGATAGACAGGGCATGGATATTGGGCATGAGGAGTAGGAGGTGGATGTGCATAGAGGGGGGGGGACAGAGAGAGAGGGGGGAGAAGAATATGGAGGTGGGAGGAGGAGATGGTTAGAGGGAGAAGAGCAGCAGATGGTCTATTTGAGGACAGGAATAAATAATTACCAGAGCAATATCGGGCACTAATGCGACTATGTTGCCCCCTCGCAACTGGAATAAACAAATACCAGAGAAACATCAGGCACTAATGCCAAAAACAAGGAAAGTACTTGTGCTCGAACAAAGACATATACACCAAAATCGTATGAGAGATAATGTAAAGATCCCTTATTGCACTAGTGACACTCCCGCATCTGCAAAACTCTGCAGTCGTCCGTTAGAGGCCTCTGCGTGTGCCTTGCCACATTGCACTTTGACCTGTCGGTTCGCCAGTAGGGATGGTGCAGTGTGCCTCCGAAGTTGCGTTTTGTGACATTTGTGTGGTGAAGCGCCAGATGGGTCGGCGATTGGTAATCAATCCTGCTAAAGTACTGCGATTGGTTGAGATGAAGTTACGAAGAACCATTCTTCGTGAAGATGATATTAGTGTAGAAGATGAATCATTCGCATGCTTTCTCGTATCTGTTATGGTAGAGAAATATGAGCATAAGCTAAATACTGTTGTAACACTAACACATAATGATGGTAATAGGTATGATAATGACGAAGAACTCATTGCAGGCGGTAGTGCTACGGTAAGTGAGGAAAGAAGCGATGGAAGCAGTGGCAGTGAATACCAACAGTCTTTCGGGAAGAAGGTTAAAGTTGCAACTATCATCACGGCTTTTGATGACAATACGTTAGAGAACATGTACGACGATTATTACGTAAGTTATAGTTCAGATATCTGCATTACGTATGGCGTCTACAATTTTATCTACAGTGCTATCTAGAGCATGATTGCAAAGTTTTGCATAAAAACGACACCCACCAGCACATTGAGGTGTACGTAGAGATACTGTAACCAAACGTTCATACAGATATGTTTGTTCGAGACCAAGTACTTTCCTTGTAAGTTACCCCCCACGAATGGAATAAACAAATACCAGAGCAACATTAGGCATTAATACCACTAAGTGGCCCCCTGCAACATCGGGCACTAATGCTACTAAATTATTCCCCCTCCTCCCACGACCCATACATGGGGTGGAGCCGAGAATCCTATTATTGCATGTTCTCCCTCCACCTCCCTCCTCCAATTTGAGGCAAACAAATTTGAATTATAACTTTTTTTTTTATCCAATACTAGCTGAAAACCCGGCGTTGCCCGGGTATTTATTTATTCCTGCCACTTTTCAGATATGTATTCATTTGTATAAGGGCTGCATGTCTGTGAAACCTCTTGGCATTACAATTAGTAGTAAAGAAGTAATAGATTAAAACTTGGTGCGTGATGGGGTGGTTTTCCGTGAACGTTACTGTTTATGTGCTCATATCTCGACTGTGTGTCGTACTGTGATACAATTTAGAAGGTACACTCAACTGTATGCGTGTATACTGTCTGTAAAATTTCCCTCGGCTACAATTTATAGTGTAGAAATTATAAATTGTAACATCATACCGAATGCCGCATTATATGGCATTTTTTGCGATTTCTATTGGTTATGACGTAATATCTTTTGAACCATGTGCCGTATGTAATTTCTAACCATGCAGCAATTGTTACCTCACGGTTAGGAATGTGTGTACCAAATTTTGTTGAAATCGGTCCAATGGTTTAGGAGAAAATGAGCAGCGTAGTCGCAAAATGCAGCAGTTTTTTGAGCATCTCATTGTTTATGACGTCATATCTCGTGAGCTATATATCTTATGTGATTCTTACACTTACGGCGACCATCCTCATGCATTGAAGCTTACTTGTACAAAATTTCATAAAGATTGGAAAAAAACTGTAGATTTGTATGCAACACGTACTAATATACGGACACTCTGCTTTATATATTAGATGTAGTTTTGGAGATATTTTTAAGATGAACACCTTACCACATGAAATATGTTTTGTCAGTGTGTTACGGAAAGCAATCTCTTGTATCACGGATGATTAATTCATCAGTACATTGCTATTGAACGATAGGTCTAGAGTCCATTGGACAAGGAATTCGTGGGAGGAGGCATTGTACGCTGTTGTGATATGCGGCCGCTCCTGAGAAGAGGGAGCAGTGGGAGTCGCGAGCCTGCGGCGCGGCGGCGCGTGAAGCGCACACAGCCGCCGCCTAATTGACATTCCGCCACCGCGCTTCTAATATCCTCCGGCGGGGTCGCCGCGTTCGATTAGCGATTTCCTTCCTCCCCACTATTTGTCGAGACAAACGCGCTTATGGCAGTGTTCTGCATAAATTAGTAATTGCGGAACAGGCGGTCAGCAGTGTAGACCGAACTATTCTAAATTTAACCTTTAAGAAATCTTTCACGCAGGAGGACCGCACAAATGTACCATCATTTGATCAACGTACTAATTCCGGAATGGAGGACATAGTAATAGGTATTTCAGGTGTAGAGAAGCAGCTGAGAGAGCTAAATACGAAAAAGTCTGCTGGTCGATGGGATACCCGTTCGGTTTTACAAAGAGTATTCTGCGGCATTGGCCCCCTACTTAGCTTGCATTTATCGAGAATCTTTAATTCAGCGCAAAGTTCCTAGTGACTGGAAAAAGCGCAGGTGACTCCCGTTTAGAAGAAAGGAAAGAGAACTGACCCACACAATTACTGGCCAATATAGTTGACATCAGTATCCTTTAGAATTTTGCAGCATATTCTCAGTTCGAATATAATAAATTTCCTTGAAACGGAAAAGCTTCTTTCTACGAATCAGCACGGGTTTAGGAAACATCGTTCATGTGAAACTCAGCTTGCCCTTTTCTCACATGACATCTTGCGAGCCATGGATGAAGAGCAACAGGCGGATTGTGTTTTTCTCGACTTCAAAAAGACGTTCGACGCGGTGCCACACTGCAGACTGCTAACGAAGATACGAGCTTATGGAATAGGTTCACAGATTTGTGACTGGCTGGAAGACTTCCTAAGTAATAGAACGCAGTACGTTGTTCTCGACGGCGAGTGTTCATCAGAGATGAGTGTATCGTCAGGCGTGCCCCAGGGGAGTGTGATAGGACCGCTATTCTTTTCTGTCTATATAAATGATCTGATGGACAGAGTAAGTTGTAATTTGCGGCTGTTTGCTGATGATGCTGTGGTGTATGGGAGGGTGTCGTCTGTAACTGACTGTAATAGCGTACAGGATGACTTAGACAAAATGTCTAGTTGGTGCGAAGATTGGCAGCTAGCTCTCAATGTAGAAAAATTTGAGGTGATGCGCATGAGTAGAAAAAAACAATCCCATAATGTTCGAATACAGCATTAGTAGTGAGCTTCTTGATGCTGTCGCGTCGTTAAAATATCTAGGCGTTAGATTGCAGAGCGATATGAAATGGAACGAGCATGTAAGGACAGTTGTAAGGCGAACAGCCGACTTCGGTTTATTGGGAGAATTTTGGGAAGATGTACTTCACCTGTAAAGGAGACGCGTATAAAACGCTTGTGCGACCACGTCTTGAGTATTGCTCAAGTGTTTGGGATCCGCAGCAGATCAGTTTAAAGGAAGACATAGAGGCGGTTCAGAGACGAGCAGCTAGATTTGTTACCGGTAGGTTCGACCAATGCGCGAGTGTCACGGAAATGCTCCGGTAACTCAATTGGGGATCGCTGGAAGAAAGACGACGTTCTTTTCGTGAATTTCTGTTAAGTAAATTTAGAGGGCCGGAATTTGAAGCTGAGTGTAGTACGATCTTGCTTCCGCCTGGTTACATTTCGCGTGGTTATCTCAAAGACAACATAAGAGAAATTAGGGCTCGTACGCAGGCATATAGGCATTCTTTTTTTGCTCATTCTATTTGGGAGTGGAATAGGAAGGGAAATGCCTAGTAGTGGTACAGTGTCCCCTCAGCCACGTACCTTACGGTGAGTTGTGAAGTATGTATGTAGATGTAGTGAAGTTACTGTGATATCCGCAAATGAAGTAGATACTGACACGAACTTTGTCGGAGAGTCGTCGTCTTCGTCGACTGCAATTCGTTTCTTGGCGTAAAACATGCGACCACTCAAATCGCACTCAATGATTGTAACTGAAGCGGCTCTCATGCTTATCGACTGGCTTCGTCCAACTTCGCCTGGAGAGAAGGCCTAAGCGCACTAGCGTCACACAGAGAAGGTCGCGATCGCGTGGCAGACCGGCTGGCCGCTATGAGACAGTGGACTGGGCTCCAGTAGCCAGGCCAGTCAGCTGTGCGATAGCGGCCTACTTTAGGTGAGGTAAAAACAACGCCGAGGCCTTCTCCTTATGTGGTGTTGCTTCGTCATATCCGAGGAGTGTTTCTGACCAAAGTAAACTATTCACAACATATCTTTGTACACTTTATGGTGTGTTTTGGCTAGTTCTTGATTACCTGACATAGTTGTGTTTGGAGGCGATCTGATCGTTTTATAGTTTTCAAAATGAAAAGCCAAGATCGCACATTAATAATTTATTAAATGACGACCGGTTTCGGTGCACTGTGTCACCATCATCTGGTCACATACATGCTACAAGGTGGTTATCTTGTTAAAAAAATTGTGTATAAAATAAGAAGTGCAACATTGCACTTAGTCACTATATAAAAAATACACAAGTTAAAAACATGACAGCTTTTGTAAGCTTTTGTGAGCTACCATGTTTTTAACTTGTGTATTTTTTATATAGTGAGCTACCATGTTTTTAACTTGTGTATTTTTTATATAGTGACTGAGTGCAATGTTGCACTTGTTATTTTATACCCAATTTTTTTTTAACAAGATGACCAGATTATATGTGACCAGATGATGGTGACACAATGCACCACTCTTCATTTAATAAACTATTATGTGCGATCTTGGCTTTTCATTTTGAAAACTCTAAGTTCTTGAAATGATTAACATGTTTAGCACTATGTCTGTACGCCATATGGGGACTCATATTAGCAGTGTTGAAGACACTCCTATCCCCACAGCAGTGTTTTTTAACCACCGGGACGCGACCCCCAGGTGGGTCGCAAAGTCTTGCTCGGGGGAACTCCGTCACAGGAGGAACTACTTGTATCATAAAATAACTAGGGGTTCAGTAGCACAAAAACGCATGCCTAAGTGAAATTTATTTAATGTTAAAATTACGGAGTTCCTTGTGTAACATTGATTATTATTGAAATAGATAACAAACTGTTATGTAATACAATGAGTTAACCCTTTCATTCCCACACTATGGATTCAGCTTTGGAAAAATTAGAATTCTGTGTTTTGTGTATTAATACAGTGCACTAAACAAAATACGTGTTTTAAAATATTTGATCGACCTATTGTTTTTTTTTATGTCATGTTTTTCATGCACTACACAGAAATTCATATTGAGGTATTTTATTACTTGGGACATTATTTTCTTGGTTGTTAACACTGTCAGATCGTTAATCTTCGCCACAGCGCCAGAGACAAGACAAATTCACCGCTGAAATAAAATAACATGAACCACACTCACGCTTACCCTCACAGCCAAGTACAGACGGCAACGTAACACAACCTCCAAGAGGTATAGATTAATGCCTCAGGAGTGACTACACGCCGTACCAAGCAGCAAAACGTCGTACTAGAAGCATGTTGTTCATCAAGAACCATGCGGCTTTAAAGAGTGATCCACAAAATACGATATCAATCAGCTTTTAATACGTTGTTGTCCAGGAACGACACTGGGAACGAAAGGGTTAATGATGAATAAGCACAAAGCCTGAAATTAGTTTTCAGGAACCAATCGATAGATAAAAGAACGTGATAGAATAAGTAATTCTGAAAAATTGAAAAAAAAAGCTACTTCATTTCAAATTTTCTATACAGTGGGACCTTTCTTTATGAGTATAATTCGCGTCTGAGGCTTGCCTTAAATGCTAAACACTGATTAAACAAAATATATTTTTCTATCAGAAATCATTTTAATAGGGGATAATGTGCTCCATTCTGAAAAATTGAGGAAACGAACTTCGTCCAACAATTTCAAAGAAAGCTGTAGCAAAAGATAATTTTTTCCTTCATAGTTTTGTATGGTTCGTGAGATGGGGGGATCTCCAGAATATTTTTCATGATGGGGTCGCCATAATATTTTTACTTGAAACGGGGTCGTCTAATCTAGAAGACTGAAAACCACTGCCCCACGGGAACAGCTTCTCCATTCGAAAAAACGTATTTTACAGCATGCTACATGACTTCCGGCTGCAGGGTAGCTGTAACAGCTCATACTGTATACACTAGATGCAGCAGCAGTCAACGTTTACAATGCATCGGACATGGGGTATTACGAAAACAGCGGTTCAATCTCTGATGACAATTTTACTTGGCGTACAACGTAGCTTTATAAATCTCTGAGAGCGTGTGCAATAAAAATTACGACAAAGGCATTCGAGAATGTGAATTTCTGTTATTTTATTTTGGTTAATTATTCTGATCATACGTGACTGCGACCCAGGGAGTGGTTCAAATGACGAATCTGGATCAATTTTATCTTTAATTTTGTCGTTTTGTTAAAATTTAGCTGTAGTATAAATAAACAGTTTCTTTTGTTTAATCTAGTTTGCGTAATGCTAACGGACGTGTCGTAGTCGATATACCCGTTCCTCTACCTCACCGTAGTTAATCACTGTCGAACTTGGGAGAAGTAACGGCTCTGCTCAAGCAAACTGACGTAACGGAAGCAGGGCGCTGACCACGTCTTCCTCTATACCGCATCTCTTAACGACTTCGACCGGTCAGTACCTACTGGGCCTCGGGAGGCCTATCGAACATAGTTTAGTTAGTTTTCTGCAATGATTTTCCACTTCATGGAGAGTTGCAATGAGCAAGAAATATTGCAGCAACAAGTACGACCGTAAATTAAAATTTGAAATAAGTATTCTCTTAAGTTATTTCTTGTCTTTACACTGCTCAAAATAATTAGGGAATCAGGTGAGAGATCATATACAACATACATATGGTATATTTTATTCAAATATTTGTAACAAATGGACGTTGTGTATGATACAGTACGATATTTAGCTGTCTCAACTCTTTAATTGAGGTCTACATGGCGTTTACTTAAGGTGAGGCACCTTGGGGCTACCATATTAGTGGAAAAGTCATTCTCTTTGACCTCTAATATTGTGTGTGATCACCTCGCATAACCACTACAGTTGCACACCTGCGTGGCATTGGCAGTATGAGGTTATCAATCAGCTCCTGAGGGATATTTGGCCATTCTTCCATCAGTGAAATATACAGCTCTGGAGCTGTTGTGGGAGGTGCTGGTCTGGCTGCAATGGCGTTTGCCAAGTGTATCCCAGACATGCTCCAATCAAGTTTAACTCCCGTAAACAAGCTGTCCACACCATTCATTCAATTCTCTCAGCTCCAAGCATGTTGTCCACCAGTGCAGGTCTATGGGAACCAGCGTTATCGTTCACCAGAAGGAACTACCGTAGTACACAACAAAGGTCGAAGGATCTCGTCTCTATACCTCAGTCAAAGCGGCATTCTGAACGACGTAGAGGTCCGTAAGTCCGCTAATACTGACTCTTGCCCACAGAATTTGTCCATCACCGTGATATGGCGATGTTTCGTGCACAAAACCAGGGTTGTTACGAGTTCCACGTTTTCTCCAGACGAGGGAACGACGATTGCCCGATTGAATACAAAATCTTCACTCATCTGTGTGCAGAAGCCGGCGCCATTCGTTACGACTCTAATCCCGATGTTCCTCCGCCCAGTTTCTGCGGGCTAAACGGTGCCACAGTTTTAATGGGGCACACGCCACAGGCTTCCGGCGGAGAGATCACATTATCTGGAGTGATTTCGTACTGTTTGGTTGATATTGCACTTCATGTTGCTGCGTTGCAGCCGAGTTGCATTCAGCCTCCTGTCTCGACGGGCGACCGTCCCGACCGGAGATGTCATCTCTTGCTAATGTCACCCGTAGACGACATTGGCCTTGTATTTTTTAACGGTTCATGTGGTCTGAAAACGCTTCCGGTTCTTTAAATTACTCTTTTGGACACTCCAACAGTAGCAGCGACCTCTCTATGTGTCTGTCATATTTCCAACCTTCCCATGGCTCTCCATCCCGCAGCTTCGGGTAGGTGACGTTGTTATTACATTGCACTACCTGCTCACTACACTGTCTGAACCCAACTATCATTTGATAGCGTACACACAAGTCAACACCAACCCTCCTTGCATTAACTTTATGTTATTACGACTATCTTGGTTGTCGTAATGTTATTATTTCCACTCCGTAGTACCAACATAAAGGAGTCTAACCATTTTAGTTCATTCTGCCGATGATAAAACTTCAGAAGCTAGATGTCTAAACTGATCCGTAATCGTCTTTAGAGAGTATTTAAAATATTTTTGGCAAATGTAATTTTTGTGTCTCGCTTCGTCGTCGGTTGTCCTGGGTGTCGGTGGCCGAGTAGAGAGAGACCGACACAGGGAAATAGGATGCACGCGTATGCGGGTGCGTGTGGTCTGAGGTGACCAGCCAGTGGGAGAGCAGAAACTAGAAACACTAAGCTAGATTAGAACAAGTTGTATATTTCGTAGAAATAGGATATACTTAACTTTTACAAAGTTCATGACTGCCAACTAAGTGTACTGCTGAGACATAGGTTAACTACGTAGAGGCCTGCCTACTGATGAGTACGTTTCAGTGCCTGTCCTAATCCCACGTTTTAACTGGTGCCTATCTGATTCCCAAGTGAACGATGCAGTTCAGTGGGGGCCACGAGCGGAGTTGCAGCAGAGGGCGCTCGTGGCTGACGTCGTAAGAACGCCGCGCTGTGCGTGCATGGCGGCGCGCGGCGAAAGTACGTGGCGCGCACTTCAGACTTGTGCGACACCACAGTAATTTTTTGTGGGATAGTTTCTTCCTGTTTTTCGCGTGCTAATACAGAATTCTATTACAAACAAGTATATAAGCAAGCATATTTAATCATCTATCAACTAGGTTGTTTCTGAAGTTACAAGATGCATGTCTCTAAGATGATTGATTAGTGTGTATAAATTTTGTAGAAAGTCCTCAGTTCACCTACTAAGTAAAATAGAAGAGACAGCAGTGTTGAATGTTTCAAGAGAAGCGCCACGGGTTCTATTGCCAGAGCAGTTTGGTATGAGGCATTCGCCGCGAATATCTAGAGCTACACATGCGGATAGGGTCTATACAGTTTGAAATCGTACGAAAAATGAGGAAATTGAATTCATATTTTTTTAAATAGTGAATAATTTCTAAATGTGCCAAATAATGCAAAAAAAAAAAAAAAAACTGCCATGAAGTTATCCCTTAAATGATTACTGTTTTTCGAGATAAAATTCGATGAAGTTAGCGTTATTTTCAGAGCGTGACACTGTGTGCTGATATGAAGCTTCCTGGCTGATTAAAACTGTGTGTCGGAATCAGGACTCGAATCAGAGACCTTTGCCTATGGCGGGCAAGCGCTCTACCGACTGAGCTACACGCCACGGTGGAGTAGCCGAGCGGTCTAAGGCGCCTCGCTGCGGAGCGCGCGGTTGCTCGCCGTCGGAGGTTCGAGTCTTCCCTGGGACATGGATGTGTGTGTGTTGTCATAAGGTTAGTTTAACTAGGTTTAAGTAGTTTGTAAGCTACGGACTGATGACCACGCACTTGGTCGATAGATTTACAGACATTTGAACATTTTGAACTGAGCTACACCGGCAAGCTTCACGGTCCGTCCTCACAACTTTACTTCTGACAGTACCCCACTCTCTACTTTCCGAACTTCCAGGAGTGCTAGTTCTGCAAGTTTCGCAGGAGAACGTCTGTGAAATCGCAGACGCAGTGTGGGACGGACGTGTGGCGGAGCCGGACGTCTTCCAGAAGTAAACAACGTCTGTGGCGCTGCGTTTCAGGTTATCTAGAGCCTCTCGCTGCTTCTGCTTCATTCGCTTGCTTTGTATTGTAGCTGGAATTGGAAAGATGAATTGTACGAATTACCCTAGAAAAGATATTGTTACGTTTATTTTTGACCGAAATTTTGTACGATTTAGAGCAATGGAGGTTAAATTGTGGCTTAGTGAAAAAATTTGAGTACGTGAATATGACATTAGTGGGGTTCAGTTGTCATTTGTGACTAACTCGGCGATTGTTAAGATGAAATCTGCCGATTTATGCTGTTCAGTTGTCGAAAAATGCGGAGATAAAAATAAATTCAAACATTCAGATGGATCTATTAGTGATGTCATTGTGTCATATGCTGGTTTTGCAATACGTACAGTCAGAATTTTTGAACTTCCTTTTGTGATGCCTGCCGAGGAGATAAATTCTGTTGCAGAACTAAGGACTCAAGTTGCCAGTTGCCAGTAGCTCTTGGTAAGGTGGTTACCATATACATTCCGTTCAGAAGTTGTAATTATGAAAACTAAATGGTGTATCGTAATACCTTAAGAACACTATAATTGTTTAAACAAAACATAAGTAGACGCAACCAGAGTCTCTTTCGCTTATGTAGCCGTTTGCGAGTCAGTTACCTGCTCTGGTCGTGGACGTAATATAATGGCAGCGTACTTTTCCACCCCTCTTTCCACTAATACCTCGGAGAGTGGGTGATTTGGCAGTTTTTATTGGTTTTTCATTTCATGAGAAACATTTTTTTTCTCAACCTGTAAAAAAAAAAAGATTGAGATGTTGGGGAAAAAAATTCTGATTTTTCAATGGAAACTTGGATACCGGTACTACCATTTATGATTTTCCATTGAAGGTGATATGATGGTACTTAAACATTGCCACTGCTATCTACTCGCAGGGGGTTGTTTTTTTGAATTTTCATTTAAGCTATATGTTTTATCAGTAAGCAAGAAATTGTGTAATATTATGTTCCAATTTGTTTTTTCTATACTTTACTACTGGTCAGTCTCAGTCTCTCAAACTGCATATTTTGAGAAATATTCAATACACACAGTACTTAAAAATTTCCAAAAAACCATGATTACATTGTCTGTCTTTATAACCATTTTAACTATTCCATAGATTTGAATGATAAATATTTGTGGTGCTCCACTATTTTACTATTTCATCATGTCAGCAATTTTACTCAGTTAACTTGAACATAAATTTTCTTGAGGAATTAGGAGCCTTATCCTCACATAATGGCAATTACACATACATACGCATAAACAATTCTGATAAAATAATTTTATATGAATTCATACCATGCGTAACTGTTTTGTTTACAATATGAATATCAATGCTCTACTTAACAAAAACTTAAGTTGTAAAAGTTTGCTATTTCATTATTCGAATTGAAGTAAATGTGAGATTTCTCGTTAAATTCAGTAACATTAAGGGTTAATTTGAATCCATAGCTTCAGTTTGCTTAAAATACTGTACTGATAAAAATTTTTACTCTTTGCAGTAACCTGATAGCAGTGTGCTTATTTATGTTTGTGGTTAGGGAAAATTAGTTCTGGATTCTGAGAAAGAAATCAGTTGTTACTTGTTGTAGGGTTAATCAAAAAATTCCTGAGTCTTCAAGTGAAGGTCCCCTACACTGTCGGCTGGTCCCCTACACTGTCGGCTGATCACCTACACCTTCAGCGAGTCAATCGTCAAATCATCGCAGAAGATATTCAAATGTTTGTAGAGCTTATGGGACTTAACTACGGGGCCATCAGTCCCTAAACTTACAAACTACTTATGAAGTAGCTAATACTTAAGACGGCACAAATATCCATGCCAGAGGGGGGATTTGAACCCCCGAAAGTAGTGGCCGTGCAGACCGTCACTGGAGCGCCTCAGTCCCCTCGACCACCGCAGCCGGTCATCGCCGAAGTAAAAACTATTGTAATCTGTATAGTTATTTATACGTTTAAATATTTAAAGCATTTTAACACAACATATTGAAACAGTTAGTACACTGTGAACCCTTCATTTTCATTTCAGGTACACTATGTAGGGTGTGTGTAACGTTTCTGCTATGTTACGCGCTCCCTACAATGCCATTACCAACACCACAGACGGAAACTTGAGAAACCCTAAATAAAACTTTGCCACCGGACATGTAAAATATCACATTTTTTCGTTCAGTTTAAAATACTATTAACACTATTGGTAAAACACGTTTAAGAAATAGCATGTTGATTTAAACATAACTTTGGCTGTCTCTTTACGTAACTTTCAACTTTGATATTTTCGTAAATAGTTACTACAAACACTAAAAATGCATTATACGTAGTTACGGAATACTCTGACCCTATAAATAGGCATCCTAAATAAAAAACAACAACACTACATGTTAGAACTATTGCACAAAATTATTACATATTTACCTTTTGTTTAAATAAATTAGGGCAGACCGTGTTTTATATATCACTGGATTCTAAATTAAATACTTATCATGATTCCCGCACTCGATTTATTAATCCATTTGGTACTAAGAAACTATCGTCGAAATAAACAAAACTACTACGACTTTATACAAATCCGTATTTATAAAAAAATAGACCACAAATAGAAATACATTAAAATTACAAGTCTCAATAATAGTACACCTACACAATATTGTCAATACAGATATTTGTGCACTTCGAAAACACAAATAATGTAAATAAACTGAGTAAGTTTAACATGAGTCAAAACACGAATTTTAGTTTGCGTATTACATTAAATACAAATTTCATGAAACATGTACTCCCATTAAATAAAAGAATAAATTAGCTACATGTAATATTTTAATTTAAACATTTTGACATAATTCAAGTATTACTGTATTGTTTATTAGTAAACTGTAGAACATTGTCATTAATCTTATTTGGAAGTACTGTTGTAGAGAAGCCACGTTTCGTTACTCTGTACATGGATATGAAACTGTAAGCAGCTCTAATCTGCTGCTGGATTTTTGGACATTGTGCAACTATATGTCTGTGTCTGGTTTAATCTTCGTTGTAATGGAAATAAATTATTTTTCATAAATGGAAATGTCATCAAGAATGTTTATTTTTATTTAAAGGAAATCCTGAAACATAGTAATTTTTTTAGTGAATCGCAGACAGCATCAACAACACAAATGTCAGTCTTCAACAAAAAAGATAAGTAAATTATTTTTGTTTGATGTTACCGACCTACAGTGAAGTGGTTTGCTTTAAACCTGGCTGTTAAAATGAAATATGTTTCTACCTATAGGAAACTTCGTTTTAACAGTTAAAACCGTTTCGAAAAGAGGTGGTGCTGTTTCAGTGCGGAGTGACACACTGTTCAGTGGCGAACTGTTGCCAGCACAGACCAACGAACAAAAACCATATCGATAAGTGTATATATGCCCCATACAGGCAATTGACAATTTGAATGCGGGCGCATTAATACGCTCGCTGACTTTCTGGAATCCAGTAAAGCTGCGAGCAAGAGATAGTAATGGGTAGGGGGCACTACCATTGTAATGTGCCACAATTTGAGAATTTGGGCAGGAACAGAAGCGTGCCTGGAAAGCCTAATTGGTTAAGGCTATCACTGGCTCAAAGCGGGAAATCTGGGTTCGAATCCCGGTCCAGCACGAATTTTCAACTTCGCTGTTGAATTTATTTCAGTGCCCTGAAATGGTGGAAATGTTTCAGTATTTCGAATTGTTCCGTTTTTGTATCTTCAACTGAATTTACACATTTGCTTATAAACACAAAAAAAATATTCAACAAGAAAATACAGTTCGGAATCATATAGGAACAAAGCGAAAATCGTTACGTTTCACATACGATGTTCTTGAAGTAAGTCTTCATCTACATCTACATACATACTCCGCAATCCACCGTAAGGTGCACGGCGAAGGGTACACTGTACCAGTACTAGGCGTTTAATTTCCTATTCCACTCCCAAATAGAACGAGGATAAAAAGAATGCCTATATGCCTCAGTGCGAGCCCAAATTTCTTTTATCGTGTCTTTGTTGTCGCTACGCGAAATGTAAATAGGCGGCAGGAAGATCTTACTACACTCAGATTCAAATTCCGGCCCTCTAAATTTCCTCAAAAGAATTTCTCGAAAAGCACGTCGTATTTCCTTCAGCGATCCCCATTTGAGTTCCAGGAGCATTTCGTGACACTCGCACATTGGTCGTACCCACCAGTAGCAAACCTAGCTGCTCGCCTCTGAACTGCTTCTATGCATTCCTTTCAATTGATCTGCAGCGGGTCCCAATCACTTGAGCAATACTCAAGACGTGGTCGTACAAACGTTTTATACGCGGTCTCCTTTACAGATGAAGTACATCTTCCCAAAATTCTCCCAATAAACCGAAGTCGGCTGTCCGCCTTAGAACTGTCTTTACATGTTAGTTCCATTTCATATCGCTCTGCACTGTTACGCCTAGATATTTGAACGACGCGACAGCATCAAGAAGCTCACTACTAATGCTGTATTCGAACATTATAGGATTGTTTTTTCTACTCATGCACATCACCTTACATTTTTCTACATTGAGAGCTAGGTGCCATTCTTCGCACCAACTAGAAATTTTGTCTAAGTCAACCTGTATGCTATTGCAGTCAATTAAAGACGACACCCTCCCATACAACACAGCGTCATCAGAAACCAGCCGCAAATTACAGATTATTCTGTCCATCAGATCATTTATATAGTTAGAAAATAATAGCGGTGCTATCACACTCCCCTGGGGCACGCCTGACGATACACTCGTCTCTGATGAACACTCGCCGTCGAGAATAACGTATTGCGTTCTATTACTCAGAAAGTCTTCCAGGCAATCACAAATCTGTGAACCTACTCCACAAGCTCGTATTTTTGTTAGCAGGCTGCAGTGTGGCACCGCGTCAAACGCCTTTTTGAAGTCGAGAAAAACACAATCCGCCTGTTGCCTTTCATTCATGGCTCGCAAGATGTCACGTAAAAAAGGGCAAGCTGAATTTCACATGACTGATGTTTCCTAAATCCGTGCTGATTCATAATAAGAAACTTTTCGGTCTCAAGAAAATTTACTATATTCGAACTGAGAATATGCTCCAAAATTCAACAAGAAACTGATGTCAACGATATTGACCTGTGATTATGTGGGTCAGTTGGCTTTCCTTTCTTATAAACGGGAATCACCTGCGCGTTTTTCTAATCACTGGGAGCTTTGCGCTGTATTAAAGTTTCGCGATAAATGCAAGCTGTCTTCGTCTGATTCGTTCTCACGTCCAACACTTAAAGCGAAATATTTGCATAACTCTACAGGATATGCGGCGATTGTTGCTGTGTGTCCATTATGAGAGTTGCTGTCACGCATGTGCCGGGTGTCACGCGTAGCTGTGGACACATAACACAGCCGAACACGGACATCGCATTATCTCTAGGATTAGCGCAGATCGTTAATCAAAACAGGATTATTACAGCGACACGCTGGTCAGAAATTTCACGTTCCATAAGACACATACATCCAGTTTGTAGTTACATGAGACTCGTCATCAGGAATCTATAGAATTCTGCGTGACGCCATGGGCTTTTTTCCCGCCATTCAGTGACTTCAGTGAATTGTAGTTGCGCTTTATTAATGCAGTAGGCGTAGCAATGAAGATATCGTTTCGATATTGTTTAATGCCAAATTCCCCTGTGTTTTTTTTATGTTATCATACAATGAGTTTGAATAAAACCTATAGTAATGCTATTTTAGAACCAGTAGGAACAATTAAGCAAGGAGGAGACTGGTTGAAATTTTCATTATATTTGGAAAAATTTAGCTTGCGATCTATTGGAAGAAAATATTCATTGAAACTGAATCTGTGAACCAGAGTAATAACTACGATAAAGAAGTTGTAATAAAAGCATTGCGACTAAGTTACGGATTTTCACATTTGCCGCCCTTACCGACCTCTACAATTCGAAACCCTATTTAACAATCATACTAAATATAATTTTTGTCAATGAAATTGTAGCCTTATGCTTTGCTCTATTGTTCTAATGATACCACATTTTTTCTATAATTAGTATGACTGTGAACTGGTGGATGGTTTATTATAATGACATAGTGTATCTATGCACTGTAAATCATGTTATATAACAACTGATTGACATTACAAGATTATGGCCTTGTAAAATGATTTTATTGGACCAGATGATCCTGACATAGTTCAGCGAAACCGGTCGTCTTAAATAAAAATTGATGATCAGCGATCTTGGCTTTTTTATATCTTTCTACAACAAAGAACTGATGCCAAGGCTTTATTACGCTATCACTAGGCTTTCGCGGTCATTATTGTTAAAACTGAAATTCTTCTGAGCTATTTGCCGCGTCATGATATATTTCTCCAACGTTTCGGATCCGTCACAGGAGCCTTCTTTAGGGAATACTGACTTGTTTCCTACTGTGTTTGTGTTATACAACCAGTAGAAAGGAAAGGAATCTTTCTTTACCAGGAATGCAGAAACGCTAAGTAGAATGTACGTGTTTAAAGTTAAGGAGCTGTAGCAAAAAGTAAATGTTGTGTGATTGATTCCTCGGGCAAGTTCTCGTGAATGTTTGAAATAAAAAACGAAAGCACTGAGGGAATTTTTTGGAAACTATATGTTAACATTCTTGTCATCTGTGACCTCCTAAATCACTGAACAAACGCTTTTCGTTAGTCGAATAAAATTTTATTAGCAGGCCATTTCAAGGTTAACAAGAAATAAAAATTTGTAACAGGAGTAGATAGAAAAAAGGGGGAAAAACAAGAACATTGTCGGAATATTTCGTCATTGTAAGATGTTTGTCTGAATTTTATATTCGTACTATGACAAAACCTGAAGATGGTTCCTTTTTAAAGACTAATGTGTGTGAAAGTTTCCAATTAAAAATTTTAAATCAGATCTATAAAACATTCATTTCACATGGCAAATTTATTTTCAACCATACTCATATTCCGAATGGCATACTTATTCTGAAAATCTCTTCGACCATAGCTACAGTGTAGTAGCTATACACATTTCTTGCAAACAACATAGAATGACATGTATGTTGGCAAACACGAGATATACACAACATTATAGCAATTTTTAAGTAATACTACAAATTAAAAACCCTCGGATGTGAAATTTAATGTTACCTACCTTCAACAAACGTACTGTACAATCATAAGCATAGTCAAGTGGTATAGCTGTTGACACGATGGCGTAAAGAAAATGGTTCCATAACCAGTCTACTAATATCTATTGTTGAAAGAAACAGTTTAAAACGGTGGGTCGGATCGATACTCGGCCTCGGAACCTCGCATTTGGCAGTCAGCCCTCTTACCAACTGAGCTATCCAAACAAGACTTCCCCCTCTCCCAGCTTCCCGTCACAACTCTTTTTCCATCAATATATCTATGTCTTTCCACATTATTCTGGCCAGTATTTATTACAGAGCTTATCTTTTTAGCATTTAATGACACGTATTGCTTTACTTGGTGATCAGAAATTATCTTTTTCCAATTTTTCATTAAAAGATTTCCAAATATGTAGTGTGTAGTATCAGTTCAGAATGATCCTCGACTCTATGAAAACATCTCAAAATTTTATATATACTCAAATTTTACACAACGTACTACAAACAACAAATGAATGAGTAAAAATGGAAGGAACTAATTGGTCTGGATTTCCTGAATCGAACAACATCTGGTGGCTTTGTTTACATCTGGTGGCGAGTGGTTCCAGCCGTAGCGGTCTCCGAAAGCTAAGTTCCAATAAGTGTTTGTGTATTGTTTTAGATTTCAGGAGGTGTTATCGCGCTAGTTGTTATTAACTTTAGTACTTTTCAACAGGTGACTTGCTGTTTTTAACGTAGTTGAGGTTAGAAAACTTTAAGTTACGGTATTTGATAACTCTTGTACTCTCACAGTGTTTAGTTGTTTTATTAGTGACGCTTGAATTTGAACTTGTTTATACAAGCAACAGTGTAAAGTTTCTGTGGTAGTGTTATTTGCTCTTTTCTGATACTATTAGTTGTTGTTAGTTGATTTGTAGAGACTGAGGTTTGTTGATTGCTGTAGTTAAGAGGTACTTCCTACTTATTTTGTAGAAACTTAACTTCATAACGTAGACGTCTAGTTTTTCTTAACAAATTATTGTAAAATTTTACCATGAGTGAAAAGTGTGGGCTCTGTCGTAGGGTCGTGCGTAGTGGGCTGCAGTGTGGGATTTGTAGTAAGTATTTTCATGGGGGGGAGTGCAGTGGGGAAGACAGTGGGCATTGTGGTGAGGTTCTCTCCTGGAACTGTAGGATTTGCAGCAGGAATAAGTTGATAGAGGAGCAGGAGCGTTTGATCTGCGCCCTTCAGGTGCAGTTGAAAAACGCTGAAGAGGAACTAGGTAGGCTGAGGAGGGGAAGGGGGGCTGGGGAATGGGAACTGGCAGTTGGCAAGAAGGTAGCTAGGAGAAGGTATTCAGATAGCTTTACATTGCAAGTGGCAAATAGGTTTGACCAACTGTCAGAGTTGAGTGGAGATGAACCTCCTGTAGCTGTAGGTGTAGGAAGTACGCAGCAGACCTCAGCTTTTGGTAAGCCGAAATCTGTAGAGAGGTCTCTTAGGAAGAAGAAGGTTCTGCTGCTAGGTAGTTCTCATGGCAGAGGTGTTGGCCAACAGTTGCAGGAAGTACTTGGGAGTGAGTACCAGGTCACCAGCATAGTGAAGCCTAGTGCAGGGTTAGCTCAGGTCACTTGTAACATAGGGGACTTATGTAGGAATTTTTCAAAAGAGGATCAGGTAGTTATAGTGGGTGGGGCCGGGAATAGTCTTGATAGGGACGGGGAATATGATATAGGTGGTGATCTGGAAAGGATAGCAACTGAAACTGGTGGCACGAATGTGCATTTCGTGCGGCTGTTTCAGCGTCATGATAAGCCTTGTCTTAATACGGCTGTCAGCCGTGTTAACATGGGGCTTGAGAAGACGCTGATGACGGAGGGCATGGATCACATTGCAGTGGTGCCAGTTGAAACTATCCAAAGGTCGGATTTTACTAGGAACGGTCTGCACCTCAATAGGTATGGGAAGGGGAGGTTGGCAAAGCTCATAGGTGACAGTGTAGTAGGGGGTGGGGGTTTCACTCATGGAAAAATTCCTGTAGTAGTTGGTGTTAGGGCTGCACCTTTTTTAGACTGAAGACAGCTGATAGATATTCCTGCTTAAAGGAAGTCCCTCTAAGAAATGAACCACCTTTGACAAAGTCTAAGAATATAAGTAATAAGGGAATTACGGTTTTTCATCAAAATATACAGGGTATCAGAGATAAAGTTAATGAAATGCTTATTGATACTGATTCTGACATTATTGGAATTTCAGAGCACTTTTTAAGTGGTGTGACAATTAAGAGACTTCCTTTGCCAGGATACAGGTTAGCTGCCTTCTACTCTAGGAGTTCCTTGCAGTGTGGGGGAGTGGCCATGTATGTAAAAAACGATTTTTCATCGGAGTCAATCGATTTTTCTAAACACTGCACAGAACAGATATTTGAATGTTGTGCAGGAGTTGTTAATGTTAATGGAACTACACTAGTAATAGTTGTTATTTATAGATCCCCTGACTCATATTTTAAAATGTTTCTGCCCAAGCTGGAATTGGTTCTGGGTTCACTGTATAGGAAGTATAAAAATTTAATTGTGTGTGGAGATTTCAACATTAATTGTGTAGGTGATAGCTCAAGGAAAAGTCAGCTGATAGATCTATTTAATTCCTATAACATGATGCAAACAGTATTTTTTCCAACGAGAGTGCAAGGAAATAGCAGTTCTACCATTGACAATATTTTTGTTCATTCTTCATTATTAGAGGGGCGCTCTGTCAGGAGAATAGTAAATGGCCTATCAGACCACGATGCCCAACTTTTAATTCTAAAAAGTATTTGTTCTCAAACAAATGTTAAACATAAATATCAACTACTCAGAAAAGTTAATCCAGTTGCAATTGAGACCTTTTTAAGCCTAATTAAGGAACAAGAATGGCAGGATGTTTATAGTGCTGATAATGCAGATGATAAATATAATGCTTTTCTGAACACATTTATTATGCTGTTTGAAAGTTGCTTTCCGCTAGAACGCTCAAAACAGGGTACTTTCAGTAACAGACAGCCAGGGTGGATGACAAAGGGGATAAGAGTATCATGTAGAACTAAGCGGGAGTTGTATCAAAATGTTAGAAGCAGTCAGAATGAAGATGCAGTAGCTCATTACAGACAGTACTTTAAGGTTCTAAAAAATGTCATTAAGAATGCAAAAAGTATGTGGTACGCAAAAAGAATAGCAAACTCTCGGGATAAAATTAAAACTATCTGGTCAGTCGTGAAGGAAGTGTCTGGTCAGGAGCAGCAGGTAGAAGATATAACGTCAGTGCGTAGTAGGAATGTTTCTGTTACTGACAAGTTAGATATATGTGCAATATTCAATAATCACTTTCTGAATATAGTAGAGGAACTAAACAAAACTCTAGTTTCTACAGGTAATCATATAACGTTTTTAGAAAATGCGTTTCCGAGGCTGTTACCTGAAATGATCCTTCATGATACTTCCAAAGGTGAGATTGAGTCAATAATTAAATCACTAAAGACTAAGGACTCTTGTGGATATGATGGGGTATCTAGCAGAATTCTAAAGTACTGTTCTCCATATGTTAGCCCAGTACTAAGCCATATTTGTAATTTTTCCTTTCAGAATGGTCAGTTTCCTAACAGATTAAAGTACTCAGTAGTGAAACCGCTTTATAAAAAAGGAGAAAGGGATAATGTAGACAACTATAGACCTATTTCTTTGCCATCGGTTTTTTCCAAAGTTATTGAAAAGGCTGTATATTCAAGATTAATTGATCATTTCAGTTCACATAATTTCCTGTCAAACGTACAGTTTGGTTTTAGAAGTGGTTTAACGACCGAAAACGCTATATTTTCGTTTCTCTGTGAGGCACTTGATGGGTTAAATAAGAGGCTACGGACATTAGGCGTCTTCTTTGATTTAACAAAGGCGTTTTGATTGTGTTGATCACAAAATATTGTTGCAGAAGTTGGAACATTATGGAATACGGGGAGTAGCCCACAACTGGTTCACCTCTTACTTTAATAATAGACAACAGAAGGTAATTCTCCGCAGTGTAGAAAATGGCTATGACGTGCAATCCCAATGGGGCACAATTAAGTATGGGGTGCCCCAGGGGTCTGTTTTGGGACCATTGCTGTTTCTTGTTTATATAAATGATATGCCTTCGAGTATAACAGGTGATTGTAAAATATTTTTGTTTGCTGATGATACCAGCTTGGTAGTGAAGGATGTTGCTCGTAATATTGACACAGTATCAAATAATGCAGTTCAAGAGATAAGTTCATGGCTAATAGAAAACAAGTTGATGTTAAATCACAGTAAAACTCAGTTTTTACAATTTCTAACACATAATTTGACGAAATCTGACATTATGATTACACATAATGGGCATGTGATAAGTGAGACTGAACAGTTCAAATTTCTAGGTGTTCATATAGACAGTAAGCTGTCATGGAAAGCCCATGTTCAGGATCTTGTTCCAAAACTAAATTCTACTATATTTACCATTAGAACAATATCTGAGATAAGTGATTTTTCAACACGAAAAGTAGTCTATTTCGCTTACTTTCACTCACTTATGACGTACGGCATTGTTTTTTGGGGTAACTCGCCTGATGCAAAAAGGATATTTCTGGCTAAAAAACGGGCGGTTCGAGCAATATCTGGTGTAAGTTCGCGAACGTCATGTCGACCCCTTTTCAGTAGTCTGGGAATTTTGACTCTGGCGTCACAATACGTTTTTTCTTTAATGTCGTTTGTTGTTAATAATATCAGCTTATTCCCACAAGTTAGTAGCTTTCACTCGGTGAATACTAGACAAATGTCTAATCTACATTTGCACCACACCACCTTAACACTTGTGCAGAAAGGGGTGCAGTATTCTGCGGCATCCATTTTCAATAAGCTGCCACAAGAACTTAAGAATCTTAGCACTAATCCACACGCTTTCAAATCTAAATTGAAGAGTTACCTCGTGGCTCACTCGTTTTATTCTGTCGAGGAACTCCTAGAAAAGTTAAACAATTAAGCTAATTCAGTTTTTCTTTATTGATTCTTTTCACTTTGTCTTAAGATTGTCGTGTGCAAAGGACTACTTAAAATTTTTCTATTACCATTCTTGTGTAACAATGTATTGACTTGTTCCATGCCCATGGAGTCTTACTCCTGATAAATAAATAAATAAGACAAACACATGACTCAAGAAAAGAGAGTCTGTGTTCAGGAAGCAAACTATGAATACAATACTATAATGACAAATCTTTACTAAGTCTTTTAAGGTTTAAAAGTAACGTAAAAAGAATCAGTTGGATGAGAACACATGTGTTTAACAATCTCCAAGAGAAAATTAAATTTCTTGTGGCTAATAAGGTGGAGTTCAAACCGGAGTAAAAACTTTCTATAGACCAGAACATACTGTAGTTTTAATACGAAGACTTAAAAATTAGAATATCTGTTATTGTAATTACCATTAATTTTGTAATAAAATGTTGCACAATAATTCATTTCATTATAGCGTGTTTAAAGAAAACGTATATCCTTATTTCCATATCCGAGACACCTCTAACCTGTTGCTAATGATGCTGATATTTTTTAGTGCCTGTTGCACTAAGGTATCATGTCAAATAATTAAAATTGTTCTCCTAGAATGACAAATTACTATAATATATTCTGAACTGTGTAAATCAAAATGTGAATTGGAGGTACATACCTTATTATCTTTTATAATTTCACTTTGCACAACATTCACGAGCAAGATGAGGTAGGGGAAACTTGAATTGAGAGTACTAATAGAAGTATGCCACTGTGACGAAACGAAGAAAATAAATGAGTAACTGAATTATAAAAGACAAAAAACTGTGACACTTAAACTTTGCCGGCCGCGGTGGCCGAGGGGACTGAGGCGCTCCAGTCACGGTCTGCACGGCCACTACGGTCGGGGGTTCGAATCTCCCCTCGGGCATGGATATTTGTGCCGTCCTTAGTCTTAGCTAGTTCATAAGTAGTTTGTAAGCTTAGGGACTGATGACCCCGTAGTTAAGTCCCATAAGTTCTACAAACATTTGAACTTAAACTTTACGTCGAAGTCAAAAAAATTTTAATTAGTGTAATGAGACCTCTTCATATTATAATGAAATATCTCAATTTAAATAAGACATAAATCGGCTTGTATGTCACGTTAATTTATACTATCAAGGACATTTATTTTAAAGAGCGAACAATATCGTGTAATTCATATACATTACGTCACACAAAGTTTCGGCGCTGTATTTCGACAGCAGAGCTCTAATTTGGAACATGTAAAATGGCTCTTCAGACTCGCACTGGCTAGTGTCCAGTAACTGGCCGCAATTCATACACGGTACACAGCACTCTGCGGCTAAACCGAGTGATGGAAGCGCTGTGCACTCGGAAAGAGCTGCTTTCACAAGTTCGTGGCAGTTCGTTACAATGTTATTCTGCTAGTCAAGTCTTTTGAATTACAATATTAGTTTTGTTTTGAATATGTGACAGTCTTTGGTGTGCAACGGATCTTTTGTTTGAGTGCCCGACAATTGCTCTTACATGACATTGTTTTCTCAGATTTGAAGGGGATTATTGCAACGAGTACTTGAAAGAATCCAGTGGAAGTTTCAGCAGACTTTATAAGCCTCTTGTGACGTTGCATACAATGAGTGCTCTATGGCTACAATATCTAGAGCACATATTATGTTGTTGTTTGTTAAGCTTAAGGGACTTAACTGCGGGCTTATCAGTCGTTAAACTTACAAACTACGTATGAACGTCAAGACGACACAAACATCCATGCCCGAGGGGGGGGGGGGATTCGAAGCCCCGACCGCAGCGGCCGCTCATATTATGAAACGAAAGACTGAACTGAATGCAAGGTGAGTAGGAATCTGCGGCTGTTTGCTGATGATGTCGCAGTGTATGGGAATGTGTCGTCACTTAGCCGTCCGCGGTGGCCGAGGAGACTGAGGCGCTTCAGTCACGGTCTGCACGGCCACTACGGTCGGGGGTTCGAATCCCCCCTCGGGCATGGATATTTGTGCCGTCTTTAGTATAAGGCAGTTCATAAGTAGTTTGTAAGTTTAGGGACTGATGACCCCGTAGTTGAGTCCCATAAGCTTAACAAACATTTGAACATTTTTTTGTCGTCAGTTAGTTACTGTAGTAGGATACAAGATGAGAGAAAATCTCTAGCAGGTTTAATGAATATTCTAGCTATGTGATACAGATGAATAGGAAAATAATATCATAATGATTTGGTACAGCATTAGTAGTGCTTTGCTTGACACTCTTTAATTAAATATCTAGAATTAACGCTGCAGAACGATATGAAATATGACAGTCGTAGGGAAGGCGGATGGTCATCTATTTATTAAGAAAATTTTGCGAAAATGTTACTCATCTACGACGGAGACCACGTATAGATCACTAGTGTGACCCGTTCTTGAATACTGTTCGGCTTAATGGAAACCGTACAAGCAAATAAGAGGTGGCTGCTAGATTGGTTACTGGTAGGTTCTATCAGCATGCGAGTGCTACGGAGATTTTTCGGTCACTGGCGTGGGAAACGATATTCAGAAAATTTAAAGGGCCAAATTTGAAGCTGACTGCTTAATGATAATTCTGCCACCAACGCAGGTTTCGTGTAAAGGACAAAAATATAAGAGAAATTAGGGTTCGTACGGAGGCATAAAAGTTGGTATTTTTTTATTTTTATTAATGATCCTAAGGGATCAAACTGCAGAGGTGATCGGTCTCTACACTTATAAACTAACTTTTGATACGAACAACACACACATCCATGCCGGAGGAAGGACTCGAATGTCTGACAGGGAGCAGGAGGGCAATTCGTAGCAAGACGCTTTAGACCATGCGGCCATTCATCGTTTTTCCCTCGCTCTATTTGGGAGTATAACGGGAAACAACATTAGTAGTAGTGATACAAGATACCCTCCGCCATAGTGGCTTTCAGAGTATGTATGTAGATGTAGGACAAAATCTGTAGTCTCTCAATATTTTTCGCGAGGAGCTATTTTACATAAATAAGAAAGATATGCTTACAGTGTGGATTACACAAAAATTTGTTTGAATATGGAGATAGATATAATATGAAGTTCATCGTAATAACACCATGTTATTCTATTTATCTTTTTTTTCTCATAAAAAAGTAAGAGACCTTTCCGAGCATAAAAATCATCTCTGCTTATAATGTGAATCGGTACTTTTAGTCCGAAAGAACAGACACCACACCAAAACAATACGTATTTAAACGCGACGACGGCGTTAGCTTCAGATGCGGTCATACGTCCGACCTCGCACGGGAATTCGTAATGGCGAGTGTAAGAGGGCATGGACGATAGGGGCGCTACAAACATAGCGTGCAACTTGTGAAAATTTGAGACGGACGGGAGGCGAGCACGGGTGGCCAATTGGAAGCCGGGCGCCGTGGCTCAGCGCGCCCGGTCAGGGGGCTCAACGCCCTCTGTAATAAAAAAGCTGAGCCAACCATTCAACGAACAACCCTGAGCAAAATGAACGAACGACCTTAGATCTACCAGATGAAGGGGGGGGGGGGGAAGTAGTTGTTAAGGCGACCGCTGGCCCGAAGCTGCAGACCCAGGTTCGATTCCCGGTCCGACTCCCATTTTTCACATGTCGCCATTGCTTAATGCCCAAATGCGGCCACTGTCAATCCTTTCTTTCCTATCCTTCTTCCTTCCCTTCCTTTACTAATCAGTGGCAAACATCTATTTTCATTAACACGCAACGACTATAATGTAATTATAATAAAAATATTAATGTCTCTTATAATTAGTATAAAAATGTGTGTTGTCCAAGAAATTATTCTTGTTCTTCTTGTGTGAGTGTCTCATTGTCGAAGTTGTAGGACGTGTGAGAGAAAGTATAGTTTTACATCAGGCGCCATTAGATTGCTTTTTGGTATTTATGGAATAACTTATAAAAATGGTGTTTAACAAAGAAGAATACAAAATATAGGCATTAAAAATAATACGGATGTTAACTTCAATTAGTGATGGAACATTTTAACCCATTCCAAGCGATTTCTTTTATTTTTTTATTTTTTATTTTTATTTTTAGAAACAATATTAGCAGTTGTCGTAGCGAACAAGCGTCGACCTGTATTGCAGCATTACGTTGCAGAAATAAAAAGAGTAATAAATATAAATCAGGGGCGGGTGTAACCAAACTATTAATGATTTACTAATTTTATTTCAGCTCATATCGATGCGACAGTGAACTTGTGTGGTTTATTGTTAAAAAATAGTGGTAACGATAATTTTACGACAAAGGTATGGTATGAAGAAGTGTAGATTGTGACGTATTATTAACCCTTAACAGTGACATATTTCAGACTAGATGAGAAGGATTTAATAATTATCTCATTTAATAATTTTCTGAATAGACAGATTTTTAAAAAGCAATTATAGTGAATCAGTTTTCATGTTAGGGGACTTTAATTTATTTTTCATTGTGGTGTGGTGATGAACCGTGGTCAGTGAAATATAATTTTTAAAAGATTATTAAACTAATTTTCCCTAGATTCGTTGCAGGTGTTTGGTTCCACGTATCATTTCAAATAACTACTAACAAACTTCAATGGAAAGATATTTTACCATTAGTTATGTGGAGCTGTGTTGTAAAAATACTCGTAAAAATCAGAGACCTTAAGTAAAATTTAACCCATACTGAACTAGCCGAGAATCAAAAGTAATAAAATAAAATACAGAATAACCTATTTAAACAATATAATAATCAAATATTATCTATTAACTAGTATTTTTACAAAGTTTAGGTGAGAAAACGTTTTTCGCAGCCGAATGAACGGTAAGGTAGCACATAAAATACGAATCTAGTTCAAAGTGGTGTTGCCCCCTTAAGAAATTCCTTTGGATTTTCCCCATTTTTCTGCACATAAAAATTAGAACAAAATGAAATACATGAAAAATTTAAACTTATATTTACTTATATTTGGAAAAAATGGTAATGTGAAATAAATTTTGGTGTCAAGTTAAAGTACTAAATCCAACATAGTAATAATTTCGTGTGGCTCAATTAAATGGTGCAAGTGATATCAATAAGATAATTAATCCTATGCATGTGATACAAAGATAGGAACCAATATGGAATATAGAAATGACATCAGGGTCGAGGATATGGATGCCACTTCGGCGCCTAACACGTCTCTAACCTACACGAGTTATTCAACGGTGGAAAAGGGGACTCCATTTAAAGTGGAATATGACCCAAGTGTCGTTTCTTGCAACTCTTTACATCAAAGGGAGACGAAGTTAAACTCAAAGTTAAAAAGTTTAAAAAATGTCCAACAGATGGCGCTTCATCTGATCAGAAAAGCAATAATTAGCATAACAAATTAAGACAAAGCAAAGATGATGTTCTTTATAGGAAATGCTCAATATGTTCACCATCATTCCACAGCAATAGCTGTAGCTGAGGAATAATGTTGTGAACAGCACTATAAAACATGTCCGGAGTTATGGTGAGGCATTGGCATCGGATGTGGTCTTTCAGCCTCCCTAGAGATGTCGATCGATCACGATACACTTGCAACTTCAGGTAACCCCAAAGCCAATAATCGCGCGGACTGAGGTCTGGGGTCCTGGGAGGCCAAGCATGACGAAAGTGGCGGATGAGCACACGATCATCACCAAACGATGCGCGCAAGACATCTTTCACGCATCTAGAAATACTTTTTTTTTGTTCTAATAAAATCCCATATGATTCCAATCATGTGTGTCAATTTTTACCTCTCTATCTACATTATTCCGTGATTTATTAAGTTTTCAAATTTATACTGACTTTTTGATCACCCGGTACATGGTGTCCTATTTATCGTGACAAAAAGAAATAATTCCAAAAATAGCCATCGTACTCAAAAATATCACAGACACAAAATGAATATGGCACAGTGGTAACACCCTGGACTCGCATTCGGGAGGACGGTGTTCAAATCTCCTTCCAGCCATCCAGATTGAGGTTTTCCGTGATTATCCTAAATCACTCCAGGCAAATGCTGGGACGATTCCTTTGAAAGGATACGTCCTATTTCCTTCCCCATTTGAGCGCGAGCTCCGTCTCTCTCGACCACGCTGTTGGCGAGACGTTTAACCCTAATCTTCCTTCCTTCCTTCAAGGGGAACATCTACCTGATCCGATCTGAAATCAAACCACCACCGCCGCCCCTGAAAGGGGAGATGGTGTGGAGGAACTTTGAAATCTTACGTAGGAATCCCCATTTTTATTACAGTTTCGGATTCCTTGACAAAAATACCTAGGGTTTGCTAGACACATTATTTTCTATTCATGGCAGATAGCGCTGTGATCGGTTAAATTTGACGGATCATTCGTTCAGAAACATTACTTTACAATAATGTAAGACAAGACACGCAACGGTGCTCAATTTATAATCCTTCTAGCCGCGGGGCGGTGATGGACTTGGGAAATTAATTAGAGACGTTGAATTGCTATCGAATCTCTGGAATTATACATGCCAAAGAAACGTACTACAGCCTCACTGAAAGAAAATACGTGTTGTCCCATCCATTAATGTTGTCTGCTTATTTGTATTCCCAGTATAAGTGGTACATGTTGGTGTCCAGTGCCAGCTGCCACCAGTGCCACATCGTTACAGCGCTAAGTATCTGAATTTAATTTGTGTCAAATTTAATTTGCCAGTCTAGTTCATTTTCGGTAGTACTGTTTTAAGAGGTTTACTCCTGCGTACTTGCAGATTTCGTTTGTACTACTGTTTTAATAGTTTATTCTATCGTATTTGATAAATACCGTTGTGTTTAGTCTTCGTCTTTGACCGGTGTATTTCAAAACAAGTCAGAGACCGTTACTAAAGTTTGTTATCAGTCAGTCCAGTGCCAGCTGCCACCAGTGCCACATCGTTACAGCGCTAAGTATCTGAATTTAATTTGTGTCAAATTTAATTTGCCAGTCTAGTTCATTTTCGGTAGTACTATTTTAAGAGGTTTACTCCTGCGTACTTGCAGATTTCGTTTGTACTACTGTTTTAATAGTTTATTCTATCGTATTTGATAAATACCGTTGTGTTTAGTCTTCGTCTTTGACCGGTGTATTTCAAAACAAGTCAGAGACCGTTACTAAAGTTCGTTATCAGTCAGTCTAGTGCCAGCTGACACCAGTGTCGCGGCGTTAACAGCGCTAAGCTGCCGGACTCAGTTTTATTGATTCGACAGTGTAGTTACCACTGACCACAGTTAAGTCAGCAGCCAGCCGCCTTCATTATAGTACTAGGCTTCTTTAAAGTTGTTAATTGCTGTTAATTGTATCGATCGGATGGATAGGATGTGTGCCTGCTGTGTGCGGACGCAGGAGGAGTTGGCCGCGGTTCGCGAACAGCTGAGCGTGCTGTTGGCTACGGTCAGCCGTCTTCAGGCTGCTGTCTCGGGGTGCAGCGATGGTGGGGAGTCTGGTGCGTCGAGTGGGACACCTCAGGTGTCTCACGCTTCGCTCTCTGTCCCTGCTACCGAGGCACCTTGAGGTGTACCGGACGTCGTCGAGCCGCCTTCTCCGCAATGGGAGTGGCGGGTTGTACGGCGTTCGCGTCGCTCGAGGCGGAAGGCCAATGTGGAGGCTGGACGTCCGTCCGCGCCCGTTCGTCCTGTGAGTGAAAGTGTGGCCACTCCTTCAGCAGGGTCCGAGGAGGTGCACGGGGGGAGGGGATTATTAGTTATTGGGAGCTCCAATGTCAGGCGCGTGATGGAGCCCCTTAGGCAGATAGCGTCCAGATCTGGAAGGAATTCCAACGTGCACTCGGTGTGTTTGCCGGGGGGCCTCATCCGAGATGTGGAGGCGGCCTTGCCGGCGGCTATCGACGGTGCGGGGTGCAGTCGACTGCAAGTCGTAGCTCACGTCGGCACCAATGACGCTTGTCGCTTGGGTTCTGAGGACATCCTCAGGTCCTACGGGCGGCTGGCGGAATTGGTGAAGGCTGCTGCCTTCGCACGCGGGGTGCAAGCAGAGCTGTCGATTTGCAGCATTGTTCCCAGGGTTGATCGGGGTCCTTTGGTTTGGAGCCGAGTGGAGGGTCTGAACCAGAGGCTTCGCCGACTCTGTGACAGTCATGGCTGCAGATTTCTGGATCTGCGTTATCGGGTGGGGAATTGTAGGGTGCCCCTAGATAGATCAGGGGTGCACTACACTAAGGAAGTGGCTACTCGGGTAGCAGAGTACTTGTGGAGTGCACATGGGGTTTTTTTAGGCTAGGCGCTAACTCTGATGAGCACTCGCCTGTCAGCATTCAAACAGCGAATTCAGGCCACGTTCGGAACAAAAATTCGAACATAAAAATATTAGCCGCGAACTTACAGAGTATTAGAAACAAAGTTCCCGAATTTGCAGCGCTGCACGGAAGTTATTGCGCTCAGATAGTTTTAGGCACCGAAAGCTGGCTAAATGATGATGTGGCAAGTTCAGAAATATTTAGCGAAGCGTGGAATGTATATCGGAAAGATAGATCTGATACAACTGGAGGAGGAGTGTTCATCGCCGTGGACAAAGATATTGTTTCTACTGAGATCGAGGTTGAAAGTAACTGTGAAGTTATCTGGGCACGCATAACAGGTCTAAAAGAAGTAAAGTTAATAGTTGGGTGTTTTTACCGGCTCCCCAGTGCTGCTGTAGCAGTTTTAGAATCATTCAAGGAAAGTCTACAGCAGGTAGTGCATAGGTATCCGGGCCATGCAATATTAGTCGGAGGTGACTTCAACCTTAAGAGTATAGATTGGGACCTCGCTAGTTACATTTCAGGCGGTACAGACAAGCAGTCTTGCGAGCTACTTTTGGACACATTCTCCGAAAACTGTCTTGAGCAGTTAAACCGGCAACCCACGCGCAATGGAAATATTCTAGACCTTATAGCCACAAACAGGCCTGACCTCATTAACGATGTCTGTGTAGAGACAGGAATTAGTGATCATGATATCGTCATAGCGTCGATGGTGACCAAAGTTCATAAACCAGTCAAGAAGGCTAGGAGCGTGTTTTTGTTGGGAAAAGCCGACAAGCTAATGTTACGATCGCAGTTAGAAAATGAATGGGCATCGTTTAATTCTGGGACTATGGATGTAGAGGAATTGTGGACTAAATTTAAATGCATTGTTAATGAAGGGTTAGAGAAATATGTGCCAGTAAAGACGATTAAGGATGGAAAAGATCCACCGTGGTATAATAATAATGTTAGAAAGCTGCTGAGAAAGCAAAGGCTGTTGCACTCTCGATTCAAAAAAGAACACGCAAATGATGACAGGCAAAAGTTAGTAGAGATTCGTGCGTCTATAAAAAGATCGATGCGTGAAGCATACAATAATTATCACAGCCATACCTTAGCAAAAGATCTTTCCGAGAACCCGAATAAATTCTGGTCCTATGTAAAATCGATAAGCGGGTCAAAGCCCACTGTCCAGTCACTAGATGATCATTCCGGGGCAGTAATAGAAGAAAGCAAACGGAAAGCTGAAGTTCTAAATTTAACCTTTAAGAAATCTTTCACGCAGGAGGACCGCACAAATATACCATCATTTGATCAACGTACTAATTCCGAAATGGGGGACATAGCAATAGGTATTTCCGGTGTAGAGAAGCAGCTGAGAGAGCTAAATACGAAAAAGTCTGCTGGTCCGGATGGAATACCAGTTCGGTTTTACAAAGACTATTCTGCGGCATTGGCCCCCTACTTAGCTTGCATTTATAGCGAATCTTTAATTCAGCGCAAAGTTCCTAGTGATTGGAAAAAAGCGCAGGTGACTCCAGTGTATAAGAAAGGAAAGAGAACTGACCCATACAATTACAGGCCAATATCGTTGACATCGGTTTCATGTAGAATTTTGGAGCATATTCTCAGTTCGAATATAGTAAATTTCCTTGAAACGGAAAACCTTCTTTCCATGAATCAGCACGGGTTTAGGAAACATCGTTCATGCGAAACTCAGCTTGCCCTTTTCTCACATGACATCTTGCGAGCCATGGACGAAGGGCAACAGGGGGATTGTGTTTTTCTCGACTTCAAAAAGGCGTTCGACACGGTGCCACACTGCAGACTGCTAACGAAGATACCAGCTTATGGAATAGGTTCACAGATTTGTGACTGGCTGGAAGACTTCCTAAGTAATAGAACGCAGTACGTTGTTCTCGACGGCGAGTGCTCATCAGAGACGAGTGTATCGTCAGGCGTGCCCCAGGGGAGTGTGATAGGCCCGCTATTATTTTCTATCTATATAAATGATCTGATCTACAGAGTAAGTTGTAATTTGCGGCTGTTTGCTGATGATGCTGTGGTGTATGGGAGGGTGTCGTCTTTAATTGACTGTAATAGCATACAGGTTGACTTAGACAAAATTTCTAGTTGGTGCGAAGAATGGCAGCTAGCTCTCAATGTAGAAAAATGTAAGGTGATGCGCATGAGTAGAAAAAACAATCCTATAATGTTCGAATACAGCATCAGTAGTGAGCTTCTTGATGCGGTCGCGTCGTTCAAATATCTAGGCGTAACATTGCAGAGCGATATGAAATGGAACGAGCATGTAAGGACAGTTGTGAGTAAGGCAGACAGCCGACTTCGGTTTATTGGGAGAATTTTGGGAAGATGTACTTCACCTGTAAAGGAGACCGCGTATAAAACGCTTGTACGACCACGTCTTGAGTATTGCTCAAGTATTTGGGACCCGCAGCAGATCGGTTTGACGGAAGACATAGAGGCGGTTCAGAGGCGAGCAGCTAGATTTGTTACCGGTAGGTTCGACCAATGCGCGAGTGTCTCGGAAATGCTCCGGCAACTCAATTGGGGATCGCTGGAAGAAAGACGACGTTCTTTTCGTGAATTTCTGTTAAGTAAATTTAGAGGGCCGGAATTTGAAGCTGAGTGTAGTACGATCTTGCTGCCGCCTACTTACATTTCGCGTAAAGATCACAAAGACAAGATAAGAGAAATTAGGGCTCGTTCGGAGGCATATAGGCATTCTTTTTTTCCTCGTTCAATTTGGGAGTGGAATAGGAAAGGAAATGCCTAGTAGTGGTACGGTGTACCCTCCGCCACGCACCTTACGGTGAATTGCGGAGTATGTATGTAGATGTAGATGTAGATGTAATACAGCAGCGCTACTGCGGCCAAACGGTGCACTATGGCTGATGATTAAAGCACAAAAGAACATAAGGTTGGTATTGTTAGTACGTTTCTTAAGACGCATTGAACAGGTGTTTTTTTTTTTTCATTTTTCAGTCTAAAGGGTAATTTCTCGAAAATATGCAGTGAAGGCTTTCACGACTGGCTGAAATAGTTGTTGAATCTTCCGGGTTGTGTGGTCGTGGTCAAAGAAACATTTCAGCTCTGACGTTGTCCGGAGCTACGCTGGTCATCTTCAGAGATGATTCTGGTAGCGGTGAGTCTGAAGATGTCCAGTGCAGCTATGGACGAAACGACAAGAGCAGAAATGTTTCTTCGACCACGACCATACAACCCGGAAGATTCAGCAGCAAAATTTTCTCAAGAATAGCTAGAAATCACACATTTTGCCTACACGGCGCTATCTGTCACGAATCGAAAATAATGTGTCGAGCAAACCCTAGGTATTTTTTGGCGAGGAGTCCGAATCTGGTATAAAAATAGGATTTCTATTTAACATTTAGAAACTGATCTGCCTCGCTCCTGCGGGGCAGGGGTGGTGGTGTTGCTTTGACGTCACGTAGATGCCCCCTCGGAGATATTCATTTTGTGTCTGGTCATTTTTGTGTAGGATGCGTAGTTTGAGTCATTTCAATTTGTGAGGTTACATGGGCCACATAGTATATAAAGATTATACAAGAAGACCAATGAAACGTATGTGATTGGAAAGGTCTTTGCCATAGATATGCAAGAAAGAAAGAAAGAAAATCATGTGTGTATGTAGTCTTTAAGAGTGGTGAAAGGGCCGTATTGTTACCTTTTATAGCTTGTTTTAAATCTGCAACTATCATAATAAGTGAACATAAATGAGTGCTAGCAACTTCTGCCGATAAAGTTCCATCGTAAAATACCACACAAAAGTGACAACGTTCCGTGAAATAGCATTCTAGCTACGCGCATGTTTCAGTGGTTCATCTTCAATAGCATATGCATACCTGGCAACTACGTACCGTACTACATATCGGTAGGTCTTAACTTTTTGTAAGAGTAATTTTGGATTAATTTTCCACCATTAGCACAAAATAGGAAATAACTTCGCAATTTTTATGGAGATATGGAGGAGGAAGTTAACAGAGAAAGGAGGTAGGAAATGATGGAAGACAGAGGGAAGGGAAAGGGGAGATGTATAGAGATGCAGGATGGTTAGAGGAGAAAGGCGAGGTGGTTGGAGGGGGAGGGGAGTATCGGCAGATTGGTGAGTGGATAGAGAGAATGTAGAAAAAGATTGATTTTATCAATGGTAATTATACGTCGCCTGCTCCAGGGTTAGTGAACTATTTCATCTTCATGTCTATGCAGAAAAAGGACGAACAAAAAATTTAGTAAATTCCAACATATTGGGTTTTTAGGAACAGAAATTTATTTACTACTAGATGACCCGGTGAACTTCGTATCACTTACCTCTTAATATAAACCATATTAATTTATATTGTATGTATTTTAGACCCAGTAGCTTTATAAAGGCTTCATCAGATAGTCTAAGTATCGGCTCGATAGTGGGCGGAAAGAGTGGGCAAATCACGCACGCATGTCCCGGATAATTTTCATGTTACATTCGTGGAAGTTCATCGAAGGTTTAAAAGGTGATAAAATATGAAAATATTGCGAGGAAAATTTAGATTTAAAACATGTAAAATAATGACTTGGTTGTTGTATTGGGTGCGTTCAGAAATATACTTTGAAAGAGTAAAGTTCGCTTCACACGATCTGAACCCGTATATGAACTGTCAAAGATAAAAATCAATTGCTGGTGGTTAGCCTCGTTAAAATTCGAGAACGGCTGAACCGATTTGACTATATAAATATGGAACAATAATTACTCTCTGGAAAAACTATTTACTCTTTGACTTCTTAACTATTTTTCAGAAGTTATAATTAGGTTTTAAAAAAGCATTGTTCCTTTTGTAAAAAGTGGATAGAACGGCAGAACAACAGAAGTACCTGTCAGTTTTCCCCTCTTTTCTGGCCAACTATTCCAAACTTTTTACTTCACTCAAACCTTCCTCTCGCGTTGAACGTCGAATGTGTAAAATTTTATCTCAGTTAGATGAATGGAATTGATATGAAAATTATGTTGAATTAAATACCGCGCATAAAATTGAATGAACTTCGGAATAGCTGCAGGAATTAAGTTTGTAAAGGGGATAGATAAGTCAGAACAAAGCATAGATAACACCGACATTAAAAAAAATAGTAATAAGACAACACCCGAAAATACCACTACAAAGAAAATTGGCGAAAAGTTACCTGTATTTGTCGGAAGAAATCATGATGCTGTAATTATTAGCTTGGTGTTATATCCTCCGTATGTAGATGCTTGGTTATCTCACGCCTCGCGGAATGAAGTTCACGTCCGGGTTAAAAGATTGTCACAATCGGCGAATAAAATATAGCAAATCGGACTACGAGGGAACTAAACATTGACTGCAGGTTCTGAAATATTGAATCATAAGAATGGAATGTTGAAATGAAATAAATTGAGCTATACTGGAAAGCTATCATGAAGCTAACTGTCATGGTATTGGTATCCAAGCATCATTTTACGTTCGTCTGTGGCTTGCTGAAAACTACAAATAAATGTTAGTGGATAAAAGAGAGGGTATTTTGTAATAAAAAGTATTTGAAATAAAACTGGGGGGGGGGGGGGGTTATTACAATGAAAGTAATTGTAGCTCACAGTTACACATAATTACAGAGAGTAAGAAGAGATGACGTACATTCGGTATCACGGACAAGACTTAAAAGACGATGAGCTCTTCCATTCTCTCTGCAAGACGGAGAAAAACAAATTGACCATCGGAAAAAAGTATGCAGAATTATGCATTTCAGCGAGAACGAATACGCAAGCGACAAGTGTCCCAGATATAATTGATGTAAAAATATTTAATGTAATGCTACAGGCTGAATGCAACTCAGCTGCAACGTACCCTCCAGGCAACAACAGGACCCGCAATATCAACACAAACAGTCCGAAATAGCCTTCCGAAATATAGTCTCTACACACGGAGGCCTATGGTGCGTGTCCCATTTAAACCACGACACCGTTTAACACCCAGAAACTGGAAGGAGGAACATCAGAATTGGAGTCGGGCTCTGTCCACAGATTATAACTTACCACCCCTACTATTACCGGACAATTAACAAATGAGAATGTACTGTGCGCCTAATTGCTGACCTGATGGAAAGGCAATCGTTAAATTAATGCCGATAAATGTAGTGGAGGTTATAACTTGATCGATGCCACTGCATTTATATGCGTGACATCAAGCGGAAATGTGGTAATGAATATGAAAAATATTTTATAAATTATTATTGCTGTTAAAACGTAAACAAACGGCTGAAAAATTATGAGTTTAGCGGAGGAAACAAATTTACGGTCGCCACGAGGACTGAATGAGCGAACAAAATTTGGAAAAAATCATTTAATTATTTGTATTAATTAGTGGGGTTTGACTTAATAGGAGGACGGACACAGCAGTTACACTACGTTAGGTTAAGCCAAGAACAAACCAAAAAGACACAACCCAAGCTAAAGTATGATGAAGCAATTGCCAAGCAGCGCAGCGATCTTACAACTATTATGCATCAATGAGCAGCATTTAGCAACATAATGGTTTTAAGATGTTGTCAAACTTATGATTCACCGTAATGCTTATTGTTTTACACACAGTCACTTGAATAGAATACGTAATACTGGTTGTGAGCAACTAATTGTAGGCCTAATGACTTGTTAATTTTAACTGTGAAAATTGTACTCGATTAAGATTTTTTAATAAGGCTTGCTATGCAATTCAAATACTCTCAACAATATTTCGTTAACACTTATCATTTATGATATTCAGTGACTGCAAAATTTTAATTAATACTGTCATTAATTTGATCCCTAGAAACTGTATGAATTACTCTGTCATTTAGCAAACTGTTGAATTGAATAACTATGCAGTGACACACATAATGGTTCAGTAACATTTAGTTTTAATTAATAATATCATGACTTCGGATTTATATAACACCAAATTAACTGACTACATTTGTCACTGAAATTATCACCTTTTATCATTAGTACTCTTTACTTTCATGATTAAGTCACGGAATAACAATGATATGGATAACTATTGATAATAACAGTTCTACAACGCTGGCTAGCCGTACATGCTAATAGATGACTAATTGGTTGTATTTGACTTTAGTGAGGCTGCGTGCGACGTGGTCAGACATTATTGGCACATAATAAATTGTCACAACAGGCTCTTCTTGGCGACGAATTATTTATAACAAATTTAGGCCCACAGTACTCTTATTCATACACGTACCCACTTGATCAAATATGTACTGTGCCCACAACCATTAAATCGTGCCTGACTAACAATATCCTGTTGTGTTGTGCCGATACCACAAGAACTCATTGCAACAACCACTCACTACCACAACTTTTCGCCTCAGCTCACCAGCGATCCAACTCTCAGTCAAAGATCCTACTAATCTTACAATGCTAAAATGCCTGACTAGGCCAGCGTGTCTACTACACAGATATAACATTTGATATCGTATTTACAATATTGCAACGTTATCTAAAATTAACAGTATTTACAAAACAAAATTGGAGAAAACATGTTAGTCACTGAGTTGCTGTGTTACAAGATGATTCAATATTTTGTGTTCCGTCGGTCAACTGTTGTTCCTCCATCTGGAGAGAAGTTGGAACAATCCTGCTTATGTGCAGGTAACATCACCATTTCATGGTGGTGGAGGAATGGTGTGGGTAGGAGTCAGTATTGGCGAATGTCGTTCAGAATGGCGCTTGACTGCTCAGAGGTATAGAGACGACAATCTCGACATTTTGTTGTGCCCTACGCTGGTGGCATAGGAAATGGGTTGCTTCTGGTGGACGATAAGGCTCGTCCGCCCAGAACTTCACTCGTGGACAACATGCTTGAATTTGAAGGAATTGAATGAATGGAGTGGCCAGTATGTTAACCAGACTTAAACCCGATTGAGCATGTTTGGTGTGCACTTGGCAGACGCTTTGCAACCAGACCAGCACATTCCACAACGGTTTCAGAGCTGTGTATTGCACTCATGGAAGAATTGCCAAATATCCCTCAAGATCTCATACTCTCAATGCCACGCAGGTGTGCGACTGTACTGGCCGTCCGAGGTGACCATACACCATATTAGAGGGTAACGAGAATAACTTTTTCACTATTATGGTAACTCCATGGTGCCTCGATCTAAGTAAACGCCATGTAAACTTCAGGCAAAGAGTTGAGACAGCAAACTATCGTACTCTAACGCACACAGATTACAATTACAGTTGATATCTGACTAAAATATGTTGCCATATGTACACCGTGTATATCTCAACTAATCAAGGGTGACTAGACGACCCATATTTTACGGGATCGTCACTTATTTAGCCTCATGCATTTTGAAATAATGTACAGCGTAACGAAATGAATAAAAATGTACTCATAATAATAAAATAAAGGAAACAGGCTTTAACTCAAATTGAATATGGCAAGATGTTTTGATTTCTTTGGTTGGTATTACGTAATGCTTTCACATGACTTCTGCATCTTCTCCAACTACAAAAATTCTGTGATTAATGAGTTCGTTGCTAGAAGTTAGTGTGCTAAAAGAGTCTGCTTTCTTGAACATTAAAATTCATTTCAGGAGACGTTATAATTGATTATTTCGTGAAATGGTCGTACCGATTTTATGTGATGAAACCATTTATTTAATGAAAATATTTTGAAACAGAGATGTAAAGATCAGTTTTTTGAGGAAGTGTGAACAACTGTGAAGCGAGCTGGTAAAAACTAGTCTCATTTTCAGCTTAATTGCATCTGAAGATACATTATTCAAAAAATTACAGCTTATTACTGGATTTGTGCTAGCTCTACCTGGCACTAGTGTTTCTGCAGAAAGAATGGTCTCCATGACGAATAGCTTATAGGCTGACTTAAACTATAGATTTAGTGTGCAAACTGAGAAGGAAATACTTAAACAAGAACTAATTACCAGAATACTTCACGTGTTGATTATTATGAGAATCTGTGTTAAAATACCGGACTTGTGAATGACACACATTCTGCAGCATAATATAATTGAGAGAGAAATAAGTAAACTGCGTAAGGTATAATAATTGTCATCCCTCCTTGTCTGCAGGTAACTAATATTAGGTACTATAAAACAATAAAATACTTCTTGAATTAGTGATGCAATTTATTTGGATTTTTGTTGTGCGAGTGTGTGTATTAGTATGTGACTTGACATGTCTTAGTTGTTGAGATTGGCTATATGTAGTTTGTCCCATCCCAAAACCCCTAATGCCTATGTTTGCCCCATTGGTTTCATGTTCATTCAGCAATTAAATACTTTTCGTGTTGTGGTAATTGTTTTATTCTCAAATGTCTGCTTTAATGAGTGACATGAAGGCTGTCGTATAAGCTTGAAGGAATAAGAGTCAGGTTTGACGCCACAGGTAAAGTTAACATTTTGTTTCGCTATCTTCGGTAGCAATATGTGTCACGTATTTTGATTTTGCAAATCTGATCACCCTAACCTAACCCTCTAATGTTTCTAGCAGTTTAGTATAATGTGACAACATACGATTTTAGTTGTAGTTGATGACATACGATGTATGAATAAAATTGAAAGTTATGCTTTTTGTTTGTGTAAATTTGAAGATATGCCTTTTTTTATGTTAACATTAGAAATGCAGCTCATCGGTTGCAAAGCTACAAGTTGATTACTTAACCATAGTTCCGGCTTCAACTAAGGAAGCCTGCATCAGAAGTGAAAATTTTTAGTTACCTATAAATAAAATCAAAATTATTATAAAGGAAGCAGTATACATTACATATTTTAAGATTGAACAAAGAAAATTGACTTACATGAAATGAACAATGGGTCTTGATCAACAGAGCTCACATTCAAGTTACAAATGTAAAATGACATGCCTCAGGATTAACAAGCAGAACACATTTCACGCTGCTATGGGTCGCATGTGTGACCAGCACTGTGGGTGGCATCTGACAGGCAAACAAGCCGTCGAAGCCATGACGTGGTCACGACATATGGCGCCATTCGGTATTAAACAGTAATAACCGAAAAGAAAGTAAGTGATAACTGTTATTAAATTGATAAAGGTACATAGTAGGTTGGATACAATACGTCAAAGACGATTAAAACAAACTGAAAATTAAGACAATGTGATAGTATATAATATAAAGAAAAGGGGGAGAGAAAACAATATATGGTCGGGGGTTCGAATCCCCCCTCGGGCATGGATATTTGTGCCGTTCTAGTTCGTAAGTAGTTCATAAGTAGTTTGTAAGTTTAGGGACTGATGACCCCGTAGTTAAGTCCCATAGACTATGCAAACATTTGAACATTTTTTTTTTTGAAAACAATATCTGAGACTACAGTACAGTAAACAGAGTGTGAACGTTCACATTAAGTGATTCCAAGTAAGGGCTTTACACCATCAAAAAAGTTTTGATCACGTAATTGCAATTACTCATTAAAATGAAATGGTCATTACGGGAAAAGTTTTTGAAAATTTACAACTGTTCAAGTATATCAAGTCTGAAAACTTTCTTTTCCGTATGCAAGATACCGACGTCATGAACCTCTTTAGGTTAGTAGCCTGTAATTAAAATATGCTCGGTAAATGCGAATTAAGTATGTTTGTACCTTTTTCCCTGAAAGATGCTCTTTATATCTGACAGAAAAGTCTCATCCAGTCTGTCCTATATAATAGGCTGGGCAAGTAACACAGGTGAGTATATAAACGCCTGCATTTTGCAAAGGCGAATGGCTTGATTTTAAGTTATGGATAAGCTTATCTTTCAGACAGTTATTAGTAGAAAATGCTATATCGCAGTCGAATTTGTTTTTAAGAAGACGTTATAATCTGTAGGATACTGGTCCTACATACGGTAAGGATAGTATTTTTTCGTCTCATTATGTTCGTTACTTGTAGTACCGAAGGTGGTAATTCTACTATTGGTGTTTTGTTTGAAGATATCGTCTACTATATTTGGTTCATAGCCATTATTAATGGCAATAGTTTTAACGAGATTCAATTCGGCGTGGAAGTTATCAAAAGATAAAGGGGTAGAAATTGCTCTATGGGCAACAGAGTGAAAAAAAAGCTTTTTTTATTTGATCGTGGGTGCGTAGAACAGGCTGGTACTATTTGATCAGAATAGGAATCTTTACGAAAAATGTTGAAGGAGATTTTCTCATCAGCGTTTGCCAGAGTTAAGTCTAGATAATTTAACGGGCGTGAATCATTTTCAAGTTAATAGGTGACAGTAATTTTTTCTTGTAGTTCGTTGAAGATCTCGAACAGGTGGTCATTGCCATTGTTTGTTCCATTCTAAATGATTAAAATGTCGTCGACATTCCTGGAAATGAAACAATTCCTAAGGCGGCAGCGGAGATTTTTTTTTTTTTTCAAAAGGTTTCTTCTAGGGAGTTGAAGATGTCTATAAAGATGCCACCTAACGGGTTACCAATTGCGAGGCCATCAATTGCCTTTTGTATGTTAAAAATGACACTGACTTGGAGGATTTGAGAATCAGCTCAGGCCAGCAGGGAACTAGTCAGCAAAGAAAACAACATGTTATGCAACCTTGTCTATTTTGAAATACCGTATATTTCCGCAGATAAGACGACCTTCAGATAAGATGAGGTACAAAATTTCATCAAAATTTTATAGTTCAAGCATACATCTGGCCTATAAGACGACCCCCAAGTTACCGTATTTGCCTCCGAATCTAAGTTGCAGGCGTATTTTTAGATCCCGAAAACTGGAATAAAAAGTGTGATTTGCATTCGGGTAAAGTTTCAGCAAGTTCCGAAAAATGCCGTCAGAAGTCGCCGTAAGTAGTTTTCGTGATTGGTACACCTGGATTTCACCCTTTGTTGCAGTGTTTGCGGTCTGATTTTGAACTTTCGTGCGTGTAGGGCTAGTTGTATCTTTTTTTTTTTTTTTTTTTTTTTTTTTTTTTTTTTTTTTTTTTTTTTTTTACACCGCGATGTTTAAAAAAAGCGATTTCTTTCGCCGAGACGACATTTAATCGTGCCGATGCACATATTATGCGCTTGAAAACACACGAAATTGCCCAATAACAGAAGATAAAGGATTTCGAAGGAAGCCGCATTTGTTGCGTATACCTCCGAAATATTTTGACTCTTTCACTGCTGCGTACTCTAACGTTTCAGTGCGACTCTGGAGATATTGACAAATTATTTTTGACAAGCGACATTGTAAAGTAAAGCTGCATTGTAAATAATTAATTATATTCCTGCTTAATGGCATGTACGTTGTCGTATGTACCTTTGTCCACTCAGTAAATTAATAAAGCTCGAAAAGCAAACATTTTTTACAAAAAATTGTGCAAAACTTTGTTTTCATAAATCCTTCCTCCATGTTGTAAATTTCATCAGGGTATTTTCGCAGATGTGCGAATATATATCGAAACAATATGTATGAAATGAGCGAATATTTCTGAACCAGAGATTCGAGCGCTACGAGCCCACACGTACTAAAACTAAAATTTATTGTTTGTCTTATACGTAATGTAACTCTAACTTTAAAAAAGGTTATCTTTAGTTTAGCCTAAAGAAGGTTAGGTATAGGTTAAATAAGGTTTTTCAGCAACTTTTCAGATTATAAATTAATGAAATGCAGCATCAGTTGCTTGTGGTTATTTATTTTTAACTTTAACGACCGGTTTCGGGCGCTTGAGTGCCCTTCTTCTGGTCTATTTTTGTACTGTTGTTAGCAGCTGATTGTTATTCATTGCATAATCTCTGCACTTAGCGTTGATTATCCTACTAGCATGTACATTCATTAAGCAACAGTACAAAAATAGACCAGAAGAAGGGCACTCAAGCGCCAGAAACCGGTCGTTAAAGTTAAAAATAAATAACCACAAGCAACTTGTTGCTGCAATTCATTAATTTATAATGTTTTTTTATAGTACTTGAGGGCGCGTAGCGTCCGAATCTACGATTCAAAAACACCAATCGATTTGAAGTTGTACGTTCGATATATATCATTTCAGGCCGAGCTTCTTAGACTGTAAGTTTTCTTGTAAATTACCCAGAAAGCTGTACACTTGGGTTCCTGCCTAACCACATCCTCTAAAATCACAACTTATTCGTAAAAGTCATATCATTTACTTGTTGGATACCTATCGATTCGATACTTAACCGCTTCGATATATATATATATATATATATATATATATATATATATATATATATATATATATATATATATATCGTTTGGAGGTCGAAGCCTCGCTATAGCTGCGCTATGCAGCACATCTGCAAAATTACCAATTTCAGACTAAATTTCAATCTAATCTTTTTTGTACCATCGTATAAGACGACCTCGGATTTTGGGGCCTTTTTTATGATTCAGGCATCGCCTTATCTGCAGAAATATACGGCAATTGAAAAAGAATTGTGTCCCCTCTAAACAACAACAATTTATTTATATACATGTGGCGTCTGTTCCGAAAGAACAGACGTCACTTCTGATCCTGCAGTTGTTATTATTTAATATTCACAGACTATATGACATCAACTGCGATTGGGCAAGGCTGGAAATGTGTACGCAACCGGGATTCCAACATGGGTCTCCTGCTTTCTAGGCAGTTGCGCTGACCCCTAGACCACTGGGGACACAGTGATCACCGCACCTGCAAGGACTACCTAAGCACGCCTCCCACGCCCTGCCCACCGTACTCAAACTCGTAGTTATGAAACTAATTCCCGTAAGAGTAAGGGCTTCAAACTTGCTCACTCCTCCCCACTAACGATAGGATCATTGCCCGTCACCGGCATATTTATATATATATATACATGTGGCGTCGTTAGTGGGGAGGGGTGGGCAAGTTTGAAGCCCTTACTCTTACGGGAATTAGTTTCATAACTACGAGTTTGAGTACTGTGGGTAGGGCGAAGCTGGGAATTTGTATCTGACGGGAGGAGTGCCTAGGAAGTCCTTGCAGGTGCGGTGATCACTGTGTCCCCCAGTGGGCCGGGCGCCGTGGCTCAGCGCGCCAGGTCAGGGGGCTAAACGTCCTCTGTAATAAAAAAGCTGAGCCAGAGAACACGTAGAACCAAAACGAACAAACACGTTCAGCGTCCGCAAGTACAAGAACTACTCATAGAAAAAAGAAAAAAAAGTGGTGTAGGGGTCAGCACAACTGCCTAGAAAGCAGGAGACCCAGGTTCGAATCCCGGCTGGGTACACATTTTCAGCTTTGCCCAATCGCAGTTGATGTCATATATTCTGTGAATATTAAGTAATAACAACTGCAGGATCAGAAGTGACTTCTGTTCTTTCGGAACGGACGCCACATGTATATATAATTTTTTTTGTACTGTCATATAAGACGACCTCGGATTTTGGGGCCTTTTTTATGATTCAGCCATCGTCTTATCTGCAGAAATATACGGTAACTGAAAAAGAATTGTGTCCCCTCTAAGCAACAACAATTTTTTTTTTTTTAGAAAATCCACTGGCTTTACAATAAATTGAATTTACTCTCTAATTCATTTCGTCTAGGACAGCCATAGCAGAGCGTGTCTGGGATAGTTGTGAATCACTGGTCATTAACTAACTGGACGCGAAAAATGAGTGGAGACAGGACAGTGGACAGCAGGAGAGCGGTGAGGTGGGAGCCGGCGGTATTGGCCGTCTGTGGCCGGTGAGTCAGACACAGCGGCGCGGCGGTCAAGCCTTGTCCAGCGCGGCCGTGGCTAACAAATGAATTCGCGGAGCGCCTAGCGCCCTGAGTGGGCTGTCGGGAAGCCTTTTCATCGGCCGCCGATTACAATGGAGCCTGCTGGCTGGCGGCCTTCCTCTTCCTCTTCCTCTGCCTCGCTCGCCTTTGTGGGGACGACACAGTTGCGCAGCACGCCGAAATTGATTTCCGCGGGCGTGGCCCAGAGCCAGGCTTGTCCTCGCGCTCCCGCCTCACTTCTCGGCTTTTGCCGCGAAACGCATTTGAGGAGCTTCTTTCTGGAGGACTACGGCACCGCCAGATGCTCCCGAACGTATAAAAAAGTTCCACGCAGCCGCGCGCTTGCGCTGTCGTATATCGCGAGGCACGATTTAATGTTTTTATGGAACTTTCGGCGATTTATTTTACTTAGCGTCGCAGAAAGGCGGTTTTATAAAGCAGTAGATTAGTGTTTTTTTAAAGCTATATGGATGTAAAGTAAGGAGCTCGACGACGGTAAAACGTTTTTACGGCTGGCAGACGTTGAGTGACACAGAAGATAATTTTATATAAATTTTGTCAGTTGTTGTCAGTCTTTCTTCCGTGACCGTTGTACTTCTGTAAAATAAAAAGAGCTCGCCTCCAGTCAAAAAAAAGAAAAAAAATGATTTTTAACATCACTTGTCTAACCATAAACGACGATAAAACGATATTGACCCACTTTGTCTTAAGGTAGTAACACTAAAACTGGGTCTTTGCGATCGCCTTTTGACAACACGAAATTTAAATCAAAATAACGCCTTAACCTTCCATCTGACACGAAAATTGAATAAGCGAGTTTATAGGGGAGTAAATTCTAAAATGTTCAAATGTTTGTAAATCTATCGGACCAAACTGTGTGGTCATCAGTCCGTAGCTTACAAAGTACTTAAACCTAGGTAAACTAATCTAAGGACAAACACACACACCCATGCCCCATGGTGGACTCGAACGTCCTCAGCGAGACGCCTTAGGCCGCTCGGCTACTCCATCGCGGCTAGTAAATTCTCTACAATCTTGCTCTCTTATGTTTTTTCATAGCTCACATCGTTTTAGAGATATTTTCAAAAATAACGATTTGACCCTGTCTGTAACGAGCACGTTTTAGGTCCCACCGTTCAACCGATCGGTACCAAATTTTACAGACGTAATTTTTGGTCACCATCGACCAGAATCTCCTTTTTTAAAATGTTGCGGACAAAATAGTTTAGTAACACTAAAAATAGTTTCTTTGCGATGACCTTTTACAGTACGAAATTTAATTGCAAATAACGCGTTAACTATTCATTCGCTTCAACTTTGCTGTTTTATGTTATTTTCATAATTCGCACCGTTTCAGATATATTTACAAAAATAACGGCGATTTGACACTGTCACTTTATTTTCCGTAAACCAGTACAGGCAAATAATATAAATTTGAAAACGAGGACGAACTACCACGACAAGGCAGGTGATCATATTAAAAAAAGAAAAGGAAAAAAATTGCAAATGGGGGAAAATTAAAAAAAAGGAGTATGCATGTCAAAGCTAAACTCATATATCTTATAATTTTGGCTTTTTATTAAAATACGCTCAGAGAATATTACGTGTTGAGTGCGTAGATGTTATGACAAAGTCGTAATCGTATCTTCCATAATTTTTTTAATATTTATGTATTATTATTTTTGACCGAAATGTTTGCAAAAAATTCTAAAACTATAGGAATACCTAAAGTAGGCCGTAAATTACACCAGTCTGATTTATTTTTTTATTTTTTTTCGTAAAGAAAAGTGCACCGACCAAATTATACCAGCCTGTTCAACGCACCCATTTTCACATAAGAAAACCTTTCTTCTATTCCTCGATGCACATAGCTGTATCCACTCATATATCTGTTGAAAATCTCAATTCTGGAGTTGTTGTTGTGGTCTTCAGTCCGCGGACTGGTTTGATGCAGCTCTCCACGCTAACCTGTCCTGTGCAAGTCTCTTCACCTGACAATACGTTCGGCAACCTACATCCTTCTGAATTTTCTTACTGTATTCGTCCCTCGGTCTCCCTCTACGATTTTTACCCCACACACTTTCTTCTACTGCTAAGTTGACAATTCCTTGATGTCTCAGAATGTGTCCAACCAATCTATCCCTTCTCTTAGACAGGATATTCCAGAAACTCCTTTTCTCCCCAATTCGGTTTAGCACCTCCTCATTAGTCACATGATCTACCCACATAATCTCCATCATTAGTCTGTAGCACCACATTTCAAAAGCTTCTATCATCTTTTTATCTGAACTCCTTATCGTCCACGTTTCACTCCCATACAATGCTACACTCCATACAAATGCTTTCAGAAAGGACATCATAACATTTAAATTAATATTGGATGTTATCAAGTTTCGCTTCTTTAGAAACGCTTTTCTTACCAAAGCTATTTTTTAATTTTTTTATTTTTATGGGACTGTTCAATGTTCAAATGTTTGTATATCTTAAGGGCCTTAACTCCGGATTCATCAGTCCCTAAACTTACAAACTGCTTATGAACTAGCTAATACTAAGGACGGCACAAATATCCATGCCCGAGAGGGGATTCGAACCCCCCGACCGTAGTGACCGTGCAGACCGTGACTTGAGCGCCTCAGTCCCCTCGGTCACCGCGGCCGGCAGCTATGAACAACGGACACAAGTCTACTTTAATAGATAACATCTTTCACATATATATAAAATAAAAAAAATAAAAAAATAAAAAAAACCTAAGAAACTTTTACTATCCTCGGTTCTTCTGTTTCTGACCGTAATGAAAATAAATATTTCTCTAGCCCTTAACTGAGTCTGTATCCTGCAGAATTCAGCGTCTTCAAAATTACCAAAAATAGACTAAAAGTATATTTGTTCAGAAAAGCAGAAGGAAATACACTAAATTGCTTCTTGGAAGACAGTTTCGACTCATTCCAATCCCTAAACGTGATTGTAGGACAGATGTGGCTCCAATTCAAAGAAGTAATATCGACCAAAATTTGACAGTTCTATACCAAATAAATTAATAAAAGAAGGTGGTGATCCCTCTTGGTACGCAAAACATATCAGGACACTGTTGCAAAAACAGCGAAAAAGGCTTGCAAAATTTAAACGAACACAATAAAGAAATAATTAATATAGCGAGTGTGCCACATAACCACAGTGTTTAAATGTTTTCATTATTTAAAATAAAACTTTTCCAATGGCACTCTTCATGGACATTGCCTGATGTTACAATGTTTGTGTAGTTATCGGACCTAAATACAGTGCTCATCGGTCTCTTAAAGTTACAAACCTACTTAAACTAACTTATACTAAATGTCTGTAAATCTATCGGAACAAACTGCGTGGTCATCAGTCCGTAGCTTACAAACTACTTAAACCTAGGTAAACTAACCTACGGACAAACACACACACTCATGCCCTAGGGAGGACTCGAACCTCCACGGCGAGCAACCGCGCGCTCCGCAACGAGCTGCTTTAAGGTGGGTTGTCCAAGACGCGGCTGTTACCTGCGATTGCGGCTCGGCCTCCCTCCCTTTTCGGGCCGTGGCGGACGGTGGCGAGTCGGAAGCACGACGACAGCCGCTGCCGTTTACCAAGGCGCGGCTCCTGCTCGGCGACTCGGGAAATTCATGACAAAAATAAAATTTCCGATTTTTTTTGCTGTAAAAAATACTGCATGTTAAGGAAGCAAAGCTACATCAGTTACCACATTTAGGTTTTCGTTACAGATTCTCGTTTTCCTTTAAAAAATTAAAAAGCTCTACTTTCGGTTATACGTGTCTTTTTCACTTTTTATTACATCTCTGTCGAGTTTGAGGAAACTAACACGCAAAAAAATTTCGTTTTTGCATATCTTGTAGTTTCATACCCCAGCTTGATAACGAAGTGTCTATTTTCTTAAAATTCCTCATAGTTATACAAATACTTAATTTTTAAGTTACCTATTGCATTAAACTTGAAGTGTTTACATCGAAAAATATAGTCGCTGGCTACTTTGCGTATGGTTCATTTTAGGTCATACATTGTTGCGGATCAAATGAAGCCAATGATTCGAAATTATTTTTAAAGTTGAGAGCAGGACGATATCTGTTTCCGTTTTCGAGATTTTGGATCGTATATCTACGGTACGGGAGCGTCGCGACTAGCGCGCCAGTTCTCTCCACGTGCAACCTGAATTGTACGGCGGTATCAATCATCACATCTTATAAACTGTTGAAGATATTGAACCCTATTTTAAATTATACCCTGGGAAGGAATTCATGTTATACACAATCATTAATACTCAAAGCTTTTTTATCTACACGTATACAAAAATAACTGTAGATTTTTACGATGAAACGAGGTATTAATTAAACAGAATTAAATATTTATGGGGGTTTATTTCCGTCTATTGCAACTAAATTAAAGGCGTTTCGCTTCTTTATTTGTGAACCATCATCAATGGCAGTTTCTTAGTGTTAATTCTATGTGCGACTTCCTGGAGCTGTGTGTGTAGTCTCCAAAGGGATGAAAGTTTTGGTTCTTTATTTCATCACATTGCCGTGTACTTGACTGTGTCACTGCAGATTTTAACTGTTAGGGTTTTCTATATATTGATTCTATTTTTGTGACAAATGACAATTGACAATTAAATGTCAGCCAGTTTGCACATGAATTGGAACTTGCAGAGAGTGACATATAGAGAAAATCCTATAACCGATTCAACAAATCTATCAGTGCGGCTGAAAAAAAAAAAAAAATAAAAATAAAACAAAGTGACACTAAGGTAATTGTTCTTTTATTTTCTTATTTACTATTGCGGCGCTGTTTATAAGACCAGGAGTGTGTTTATCTGAAACTCCTGATGCATCTTGCATCTCTCTCGTCTCAGGCTTTTTTTTTTTTTTTTTTTTTTTTTTTTTTTCTTTTTTCATTTTAACTGATTGGATTCACCTTCTGTATTGCCTTTGAAATAAGTCCCAGTGTTCGAAAAAGTACAGTTGAAATTTTTTCCAAGGGTGATCGAAAATAGCAAACACATACCAAACAAAAGATTTTTCTGTAGCTTGTTAAATGTATCAACACAGTTGTAAGACTGTTTGCTATTTTGTTATTACTTATTTCATTCTGACCGGTTTCTGTCCTAAACCATCTTCCAGGGAATATGGAAAACAAAAGGCTTTTAAAATGTCGAAGATGTGATCCATACCATACACGAAACATTTGATTCTAAATGGTACACCACAACATTTATCTTTGTTCATATAAACTAAGATAACTTTTACGGTGCGCCAAAAAACGGATTGTATTGGTATGAATGAAATTAATGAAAATATTACATTAATGGTGTCATGCATTTCCTTACATCTGTGGGATCACCTAAACAAAACATAAAATTAGTTTCCACCGGTAAAATTTTTTATTTCCAAAACCCTAGAGGCCAATACAGCTCCTTTTCCAACCATCATTTCTCTTTTATTTCTCCGAATATTTTCAGTCTACTCTTATATATGTCACTAGATTGCCATGAAATCTAAATCTGTTCAACATACAAAGGTAATAGCTTAATGGCGGGAGGAGCTCATCTTATGAGTGGTTTACATCCGTTTTTCTTCGGTCCGCTTGGCTCGCCATATTTCAGCCGCTGCCTTGAGTCGTCGCGACTCCGAATCGCAACACTGCTCACTGGTGCAGTCCTGCGATTCTCGCCGCATCAGCCGCGCACCGCACTCCAAACTCAAAGTGCGCATGCGCGAGCAGCCAGCCTCTGACGTCACGAGCCGACCCATCGCAGCCGCAGGCAGCAATCGCGCCTAGGACAACCCACATTTAGACCGCTCGGTTACTCCACCGCGGCCCACTTATCCTAAATACAACGCCCACACTCATGCCCATGCCAGAGGTAGGGCTCGAACCTGCGACGTGGAATGGCCGCGAGCATCGTTGAAAGGCGCCTTAGTGCGTACGGCTATTCTGCCGATGCGACTGCTAGCACGTCGGCAGCTTATAGCGGCCAACGACTTCATTTTTAACTTTTTCTAACCGCTACTTTTTAACTACCGTGCATTTTTATAAACAAACTTAGTACGATATGAGTATATTAAACTACTTAATGTCTCATGTGAGTACGTGATTCACCATTGTCATAAATTTTCTGTTAAAATAAATTATTACATGTGATATTTTTTAACGTACTATATTTATTCATTTTAGTTCATAATTGTATTTTCTGATAAAGACACTCATAGAGGCGTCAAGATCTACATGAAGTGTAATTATTTTAAAGAAACTAATGGGCCTGCATATTTCCTTATACAATAATAATAAAAAATGTTCAAATAGCCAGTCTATCAATCTGCATATGATGACGTGAAAATATATTTAAACAAACATAAATTAAACATCTGAACAAGAAACGAGTTGGATTTTAAGATAAAGAAGTGATTCACTCACAAAGTAATACTTTGTCAATTAAGTTTATGCCGCGGTGGAGTAGCCGAGCGGTCTAAAGCGTCTCGCTGCGGAGCGCGCGGTTGCTCGCCGTGGACGTTCGAGTTCTCCCTGGGGCATGAGTGTGTGTGATGTCCTTAGGTTAGTTTACCTAGGTTTAAGTAGTTTGTAAGCTACGGACTGATGATCACACAGTTTGGTCCGATAGATTTACAAACATTTTTTTAAATCAAGTTCATTACTCATTTTGAACATGAAAAAGCGGAGGTGGTCCTACTTTATACATCGGCAAATAACTAAATATTTCTCCACATATTGTTCATGAGAGGTACAGTAAGTATTACACCCACTCGAGAGTAAAAGTTCCAAATTATCATTCGTAAATTAGTGAAGTCCATCGAACATTGCCGTTCCAAATTAATCCGTGATTAAAGTACTTGTTATAAAACACAGTTTGTAATCACACGAGTACACGATTGCTGAATTATCACAGTTCCACAGCCCTACTACCGCGCATAGTTTACCACTTTTGAAGCAGAGACTAAGTTCTGCAGTCACAGTACCGTAAATTTTCTAAGTCCACACATGCCTATTTCTTCAAATCATAAGTTCGTAACGCGGGTTCAGACCGCCCAGCGTCACAACCTTTCACCACCACGTCCAAGCTACGAGTCCCCTCCCAAGCGTTCGAAAGCATGCTCTCCCTGCTCCCAAAATTGTACCCTTCCGCGCATCCTAATGCCTCAATTTAAAATACAATTTCCCTTCCAAAATATTATATATTTGAATATTAGAGAATTAAATGCTTTGACCACCTCCCTAGAAATGTTGTTTACATTTAACAAACAAATATTTATTTAACAATACTAAGACGGTTAAGACTGGAGCTCTTTCCTCAGGTAGCTTTTAAGCGTGGCGTCTCACTGTTCAAATATATTGCCGACGTCGAAATATAGTTACACAATTAATATTTAATTTATCATGGCTTTTTAAGCAAATATGTTCAGGTCTTGTCCACAAATACATATAATTTTTATATATAAATTATCTGCTGTATATCTACTATTTTTAGTCGGATATGAAATATTTATGTGGCAGTCTACAACATGAAAAACGAACATTACTAAGAATAATATTAAATATAAAAAAATACATATATAAATGTAATGCGCTTTGCTGGGTTCATGTTTTGTGTTTCTGTGGTGGAATCTATGTTCTGACAAAAGAATATTACTACCTCAACGAAAAGTAGAATAAGAGAATAAAACAAGGTTTATGGAAAGAATACGGAAATAACGTGGTGCGTCTTTTAAGATAGGTTGTTTGCTGCAATGCTGCCCATTTACTTCTTAAACTGTTACTGATAAACGCTACATATCAATAATTGTAAATATACGTCTTATAATATTATTATAGTACTGAAATTTATCGGCTTTTTATCTGTAAGGGATATTGAAATTGTAATTACAGCGTTTGATTCTACCAAGTCTCCAGAATCCATTCATATAATTATATTTGCCGTATGATCATTCCCTGATTGTATATGGATTTTTAGAATAATGTGTGTGGCTATATTGTATTTCAGTAGCAATCTGGAATATCCGCCATCGCTCATCCAAGACTGTCGCTTCCTGTTTCCGAGCACATTAGGGAAACCCTGACTACCTATATACAATTCACTAGGTCCAAACTTTTAGCAGGTCGGCTGGGGAACCCACCAGCCTGACAAAACCCGCCTTTCACATGGAAACAATCAGCTTCTCTCTGTATCTCGTAATGTCACAGGTTTACAAACATTTTCCAGTTGGCTAGGTATTGGGGAACATGGATGTCAAGGCAGCAACGCAATTCAATGGGCGACGAAGAAATCTTGAAAATTCCTTGCCGTTTGTGGTCGCGCGTTGTCCTTTAAAGTCATCGGCACACGGTGTATCTGAACGAATGTGCCAAACGTGGCGAGTATCTGGCGTCACAACATGCGAAACGCACGTTGGCTTTCCCAACGGGTGGGGCAGTATCAAGCATGCCACAAACTCTCAACGCTCGTCTGAACAATCACCAATAACGTGGGAATAAGTTTCAAGACAAGGCGCACTGAATATCCATCAAAACGAATTGTTCTTTATATAATTTGTTGGAATTACGTGTCAGCAATTGCCATATCTGCCAGTAGTGTATACAACACGTCTAACATCTTCGTTAATGATACCCACGTACGTTAGCTGGCGTTGTGCAGACGGTAAACTTGTGGACTGTGAAGTGGAAGAAGATCCACGGCGCTGTTTCAATGCTCCCTCACCGCCCCCCACCCACGGAGGTAAATATTTTTTTTCTCATGTTTGAGTTTTCTGATAGGCTCAAAGACTTACTTATATATTTCATAGATGTATACTGTATAATATCGATGCTATGTAAAGATAAGTGCGCATTTTCTAATGAGCGAGTTTGCTGGATTCGTTTTATGAACTTGACAGTTTGTACCTAACTCTTAGAGTGAAATACGCACTTCATTGTGTCACGTATTGCATTTTACACGCTCTTAACATTCTACTACTGAAGAATGACCTTTACGTTTTACTAAAAAGCGAGGCTGTTACAATAATGTTTGCTTCATGCGAAGGTCTATTATAATTTTATATCACAGTTTGTCGTGAAACTTTTATAATTCGCTGATTGACATAACATGAAACTTTTATCAGTCTTTTGTTAATACATATTTTGTTATTACTTATGTAGCGCTATATCACAGAACATAACGAACGTCTAATCATGTTTATTAAAACTTTTGGCATAACAGTTTACTGCTCTTGGGCACTGAAGTATATTTAACGATTAAAAGGTAAAGCAGTCAACAATCCGAAGATTGGTTTGAACACCACAGTGCTTTACTAGGCATGGTCCTATTTGGAGGTCGTATGCCGTTGCCTTCCTCCGACCTTGGAACTGACTTACCCAGCCAGTTATAGGGGGACCTGCAGTTTAACGTGTGTTCCGAACCACGGTGCTACTCGGTATTTTTCACGTGAGCAATACTGCCAGAGGTGAAAGAAGTGGAAAGTGACAGATAAAAATCCTATGACCTGGCGGGGATCGAACCCGCGACCTTTGGATTTGTAGTCTGGCACTCTACCACTGTGCTACGGAGCCGCACGGTTTAACGATTACGTTTTGAAATTAGTTCGACTACGGAAGTGTTACAAAAGAACAGCATTCTGGTCATCATGTTCACATTGTTAGAATCCTGATAGCAGACCTACAAGGATTATGAGATGTGGTATGACCGTGATTGTTGTAAAGAAAATGAAAATACAATACTAAAGTGTTATCACGAAGAAAATATTAGTAGATTCACTTTGGCTACACAGAAACCTATGTAAACAGGTGTTTTTTTTAAGTCAATGTTTTAATTTACCTTTAACACTTCTACTTACATACAGGTAAAGAGAGGAGAAAATCTCCATTGTTATAGGATCACACAGTGCATTAAAGTAAACTCACAAAAGTAATTATAAAATAAAAGAAGAAAGCTTTGTTTATGCAAAATCTTTAATCTCTGAACGTTCTTGACCGAATGCTTCCAAAATTTCGACACAACGTTGCCTTGTAATATGGGAATTTGTTTGGATAGCTATCTCTTTAAAATATGTAGGTAACTTTTTGCGATTTTTTAAAACGACGTTTTCAAACTATGGAATTTACATACATTCATGTACGACATGAATTTAAAAACATGGTATGTGAAAACAAGAATGTATTCCAGGGCAACGTTTTTCCAAAATTTTATTTCGTCCAATACTTCCGCAGATTTGCGATTAGGAACGTCTAAATTTTCTATTGAAGTTCAAGTAATATATATAATCTTTTTCAGAATATCAAATCTGAAAGTTTTTCACAGATTGCGTTGACTTTTGGCAAAATAGTGCACTCGAGTTCGCACATGTTTTTTAGTACCCACGAGAATACCACCTGGTATATGTGTACTGTATATGTAATTATTGGGGAACTTTATAAACAGTCTTCCTGCGCTTGACCCCTACCGTGTTTCTACCAACCGTGATCTATACCCACAGCAACGCCTGGCCGGGTGTAGCTCGTAGCTGAAATAAAAATATAATTTTGGAGCCCATTGATAGATTTTCGAGGGCGATTACTTGCTACAAACGATACTGAAGTTACGTAATGTAACTGACTGCCATTTTGTGAACCCGCATCTTCTTAAAGGAAGTGAATGATGAAATACTTTCAGTTCAGCAGTCTGCAAAGGGATTCTGCGACACAGCCGACAAGAACAGGGTAGCAACCCTTTTTTTTGGTGTTTTGGGCAAAATCGCATAGCTGAAAGCGGAATCTAAGTTTCTTCTCCTGCTGTGCAGAACTGAGTATACATTATTCATACTGGCCTTCAATTCTCGCTTATATTTATGCGCTCTGTATATCGCACCCTGGCTCTCACTTACCGCGGCAGGGCAGTCGTAAATATTTATCGGTTATCACGGGACAAAGAAGAGTTCCAGAGACGCTGGAGAAATTCCAAATGTTTCTCACTTAAAGGCGGAATATATAGCGCTGAGCCGACTGCCTGTGAGGACGAACAGAGGCTATTTATCATGAATTCGGTCTTCATTTCGCTTTGACTGCGGTGTCTATGGTTCGTTTCCCCGGGTAGCCAGGACCTGGTGCCTTAGTGGCTAATGTCAGTTTCCTACAAGTACAAATGTGGACATTAAATTTTCTTGGACATGATAGCAAGTTCCATTCACACACTGTACTCAATATGAAATAAGTTTCTTCGTTGTATGAGTTAAAACTTAGAATTCAATCGCTTGTGTCTGTTAAAATTCTTACCTAGATGGGATGCTGATCCTACATCTACATCTACATAAATTGCAAGTCACATTGAAGTGCAGAGGGTTCATCGAACCGATTTTATGATGTTTCTTTACAGTTACATTCTCCAATAGCTCACGGAAAAAAAGGAACACCAAAATCTTTCCGTTTTCGATCTGATTTCTGTTATTTTATTTCGATGATCATGTATTCCTATATAGGTGGGTACTAACAAAATCTGTTCGCATTCGGAAGAGAAAGTTGGTGAAAGAAACTTCGCAAATAGTTCTCGTCACAACGAGTTACGCCTTCTTCTAATTATTTCCACCCCAACTCGTGTATCATTTCCGTGAGACAACAACGCGATAATACAAAATGATATGCCCTTCTCTGTACTTTCTGTAACACGTCTGTCAATCCCACTTGGTGGGGATCCCACAATGCGCACCAATATTCCAAAATAGAACGCACTAGTGTGGTGTAGGCAGTTTCTTTAGTGGAACTGTTGCATCTTCTAAGTATTCTGCCAATGAAACGTAGTCTTTGGTACGCCTTAACGGGCTTCTTTTAGTGGTTATATGGATGACTTTACACTTCTCATTATTAAGGCTCAAAAATGTTAAAATGTTTGTAAAGCTAACGGACTCAACTGCGTGGTTATTAGTCCGTAGCTTACAAACTGCTTAACCTAAGGTAAAGTAACCTAAGGACAACACACACACTCATGCCCGAGGGGAGACTCGAACTCCCGACGGCGAACGGCAGCGCGCACCGCAGCACGACGCCCCAGTGCGCACGGCCAATCCGCAGCGGCATTAAGGGTCAATTGCCATTTTTTGCACCATGATGATATCTAGATCATTTTGCAGTTGTTTTTGATTTTCTGGTGACTTTGCTAAACGATAAATGACAGCGACACTGGGGAACACCAGATATCACTTCAGTTCTACTCGATGACTTTCCGCCAATTACAACGTACTGTGTCCTTTGTGATAGGAGATCACGAAGCCCACTATCCAGTCACTCGTTGATTCAGGGGCAGTAATAAAAGATATCAAACGAAAAGCTGAAGTTCTAAATTTAACTTTAAAGAAATCTTTCACGCAGGAGAACCGCACAAATGAACCATCACTTGATCAACGCACTGACTCAAATGGAGGACATAATAATAGATATCTACGGTGTATAGAAGCAGCTGAGAGAGATAAATACAAAAAAGTCTTTACAAAGAGTATTCTGCGGCATTGGCTCCTTACTTAGCCTATATTTATCGCTAATCCTTATATCAACGCAAAGTTCCTACAGATTGAAAAAAAGCGTAGGTAACTCCAGTTTATAAGAAAGGTAAAAAACTGGCCCATAAAATTACAGGCCAATATCGTTGACATCAGTTTCCTGTAGACTTTTGGAGCATATTCTCATTTCGAATATACTAAATTTCCTTGAGTCAGATAAGCTTCTTTCTATGAATCAGCACGGGTTTAGGAAACATCGTTCATGTGAAACTCAGTTCGCCCTCTTCTAACATGACATCTTGCGATCCATGGACGAAGGACAACAGGCAAATTGTGTTTTTCTGCATTTAGAAAAGGCATTTGAGGCGGTGCCACACTGTAGACTACTAACGAAGATACGAACAAATGGAAAAAGTTCACAAATTTGTGATTGGCTGGAAGACCTCCTAAGTAATAGAACGCAGTATGTAGTTCTCGACGACGAGTGTTCATTAGAGACGAGTGTATCATCAGGCGTGCCCAAGGGAAGTGTGATAGGACCGCTATTATTTTCTATCTATATAAATGATCTGATGGAGAGAGTAACTTGTAATTTGCGGCCGGCCGCGGTGGAGTAGCCTAGCTGAGGAGCATGGGGCTGCTCGCCGTCGGAGGTTCGAGTGCTTCCTGGGGCATGGATGTGTGTGTGTTGTCCTTAGTTTACCTTAATTTAAGTAGTTTATAAGCTACGGACTGATGACCACGCAGTTTGGTTCGATAGATTAACAAACATTTGAACATTTGAATTTACGGCGCCTGTTTGCTGATGATGCTGTGGTGTATGAGAGGGTATAGTCTTTAATTGACTGTAATAGCATACAGGATGACTTAGACAATATTTCTAGTTGGTGTGAAGAATGGCAGCTAGCCCTAAATGTAGAAAAATGTAAGGTGATGCGCATGAGTAGGAAAAATAATCCCATAATGTTCAAATACAGTATTAGTAGTGAGCGTTTTGATGCTGTCGCGTCGTTTAAATATGTAGGCGTAACACTGCAGAGTAATATGAAATGGAACGAACATGTAAGGACAGTTGTGAGTAAAGCGGACAGCCGACTTCGGTTTATTGGGAGAGCCCTTATAAAACACTTGCACCACCACGTCTTGAGTATTGCTCAAGTGTTTGGGACCGGCAGCACATCAGTTTAAACGAAGACAGAAGGAGTTCAGAGGCGAGCAGCTAGGTTCGTTACTGGTAGGTTCGACCAATGCGCGAGTGTTACGAAAATGCTCCGAGAACTCAAATGGCGATCGCTGGAGGAAAGACGACGTTCTTTTCAAGAAATTCTTTTGAGGTAATTTAGAGGACCGGAATATGGTCTAGAACGACCTTCCTGCCGCCTACTTACATTTCGCGCAATGATCACAACGACAAGATAAGAAAAATTAGGGCTCCTACGGATATAGACATTCTTTTTTTCCTCGTTCTATTTGGGAGTGGAATAGGAAAGGAAATGCCTAGTAGTGGTACAGAGTGCCCTTGCTACGCACCTTACGGTGGATGGCGGAATGTATATATAGATACCAACTCAGTAAACATTTACTTCAATTTCACTAAAGGATAAAATGCCTGTAACAGCAATAAATACGACGCCACCTATTTAACTCAATCTAATTTTTCTGAACACCGTTTGCTCCTTTGTAAAAATTTCTGCTGAATTTATCTCCGGCTGTGGCCACTTGTCGGTACCTATAATGATTTGAGATTCAGTACTTTCTATTAGCGCTTGGAGCTCTAGCACAGAGCTACGACAATTTACAACTGTTAGACTAATGGTTTTTTAGGTTGTTCCTCCTATCTTTAACCTGTACTCCCCCCAGGGGGCCCACAGCTCTTTTGTGGGTACGTGTGTGGCGCGCACGGGTCCCCGAGCCATTGCGGCCTTCCTTCCTGTTTCCCAGGCCGCTTTTCCTCACCCTGGCTCCCTCCCTTCCTAATCCTTTTTCCCACCCTACCCTTCTCCAACCCCGTCTCTAGGTGTTCTCGTGTTGACGGCCCGGCTATTCCCATGGTACTGTTGGTATGTAATTGTGTCTTTGTTTGCCGTGTTCACAGTTTTCGGCCCAGTTAGGTCCCCATTGTGGTTTGACCTCCACCAAAATTTCTGATTAAGTGTGAGCCATTTGGGGAAGAACTCCCAACCTAGCCCCTACGGCGCGGATTCCTACCCTTTCCTTCCACATCCCTTCCTCGCCGTAGCCCCCTCCCCCACTAGGTCACCAGCACGGTAGCCAGTCCGTGTGGTGGGGCTGTTATGTACCCTCATGGTTGAGCCCCCTGAATTGCACAGGGATCACACTGCCGATGCCTGAGCTGTGACCTCCTCATGAATGCCAAGGAGTCGATGCTTGTCTTTGCGGGGCATCAGGACTCCCGGCAATGGTCATCCTGCCAGGTGACGTTGCTGTGGCTGGGTGGCGCCCTTGAGGAGAGCCCCTGTTTCGGAGTGGGTGGCATCGGGGCGGACACTCCGCAATGAAGAGGAAACAACCCTCTCAAAATCCTGGCCCTCAGTCAGGTGTCTCCAAGTGTGGAAAGTTTAATTTCAATGCTGCAAGATACGACCCCAAATCGTTTCCTTCCCTAACTCCATCATGGGGGGAACGTGGGCCCACTAAACAGACAGAGCCATATACACCAAGATATTTAGTATGTACCAGACGAGATGGGGAATCTTTCCAGGCAACTAAGCCCTCTTTCTTCGTGGAACACCTCGAAGAAAGGTATGGCGAAGTTGCCGGAATGTCGAAACTGCGAGACGGTTCGGTCTTGATTCAGGCGGAGACCCCGGCTCAGTCACGAAACCTCCTTACGTGTGACCATTTAGGCGACATTCCCGTGTCAATAACGCCTCACAAGTCTTTAAATAAGGTACAGGGAGTCATATACCGCCGAGACTTATTGTTACAGACAGATGAGGAATTACGTGACCATTTACAACGACGTGGAGTACACTTTGTCCGCCGCGTCTTTCGGGGACAAAAAGATAAGAGGGTGGCCACTGGCGCATTTGTTTTGGCCTTTGAGGGTGACAATCTGCCTGAAAAGGTCAAAGTCATGATGTATCGCTGTGACGTCCAGCCATACATCCCCCCTCCAATGCGATGCTATAAATGTTGGCGCTTTGGGCACATGTCCTCTCGCTGCAACGCTGCTGCAACCTGCAGGGACTGTGGCCGTGCCTTACATCCTGACACTGCCTGTGCCCCACCACCTTATTGTGTCAATTGCGGCGGTCACCACTCTCCCTGTTCGCAGGACTGTCCCGCTCTACATAAAGAGAAGAAGATAGTCGAGTATAAAACGTTGGACCGACTAACATATTCAGAGGCAAGAAAGAAATATGAAAAGCTGCATCCTGTTTCCTTAGTGAGTACATACGCTGCTGCTACATCGATGGCGCCACCACCGGTGGCCACATCTAGCCCTGCTCTACCTCCGTCTGTGGGCCCTATGGGCCGCCCCTCTACCTTTGCCTCCCAGACATTTGGAGGCACACAATCTTCTGTGGGGCAGGTACTGCCCCCCACGTCGGGAGTGGCTACCCCCACTCCCCAGCCAGAAAAGGGTTCCCCTTCTCTGGCTTCTGTTTCTGGGAAGGGAACCTCTTCTGCCCTTCCAACCATGTCCCCCCAGATATCTGACACTAGCCAGCGGCTGAAGGACCCTCGGCCAGAAAGCCGCCTGGCTCCTCAGTCTTCCCACACTCCTCAAGCCCCTCCGGGGAAACCCTCCTCCTCCGGTAGGCCCAAGGAACGACGGGAATTCAAGAAGGAAAGGAAAGAAAAGACAGTAAAGTGCAAGGAGACACTGGCGGCCTCGGTGCCCCCAGCCCCTGCACCTGACGCGCCTGAGGATGATGTGATCCTTCTAGCTACGCCAGAAGATTTGGCCTTTGCCGATCTTGGGGATACCATGGACACGGAGGATCAGGCTTCACAGCCAGCGACGAGTGCTAATACCACTCCTTTTCCATCTTCAGCTTCATGCACCGTCAGCCGGGAGACAGTCTGATCCTCCAATGGAACTGTGGAGGATTTTTCTGCCGTTTGGCTGAATTGCGTCAGCTGTTGAGCGCATTTCTACTTCTCTGTGTTGCTCTCCAGGAAACCTGGTTTCCTCGTGATCGGACCCCCACCCTTCGGGGCTACCGGGGGTACTTCAATAATCGCACCATTTACAATAGGGTGTCGGGCGGGGTATGTCTATATGTACATACCTCTGCCTACAGTTCCCCAGTGCCACTTAACACAGCCCTGGAGGCTGTCGCTGTCAGGGTTCGAGCATCGCGGGACATCTCCCTCCTGATGCAGCAGTGGCACCAGCTGACCTAGCAGCCTTAATCGCTCAACTTCCTTCACCGTTTCTTATTTTAAGAGATTTTAATGCACATCACCCCATATGGGGGAGCAACGTGACTACAGGACGTGGTCGAGAATTTGAACTACTTTTTACCCAACTTGACCTTTGTATTCTTAATACAGGAGCTCCTACCCATTTTAGTGTGGCCCATGGCACCTTTTCCGCCATAGACCTTTCTGTATGTAGTCCGGGCTTATGTCCACTCCTTAACTGGTGGGTCCATGATGACCTTTGTGGAAGCGACCACTTTCCCATCTTCCTTTCGCTTCCCCACCACCAACGCCATGCACGTCTACCCCGCTGGTCCTTCCATAGGGCCGACTGGGCAGCATACACGTCAGCTGCAACGCTGGATACCCCTCTCCCTGCTGATGCAACAATGGCAGTAGACCAAATTATTTCCGTTGTCGTTTCTGCTGCTGAGACCGCGATACCGTCTTCTTCTGCCTTACCTCGGCGAAGACCAGTGCCCTGGTGGTCACCGGAGATAGCAGCAGCTATCCGCAATCGCCGCAGAGCTCTGCAGCAGTACCGGCGCCACCCCACCATTGACCACCTGGTTGCATTTAAGCGCCTTCGGGCCCAGACACGTCGGCTTATCCGGCAGCACAAGCAGGCATGCTGGAAAAAATACGTTTCCACAATTGGACCCCGTGTCTCCTCCAGCCAGATTTGGACGAAGATTCGCCGTATATCAGGCTACCGTCCACCGGCAGGGATTGCGGGTCTCTCTATCCATGGAACTATTCAAACCGACCCGACCATCATTGCCGAGTGTTTTGCAGCGCACTTTGCTGTTAATTCGGCGTCTACTGCCTACAGCCAAGGTTTTTGTACCTTAAAAGAGCGAGCTGAGCGAAAGCAGTTGGTATTTCGCACAAACCGCCAGGAGCCGTACAATGCGCCATTTACGGAGTGGGAATTTAAAACTATTCTTGACAGTTGCCCCAATACATCTCCAGGACCGGACCGAATCCACTGTCAAATGGTGAAACATCTTTCTGAAAACTCGCAACGCCATCTTTTGGACTTCTTCAACCGTCTCTGGATCGAGGGAGCGTACCCATCCCAATGGCGGGAGAGCATCGTTATCCCTCTGTTGAAGCCAGGTGCAGATCCACTGAACGTTGACAATTACCGCCCAATCAGTCTCACAAACGTTCTTTGTAAGCTCTTTGAACGTTTGGTAAGCCGGCGACTGCTGTGGGTTCTCGAGAATCGGGGTCTGCTCGCTCCACAACAAGGTGCTTTCCGGCAGGGTCGCTCTGCCACTGATAACCTCCTCTCTTTGGAGTCGGCGATCCGTACTGCTTTCGCCCGACGTCACCACCTCGTCGCCATCTTTTTCGACCTCCGGAAAGCATATGACACGGCATGGCGTCATCACATCCTTGCCACGCTACATGGGTGGGGTCTCCGTGGCTCCCTCCCAATTTTTATTCAGAATTTTTTACTTTCACGCCGTTTTAGAGTCCGCGTTGGCACCTCCTTCAGTTCGTCCCATACCCAAGAGAATGGGGTACCACAAGGGTCCGTCCTAAGTGTACCCCTCTTCTTAGTGGCCATTAATGGCCTAGTGGCTGCAGTGGGGCCATCGGTTTCTTGCTCCCTCTATGCGGACGACTTTTGCCTGTACTATTCCACCGCTAGTACAAGTGTAGCTGAACGACGACTGCAGGCAGCCATTTATCGGGCACAGAATTGGGCTTCTGCCCATGGTTTTACATTTTCCCCTGCGAAAACCAGGGTGATGCACTTTTGTCACCAACGCACGGTACACCCACATCCGGAGCTCTACCTTGATGGTGAGCTCCTTCAGGTTGTGGATACACACCGTTTCCTGGGTCTCCTTTTTGACTCGCGTTTGACATGGCTCCCTCATCTGCGCCAGCTTAAGCAAAGGCGTTCACGATATTTGGACATCCTTCGTTGCCTCAGCCATACTGTCTGGGGGGCAGCACGCCCTGTCCTCCTGCGGCTGTACAATGCTCTGGTGCAGTCACGCCTGGACTACGGAAGCCAGGTCTATGGCTCAGCCTCTCCATCTGCACTGAGAGTACTCGACCCAGTGCACCATACCGGCATCCGTCTGGCCACTGGAGCCTTTCGTACAAGCCCTGTCACAAGTCTCCTGGCAGAGGCTGGAGTCGCCCCATTGCGATACAGGCGCCAACAACTACTCGCCCAGTATGCTGCCAGAGTTCACTGTACCCCTCGGCATCCGAATAACAGACTCCTCTTTCCGGGAGAGGTCACTCGTTTGCCGCGGAGGCGACCTCGGTCGGGACTCCCGATAGCAGCGCGTGTCCAGTCGCTACTATCGACCCTGGACTCCTTTCCTCTTAACCGTCCCTTCCGCTCGACTTTCCATGCTCCTCCCTGGACCGTTCCTCGGCCGCGGATTCGGTTGGATCTTTCCTGTGAGCCGAAGACCTCTACTTCTCCTCTGGTCCTACGGCATCAGTTTTCTGCACTGCTCCGCGAGTTCAGTAACTCCGAGGTCGTTTATACAGACGGTTCTTCGGATGGCGACCTCACTGGATATGCCTACATGCATGGCGCCCATGTTGAACAACGCTCTTTGCCACCCGGCAGCAGCGTCTTCACTGCAGAACTGGTGGCTATATACCGCGCCCTTACCCACATCCGCATGTGCCCCGGGACCTCCTTTCTGATCTGTAGCGACTCGTTGAGCGGTTTACAGGCCCTTGATCAGTGTTATGCCCGTCATACATTGGTCAGGGCCATTCAGGAGTCGATACTGGCTCTTAGTGACTCCGGTCGCTGTGTTACATTCGTTTGGACCCCGGGCCATGTAGGCATCCCGGGCAACGAGAGCGTTGACCGGCTAGCCAAACAGGCTACCACTTGCCGCCCTCTGGCGATTGGCCTCCCAGAAGCAGACTTCCGCCCGTTGCTTCGCACTAAAATACGCGACTTGTGGAACGCCGAATGGTCCGCTCTGGACGTGCCCAATAAGCTGCGTACGATAAAGGACACGACATCTGTCTGGAAGTCGTCGCAGCTGGGATCCCGTAGGAACTCCGTGGTTCTCTGCCGTCTCCGCATTGGTCACACCCATCTGACGCATGGTCACCTCCTCCGTCGAGAGGACCCGCCCGTGTGCCAATGTGGTGCCCCATTGACTGTAGTCCATCTCCTACTCGACTGTCCTATTTTAGCCCCACTGCGGCATTCTTTTACCCTCCCGAACACACTCTCTTTGGTGCTCGGTGACGATGCCTCTGTGGCTAATTTGGTTTTACGATTTCTTCGTGCTGCGGGGTGTTACCAGTTGCTGTGAGTCCTTTTGGATGGTCTTTTAGATACTTTTTTATGTTCCCCTTGACGTGTCCTTAGACTACAGTTTTTTATTTTGTACGCTATGTGGTTGACTTTTCCTTTTTTATACACATGGTCGGTCAACGACATTCACTGGCTCTGTCATTTTAGTCTCATATTTGTTTCTGTGTGTCTGGTGTCTTTCGTATTGTCTCGTGTTGACTCAGTCAATAATTCATTGACGGTGCATTCTTTCATTCTGCTTTGTTTTTAATCTCATTCAGGCACATTTTTTATCGTTCTGTTTTTTCTGTGTGTTGCCTAGATGTGAAGCGGGGGACTGATGGCCATAGCAGTCTAGTCCCCCTAAAACCCCCCATCACAACAACAACAATAACCTGTACTCTTTGAACCATTTATGTATGTTCAAATGTTTGTCAAGCTTATTGGACTTAACTATGGGGTTATCAGTCCCTAAACTTACAAACTACTTATGAACTACTTACGAACTAGGACGGCACAAATATCCATGCCCGAGGGGGGATTCGAACCCCCGACCGTAGTGGCCGTGCTGACTGTGACTGGAGCGCCTCAGTCACCTCGGCGACCGCGGCCGGCATGTATGTTCTCGAGGCCCTCACCGTTAGGCACTTGCTGCATAAGTGGACTTCTCTTCAGCGGAGCCCGGCACCCCACCACCCGATGGCGAAAGTCGAGGAATCTGCAGCCTACGCGGTCGCATAACCGTCTGATTCAGAGCCCCCATTCGCCCCTGTACCAGAGGTCCACAGTCGGTCCTGTCCACTATGCTGCAGATGGTGAGCTCTGCCTTCATCTTGAAAGCAAGACTGGCAGTCCTTACCACTTCAGATAGGCGCTCAAAACCGGAGAGAATCTCTTCAGATCCAAAGCGACACTTATCATTGGTACTCACGTGAGTCACTTCCTGTTGTTGGCTGCACCTTGCACTCTTTACGGCATCCGGAAGGACCCGTTCCACATCTGGAATGACTCCACCCGGTATGCATACGGAGTGCACGTTGGCCTTCTTCCCATCCTTAGCAGACATCTCCCCAAGGGGCTCCATTAACCACCTAACGTTGGAGTTTTCAACTACAAGCAAATCCACTCTCTGTGATAGCCCGAATCTTGTAAGCTGCGTGGTGACCTCACCATGCGGTTCAGGAACATTGTTCGGAACAGATAGCGCATGTTGGCAAGACGAACAGGCGAAGCCTCACGATTGGTCTCCCGGAATGTCTTTATCTGCCTGCCATGTACTGGATCGACTTCCCATGCAGCCTCGGGTGGGGTGTCTGCCTCATGCCGTGCAGTAAGAGGGACATTCCACTGCGGCCCGCTTCGATGTTTTAAGCACCTTCTTGCTTCCCACTGTTGAAGAACAGTTCGGGGAAGGCGAAAGCATCTTTCATCTCGATCAATCTCCTGTTCATAATGCACGGCCCCTGGCGGAGTGGTTACACGGCAATAATATTCCTGTAATGGACTGACCTGCACAGAGTCCAGCCTTGCATTCTGTAGAAACCTTTTAGGATGTTTTACAACGCCCACATCGTGACACTCCTCACCGACGTACATCGACACCTCTCCTCAGTGCTGCATTCTGTTAAGAATGAGCTGCAACTCCCCAAGAAACATCCCAGCACCTGATTGAAAGTATGCCTGCGAGAGTGGATCATCAAGGCTAAGGGTGGGCCAACACCATACTGAATTCCAGCATTACGAACTTTTAACTCATTTTCAGCCAGGTGTCGTATACTTTTGATCACATAGTGTATAGTGTAACCATATCGATGGCATTTCGTTGAGGTATTCGTTTTAATGGACGACTATTCTCGTGCTGGTCTTGCACATCTCGTGACTCCATTCCTTCATGATAACGACTTCACGAGATAAGAATGGCCTGTATGTTCTTCACACATTAACCCTATCGATAATGCCTGGTTTGCACTGAAATGGGATGTTTTTAGACGTGATGGCCCACAAACCAGTCTAAGAGATCTACGGCGAATCGCGGCTGAGAAGTGGGAAAATCTGGACCAAGACTCTCCAGTCTGTCGAGGATAACAATGTGAGTGTAGATCAGGTGTGGCTCACATTCAAAGAAAGAATATTGAAAAATATTGACAGATTTATACTGTACAACCAGTGATATCTATACTACCTGGATGTTCATATTCTGTTTCTTGACAGCATGGCCGCTACGAAGTATTACAAGGAAACGAAAAGCAAATATGTTTCGATTCTGTTTCGCGCGAGTCTATTACTTAGCATATTGACATAAATTTGAAATCCGAAGGTAATCTAGCTATTTTTTGACACATACTAATTGATGGAAATTCGTTTGACTAATTACAACATGGTGGACAATGCAAATTCGTGTGCAAAACATATGAATGTGCAGGCACGCTGTTGTTCTATGCTCAGATATCAGAATTTTACATCCAGGTTATATAGAGATCAGTGCGTACAATAAAAGAGGGTCCACACCGGCCGTGATACACAAAGTTAGTAGATCCCTCTTGCAAAAGCAAAGAAGAAACCATGCCAAATTTAAACGGACGCAATATCCCAAAGACCGGGAATTTATTATAAAGACTAGAAATTTAGCTCGAACTTCGATATGAGAAACTTACAACAGTCACTGCAACGAACGCTGTCACGTAATTTTTTAGAGAATCCTAAGAAATTGTGGTCGTATGTAAAGGATACAAGCGGCAAAACACAATCAATACCTTCAGTGCACGATAGCAACGGTAATGCCACCGATGGCAGTTCTGGTAAAGGACAATTGCTTAACACAGCTTTCAGAAATTTTTCATCGAATAAGACGAAACGAACACTCTAGAATTCGTATCACGAACAGTTCCTAGCAAGCGTAATATAGTTCCTACCCCCGGAGTATTAAAGCAACTTAAATGACTTCAGAAAAATAAGACTCCCGGTCCCAATTGTATACTAATTAGGTTCGTTTCAGAGTATGGTGATGCAATAGTCCCATATCTATAATATACAACCGTTCACTCAGCGAAAGATTCGTACCCAAAGACTGGAAAGTTGCACAGGTCACTCCAATATTCAAGAAAGGCAATACGAGTGATTCGCAGAATTACAGGCCCGTATCATTGCCGTCAGTTTGCACCAGGATTTTATAACAAATATTTTCCTCAAATATTCTGAATTGTCTCGAATGGAACGACCTATTGACTCTTAGTCAACACGGATTCAGGAAGTATAAATCGTGTTAAACACAGCTAGCTCTTTACTCACGTGATGTGATGAGTACTACCGAGAAGGGATGTCAAATTGATAGCTTATTTCTAGATTTCCGGAAGGCTTTTGACCGTGTATCTCACAAGGGTCTTTTAATCAAATTGCGTGCTTATGGAATATCACCACGATTGTGAGATTGGATTCTTGATTTTCTGTCAGAAAGGACGGAGTACGTTGAAGGAAAATCATCGAATATAACTGAAGTGATATGACATTCCCCAGAGAAGTGTAATATGCCCCTGCTGTTTCTTACTTTTGTAAACGATTTAGGAGACAATCTGAGTAGCTTTATTAGACTGTTCGCTCAATGTTCAAATGTTTGTATAGCTTATGGGACTTAACTACGGGGTCATCAGTCCCTAAACTTACAAACTACTTTTGAACTAACTAAGACTAAGAACGGCACAAATATCCATGCCCGAGGAGGGGGATTCGAACCCCCGACCGTAGTGGCCGTGCAGACCGTGACTGGAGCGCCTCAGTCCCCTCGGCCACCGCGGCCGGCAGACTGTTCGCGGGTGATGCTGTCATTTACCGGTTAATAAAGTCACCAAAGATCAAAAGCAACTGAAAAATGATTTAGATATCTGCATGGTACAAAAAATGGCAATTGACCCTTAATAATGATAAGTGTGAAGTCATTCATATGACTATAATAAATCCGTTGCATCTCACTTACACGATAAATCAGTCAAATCTGCAGCCGTAAATTCAACTAAATACCTACGAATAACAATTACGAACAAGCTAAATTGGAAAATAGACAAATAAAATATTGTAGGAAAGGCTAACAATAGGCTACGTTTCATTGGCAGAAAGAAGATGGAACAGTTGTACTGAAGAAACTGCCTACACTGCACTTGTGTCTCATATTTTGGAGTATTGATGTTCATTGGGGGATCGACACCTGGTGGGACTGTCGGTTGATTAGAGAAAGTTCAGAGAACGGCAGCTCATTTTGTATTATCGCGATATAGGTTAGTTATGATGCACGATGCACCAGTTGGGCTTGAAATCATTAAAATAATGCGTGATCTATTAGCATAATTTCTTTCGTCAACTTTCTCTTATTAATGTAAACATATTTTGTTAGCACCTACCTACAAATGTTCAAATATTTGTTAAGCTTAAGGGACTTAACTGCGGGGTCATCAGTCCCTAAACTTGCAAACTACTTATGAACTACCTTATACTAAAGACGACACAAACATAACATCCATGCCCGAGGGGGGATTTGAACTCCCGTCGGGGAACGGCCTAGCGCGTTGGAGCATAGCGTCTCAATGCGCTCGGCTACTCCGCCGCGGCATACCTACCTACATAGGGAGACATGATCATCATAAGAAAATAAGAGAAATCAGATCGAGAACAGTTAAGTATTCCTTTTTCCCTTTAGCTATTAGAGAGTGGAACTGTAGAGAAATATAAGTGCCGGCCGCGGTGGCCGAGGAGACTGAGGCGCTCCAGCCACAGTCTGCACGGCCACTACGGTCGGGGGTTCGAATCCCCCCTCAGGCATGGATATTTGTGCCGTCCTAGTTCGTAAGTAGTTCATAAGTAGTTTGTAAGTTTCGGGACTGATGACCCCGTAGTTAAGTCCCATAAACTATACAAACATTTGATCATTTAGAAATATAAGTGCCATGCATTTCATCATGACTTGCAGAGTATCTATGTAGGTGTAGATGAACAGTCCAATGACTCTCTTGGGGAAAGTATGGGAACTGAAGTATAGGCATGTGTCAGTGCAAGGGGAGTTTTGCCGAGTATTAAGGGGTACTGGTGTATCATGCAATTCGGAACCCAAATTCAGAATATGTATGTTATTGTCGTATGACTTGTCAATTTCTGTCTTCATGAGCAATAAACAGAAAAGAAATATGGGGTCTGTTCCATTATTATGAAAAGAGTCATGGACCCCTAGAACTGTAGTGATGTAACACTTTTTTATGTGTGTGTGAAGTGTATGTGAAGAAAAGAAAATAAGGGTAGCTATTGAAAGAAAACTATTTTACACAAGGTAGAATATTTCTTGTGATCCACAACAAAGAATTAAGAAAAATATTAGTGGAATGTTTTGAATGGAGTATAGTTTCCGAATGTTGACGATTCATGTATCTTATGCGGAGGGAGATGAAACAGTCATAGGCTTTTCAGATATGGCTCTAGAGAAGAACGGGAGGTATAAAATGGACAGCTGAAATACTGGATTAATATGTGTTACAATCAGTGAAGAAGAAAAGAAATATTCTGGAACAAGTGAAAGGAGGAAAAGTGGTTTGAGCACCGGAAGAAGAGAGAGAGCGCAAAGTAAAAGGTGCACTAGTGGAAATGTCTGTTGAAAAGAAGATGACAGTTAATTGACAACATGAAAAAAAATCACGTATGTTTGAAAAAAAAAAATTGGGAAACGTCAATCCAGGTTGTTTTTATAAAAACTTCAAATAAATGAAAGAAATGCAACGTCCGTAAGTACATTGAATGTAGTGTAAAAACGGAAGAACTGGATTTGCAGAACTTGTAGTGATGGACCTTCTTTTACCAGATATTCGGGAGAGAATATATATCAGGAATGAAGCATATTTCTTAATAAGGCACAGCCATTCAAACTGAAATCGATCATTAGTTTTGCAACTCTATCCCGAAGATCACTGAAAGACCTAAGTCGAAACAAAGCCCCTGGAGTAGATGACATTCCCTCAGAGCTACTGAAGTCTCTGGGAGAACCAGCCATGACAAAACTGTTTCACCTGGTGTGTAAGATGTATGAGACAGGCGAAGTACCCTCAGACTTTAAGAAAAACATAACAATCCCCATTCCAAAGAAAGCAAGTGCAGTCAGGTGTGAAAACTACAGTACCATCAGTTCAATAAATCATGGTTGCAAAATATTAACACGAATTATTTACAGAAGGATGGAAAAGCTGGTAGAAGCCGACCTTGGGGAAGATCAGTTTGGGTTCAGGAGAAATGTAGGAACGCGGGAAGCAATACTCACTTTACGGCTTATCTTAGAAGATAGATTAAAGAAAGGGAAACCTACATTTCTAGCTTTTGTAGATTTGGAGAAGGCTTTTGACAATGTTGATTGGAATAAACTTTTCAAGTTCTGAAGCAAGCAGGAGTAAAATATAGGGAGCGTAAGGTTATTTACAACTTGTACAAAAACCAGACAGCGGTCGTCAGAGTTGAAGGGCATGAAAGGGATGCAGTGGCTGGGAAGGGAGTAAGACAGGGTTGTAGCCTTTCTCCAATATTATTCAATTTGTACATTGAGCAAGCTATAAAGGAAAGCAAGGAGAAATTTGGAGAAGGAATTAAAGTTCAGGATGAAGAATTAAAAACATTGCGTTTTGCTGACGACATAGTAATTCTGTCAAATACAGCGAAGGACCTGGAAGAGCAGTTGGACGGAATGGACAGTGTGCTGAAAGGTGCATATAAGATGAAGATTAACAAGAGCAAAACAAGGGCAATGGAGTGTAGTCTAAGAAAATCAGGTGATACTGAAGAAATTAGATTAGGCAACGAAGCAATAAAGGAGGTAGATGAGTTTTGTTACTTGGGCAGTAAAATTACAAATGATGCTCGCAGTACAGAGAATATAAAATGTAGAATGGCAATGGGTAGAAAAGCGTTCTTGAAAAAGAGAAATTTGTTAACATCGAATAATGATTTTAGCCTAAGGAAGTCCTTTCTGAAGGCATTTGTGTGGATTGTTGCCTTGTATGGGAGTGAAACATGGACGATAAACAGTGCGGACAGGAAGAGGATACAGGCTTTTGAAATGTGCTGCTACAGAAGAATGTTGAAGATTAGGTGAGTGGATCGCGTAACTAATGAGAAGGTACTGAAGAGAGTTGGGGAGATAAGGAATTTCTGGCATACCTTGACTAAAAGAAGGGATCGCTTGGTAGGACACATTCTCAGACATAAAGGAATCGTGAATTTAGTATTGGAGGGAAGTGTTTGGGGTAAGAATCGCAGAGGAAGACCAAGAGATGGATACAGTATGCAGATTCAAACAGATGTAGGTTGCCGTTCTTATGTAGAGATGAAGAGGTTTTCTCAGGATAGGGTATTGTGAAGAGCTGCATCACACCACTCTCCGGACTGAAGACCACAACAACAACAATCTCGAAGTGAATTTTCATAGGTTGGGGCGTGGAAGTAGCGTTTGAGGGAATTACACATTTAAGTTGAAATTTCGTAAATGACGGTACAATGCGTTTACCGTTGTGCAGCGATTGTTGCAGGTACCTGCCTGCTCGCTGATGACGATTAACTCGGCCTCGCGTGCCGTGTGTGGAGGCGGAGGCCGGCGTATTGCGCTCTCCAAACATCATCACTTGCTGTCCGTCACTGTCACCGCGTCAGCGCCGAGTGTGACGCAACGCCCTTTGAGAGACACCGCGCAGCCTCGGTGACAAATTGATGGGACACTGGCGGCTCATAGAGCGGCCGCAGCTCTAACGCCACACAAGCGGAATTGGAATCGATCTGCAAGTCCGATTTTCGGTGCTAACGTTGTACTCGCTGTTGTAAGTACTCCAGTCTTTAATAAATTCACTTGTCCCTTAATTTCTTTTACGAGCGGCGTAAAGAGGTTTGAGCAGCCTGCTATAAAAGCCGATTTTATACCAGGTATGTCCACAAAGTAAGTTCCGTTTGGTTATATAAAACTAGCTGAAAACCTGGCGTTGCCCGGGTATTTATTTATTCATTCCCTGCCATTTTCCAGGTATATACTCATTTGTATCAGTGCTGTATGTCTGTAAAATCTCTTGGGAATACAGTTAGTAGTAAAGAAATAACAGATTCAAACGTGGTGCGTGATGGGACAGTTTTCCAAGAACGTTACCATTTGTGTGCTCATATCGCATATACTACGTATCGTACTGTGATACAATTTAAAAGCTACAATCAACTGTATACGTATATACTGTCTGTAATATGTCCTGCGGCAACAATTTGTAGTGTAGAAATTATAAATGGTAACGTCATACTGCGAGCCGTCATTTTACTGCATAAACAACGGAAAAGTAGTAAGCGAGAAACGTTTGTCCTTTCATCGTTTTACTGTGGTTGCCAGCGGGAAAACGTTTAATAAAGGTTTGAAATTGTGTTTAAAGTTTGTTGCACGTCGCTAAGTACTGTCATTCGCATACGGTGTATTTTGAAAGTCTCGCCGCATTATATGGCACCTTTTGCGAGTGCTATTGGTTATGACGTAATATCTTTAGAACCATGTACCGTCTGGGATTCCTAACCATGCAGAAATTGTTACCTTGCAGTAAGGAATGTGTCTACCAAATGTGGTCGGCATCGGTCCAATGGTTCAGGAGAAGATGAGCAGCATTGTCGCAAAATGCTGCAGTTTTTCGCGCATCCCATTGTTTATGACGTCATATCTCGTGAACTATATATCGTATATGATTCTTACACGTACGGCGACCGTCCTCATGGATTGAAGCTTACGCGTACAAAATTTCATAAAGATTGGAACAAAACTGGAGATTTGTATGCAACACGTACAAACATACAGACACTCTGCTTTATATATTAGAGAAACGTATACAGATATAGAAAAATATTTATTGCAAAAAAATCTACAACTGTTAAACTACTTTTCTACATAGCTTCCGAAATTTTGGAGGCTCTTGTCATAGCGTGGCACAAGCTTTTGTATCCTTCTTCATAGAAGGTTGCCGCCTGTGTATCCAACCATGTGGTAACAAGTCCTTTCAGCTCGTCATCATCGTTGAAGTGTTGACCACTGAGAACAGATTTTAGGTGTAACAAGAGATGAAAGTCGCTGGGAGCGTGGTCCGGACTTTACAGAGGATGATCCGACACGTCCCAGTGAAATTCCAATACGAGTTCATGGTCAAATTCGCTCTGTGACGTCGGGCATTATAGTGGGAAGAAAACAACACCTTCAGGTATGCTACAGCCCTTATTTGACCTAATTACGAATAGAAAACGTATTAATTGGTGAAATCAATGGTTTACGTAATAGTAATAATAATGATCATCATATTGATGTATGTCTTTTTGTCTGTATTTTTAAACTACATGTTTTTTTAAATTAGGTTGGTCTGCCTTCAGCAAAACACTGTATTTCTTCTGGTCATCTTTATAATTATGGGTATACATAATACTGAAACCTAAATTAAATAGCTCGGTGACATTTTGTTTATAATACATTGAACGACACGCATTATTTTCATATAAAAGCTACCCTTACCTTTCTTAGGATGTGCTCCAAAATACCCCATATATGACTTCAATAAGAAGACAAAGCCAAGATCGCATGCCTAAATTATTCATTTACTGTATGTCGTTACTAGTTTCGGCAAACTATTTTGCCATTATCAAATGATCAAACGTTACTTTGTCAAACTAATAAAATACTTATTACAAAATGCAAGATATATGAATTAATAACTGATACAGCACTGTATATATCACATGTTGTTTAGTACATAATGGACACAATATCTTTGACATCTCATGCTTGCACAATTAAAGTTAGAATTGATGTAGCACTGTACATATCACATGTTGTATGGTTCACCATTGTCATAATACCTTGGTCATCTGGTGCTTGCATACTTGAAGTTGAAATTAGACAAGTTCTTGCGTCCATGAAGCATTTGTATTTCTGAATCCAGCGTCTTGTTCCATACCAATTGGCCATTACAAGCATTACGAACCGATCGACATTTATAGCTACTAAGCTTCGTCTGCAAAAGAAAAATCACGTATGTATCTGGAACTATGTCCCACTAGCACATTATTTCGTTACCACTTCAATTACCTGTGAAGGTCATGTGTGTGATCGCTAAGGAATGAATACAATGTGGATCACAGTATAGTAATACACTGTGTTCTCCACAGGTCACTATGTTGATTAAATTCTTCACCATTGGTAGCCAGAACAAGACTGGCATAGCATACATTCTCGCAAGTTGTTATCAAGCCCCTACCACGCCGTAGCGGAGAAGCGAGGCAACTGTTCCCGAATTGAAGCAGCTGATCGCCGCCACTTGCAGGGAAGAATCCTAGTACTGAGGTTGTGATTTCAAGTGTTTGAGACGCAACAAGAGCAAGCTAACGCAAAAATTAACTGCACGTCTGTTAAAAAGAAGAAAAAAAACGAAAATTGTAAAGTAGCAGAGAGTGTGATTTTTATTTATTTCGCGTAATTTTCTGTCAGGTTTTCTTTGCTTTTTGCCGACTACTGTGTGTTGCACGCTTATTTTTGTATAGCACATTTTTGGCTACATTCCTTTCCATATTACACAGAATTCTTCTTTCAACTTCCTCGAATGTGGATATGAATAATTCTAATAACCTGTGCAACTTTAAATAGGCATTACATTCGCACATTACCTTTTAACAGAGACAGTACTTCTCAAAGTGGTTGAGTATGTAACATTCGATCAAATAATGACCGTTTACGAAGTACATCACCACCTGTTAAGTGTCTAAAAGCAATTATTCGACCTACTTCTGCTTATATACATGATCAAAACTCTAAATAACTCTTATACTACTAGTTCTTCATTCAGCTCAAATTAGTATGTTTAGTAATTTATATGAAAAAAAAAAAAATAAAAATAATAAATAAATAAAGATTACTTGACATACAACAAAGTACTTTTCTCAGTTTTAGAGAATAATTTGTAAGAGGAAACATCAACTTCTCCATGTAAATACTATACGGTATACAAGTAATGACATTGTTTCCGTCTTCGCGAAATGTAAGTAGAAGGCAGCAAGATCGTACTACACTCAGCTTCAAATTCCGGCCCTCTAAATTTCCTCAACAGAAATTCATGAAAAGAACGTCGTCTTTCCTCGAGCGATCCCCAATTGAGTTGCCGGAGCATTTCCGTGACACTCACGCATTGGTCGAACCTACCAATAACAAACCTAGCTGCTCGCCTCTGAAGTGCTTCTATGTCTTCCTTTAGACTGATCTGCTGCGGGTCCCAAACACTTGAGCAATACTCAAGACGTGGTCGTACAAGCATTTTATACGCGGTCTCCTTCACAGATGAAGTACATCTTCTCAAAATACTTCCAATAAACCGAAGTCGGTTGTCCGCCTTACTCACAACTGTCCTTACATGTTCGTTCCATTTCATATCGCTCTGCAATGTTACGCCTAGATATTTGAACGACGCGACAGTATCAAGAAGCTCTACTAATGCTGTATTCGAACATTATGGGATTGATTTTCCTACTCATGCGCATCACCTGATATTTTTCTACATTGAGAGATAGTTGCCATTCTTCGCACCAATTAGAAAATTTGTCTAAGTCATCCTGTATGCTATTACAGTCAGTTAAAGACGACACCCTCCCATACACCACAGCATCATCAGCAAACAGCCGCAAATTACAATTTACTATGTCCATCAGATCATTTATATAGATAGACAATAATAGCGCTCTATTACACTCCCATGGGGCACGCCTGACGATACACTCGTCTCTGATACACACTCGCCGTCGATAACAATGTCCTGCGTTCTGTTACTTAGGAAGTCTCTCAGCCAGTTACAAATCTGTGAACCTATTCCATAAGCTCGTATCTTCGTTAGTAGTCTGCAGTGTGGCACCGCGTCGAACGCCTTTTTGAAGTCGAGAAAAACACAATCCGCCTGTTGCCCTTCGTCCATGGCTCGCAATATGTCATGTGAGAAAAGGGCAAGCTGAGTTTCACATGAACGATGTTTCCTAAACCCGCGCTGATTCATAGAAAGAAGCTTTTCCGTTTCAAGGAAATTTACTATATTGGAACTGAGAATATACTCCAAAATTCTACAGGAAACTGATGTCAACGATATTGGCCTGTAATTGTGTGGGTCAGTTCTCTTTCATTTCTTATAAACGGGAGTCACCTGCGCTTTTTTCCAATCACTAGGAACTTTGCGCTGAATTAAAGATTTGCGATAAATGCAAGCTAAGTAGGGGGCCAATGCCGCAGAATGCTCATTGTAAAACCGAACTGGTATTCCATCCGGAGCAGCAGACTTTTTCGTATTTAGCTCTCTCAGCTGCTTCTCTACACCGGAAATACCTATTACTATGTCCTCCATTCCGGAATTAGTACGTTGATCAAATGATGGTACATTTGTGCAGTCCTCCTGCGTGAAAGATTTCTGAAAGGTTTTCCATTTCGGCTTTCCATTTTCTTTCTTCTATTACTGCCCCGAAATGATCAACGAGTGACTGAACAGTGGGCTTTAACCCGCTTATCGATTTTTCATAGGACCAGAATTTTTTCGGGTTCTCGGAAAGATCTTTTGGTAAGGACAATTGTTCTTCTCTTACAAAAATATATATGCTGAGAATTTATTTTTGGCAATTTAAACCTCCTAGCATAACAGAGCGGGCAAAATAACATGCAGTATACGAATGCTGATGCTTACCAAATGTGCCAAATGTGAGCTAAGCGGGAATAGCGACTCAGCCAAAACGCATTTTCAGGAAGGCATCAGGAGGTCACACGCGGAATTTCATGCTTTGCAGCACAGCGAACGTAATACTTATGGAAAAAAAAATTCCTTCCCCCATGGATTATCGATGCAAATAAATGTGTGCAACCGGAATAAACTATTATTTTGTACTAAACAATAGTCTCACCAGTGACGTCAAGATGCATTTCCGCGGAGACCATGTATAACATTGTCGAGCAGCTATAAAATGCACCGCATGCAGCAGTATTACTTTGTTTTCTGTTCTGTAGCGACTCAAGTTTGAGATAGTACCTCTTTCTTTCTGTTATTGCAGCTATAAGAAATAAAATAATCACACTGGTATGTTTTCGCGCCCACTTAAGATTTTCCTATAGGCTTAACATTTTTGTAAATATATAGGACAAAATAATAAAAATATACAGCTACATAAATACTCTACAAGTCACATTGAAGGGTATGACAGAGGGTTCATCGAACCGCTTTTACGATGTTTCTCTACAGTTCCATTCTCTAATAGCTCACGGAAAAATCAATTCTCGGAATATTCAGTATATTGAGATAGTTATCAGAAATTTTAAAGCTGTCGTGCAATTTGGCATTTCAACTGGTTCATACGTAACGGACTCTCAATAAAGTTACAAATAAATTGCTACTTATTGGAATGATAGATTAAAAAAATTCTGTATATTTAATGAGTTGGTGAATGAATGTTGCTTTGAGACTGAACTACACTTACACAAAATAAACTTTTGCCTTCATATTTGAAAGGTCTTCTCTTGACTCCCTAGGATCCAAACTATCTAAGAAATCATGTTCTATTAAAACAATGACCATATTAATAGCTATCTGCTGGACCATTGTTTATCTTAAATATTTTTTTAAATATTTAATTATGCAAAGATATTTTACCAGATGCACCTGTAGCAGGCAGAGTAAGAATTATTCGCAATGCTGTTGCTGTGTTTGGTAAAGTTGACATTAAATCATTTACAAAAAGATACTAGTGAATGGTTTATGGTATGTGTGTGTGATTTTAAAGCTTTAATCTCAATGTGCAAATCAATACCAGTAGTATCAGCTTCAGTCCTCAAATTGTCTTTGAATTTCAGATGTAAATCTTTGCGGTGTTTCAACAACTTTTCCTCAGGGTAGTCAAATAATGTGCTACTGAAGAACCCAAAAACGTTATTTAAAGTTTTTATCTCTTCAAATGTTTGTCAATGAAAGTAATGTCCAATCTAGAATTTAAAAAAATCTACTTTGTAATTAGTTTTGGAATAAAAAAACTTGTCACGTTGTTCATACTGAAACTATGTCGGTTTTCTTCTTAGATTAAGTATATTTACAGCACGGAAATCTGCTTCAACATTTAATTTGTGTGCTACCTGTAAAACCTATTCAAACTGTTCATCTGTCCATATTCTGTGAACTTATTAATCAAATTCTTCAATAAATTTATGCATACCTGAGTATTAATTATCGGTATTTGCATCTTTTGCTAAAGAAATAATTTTCTTCGAAACGCTAAACTAGATTGTAACAGAGCAAAATAATTTATAAATGACAAATATTAAATGAAGCGAAAGTGCTTTGTGAGTTGTGATACAACCCAAAACAATTTTCTGATTTCACCAACAGGGCATCAAATGTTTTCAATGTGATATCGCGAAGGTTTGATTAAGTCGACTCTGGTAGACCATCGCGTAGCACTTGGGGTTTTAAAATTTAGCTTTGGTAAATGTTTGCAGATGATCCATCACCTTTTTACCAACATGTATTTCTAGTAAGTAGTTGTGTACTTCGACTGTCTTATATACGTATTATTTTGAGTATTGTTTGATACTGTTTGTAACTCGTTACATACTGACGTGCCGATATATATTACGTATGTAGCTTGTAGTTATGTAGAATGTGAAATATTGCAGAGTCTCTACTGAAAACAAAACAATTTAACAAATCGACAAACAAATTTACGTATTGGTTTGTAATAGTTACGTTTCAAGAATCTACTATCATACCAGAAGCTATGCTTTTTATTATTTTCCATGGAAATATCTTAAAGCAGATACGCCGCATCTTGTATAGGATGATGACAGGTACATTTAGACTCTCTGCTCCTTCCGCATCCCACACCAGGCTACTGGCTGTCTAATATTGGCGAAATTTTTCAGACTTTTAGAGAGAGAGTCATTTATCGAAATGAACTGAATATTCAGCGATATTAAGCAACTTGCAGCGACGGGGAGGTTCTTTACATTGATGCTCCAAGAAAAGTTCGTGTCACAAAGTTTCAGGTTCATTAGGGACGAGATATATTTGAAAACACCTCAGTTAAAGAGCAGTTGCGGAAAACTTGGATATACTTCTGTACGAGAGATGTAGTGGAATCGTAAAACGAGCACACATTAAGAAACAAATTGTTGCTAAACAAAAGAACAAGGATAGGTCTGTCAGTTTTAACAGTAATGTAAAGAAACCATCTGAAATAACATTTTACGGGCAGGCAATATTTCCTACGATAATTGTATGAGTTAAGATAAAAAAGATTAATCATGTCCTGGTGAAAGTTTTAGCCTTTGTACCTTATATAGTATTTGTTGGAATATTTGCGACTGTTTTATAATGACGTATATCACTGGCAAATATTGTGTGTCTAAGAACGCCCTGTTTCTACTGACATTAAATTATAGACAATAAATGATTAAGAGTCGAAATTATGATTGTTACTGGTTGCTAATGTGTTACATCTACGTGGACGTTGAACATCTAGTAGAAATGACTATAGGTGATTTCTTTCAACAATTTGTAATTTCAATTACTAACTTTGGGTTTTAATCACCATTGTAATCAGTGTACTACGTAAATTTATCTGTAAATGTAATGATTTCCTGTGCGCCATATGCTCTGTTTCAACAATAGTTCTTGAGTATATTTTGCAATAGAAACCACCTTGGTTCCACAGTGTCTCTTTTTTTTTTTTTTTTTTTTTCAATTTATTGGCTAAACCTTTTCGTGGTACAAATCGTCTTCAGTAGTGCTTGGAGCATCCTACACATTCTCCCTCACAATGAACAAGCTAATCTAATAAGGATAGATACCTATACTCGGGCATCTATATACTACAATGCCCCGAGTGCCCAGCTGAATGTATAGGACGGACAGGTCGGACCTTTAAAGTACGTTTTGCCGAGGATCTTTTTACAAAAAAGGGCCACATCAAAAAAACATTTCTCTTTTGTGGAACATGCTAAGGCTTCCGAAGATCAGTGGCCTACCCTTGACAACATACAAATTCTACATATTGCGCAGAAGGGGCGGAAGTTAAATTTACTGGACGAGTTTAAGTTAGCGAAGTGCACTTACTTTGGACACCCAAACCTCCTAAATGATCAGTTGGCATGCAAAGATCAAACTTTTCTAGATATTATGATGACTCTGTTCAAATAAAATATTGATATCCTTATATTCTTTACCGTAGCAGTTGCACATTTATTTGGAAGTTGTGACGGTGAAGAATATGAAAATAAAACATTTAATAACAGTTGTTGATCCTGTTGCATCTTGCGATGAAATAAAATATTACTGTTAATTATAAGTACCTACACAAACAATGTATGAATTTCTGATCTACTTAATAAACTTCTTTTCGCTGCATTTCAAATAGCTAACCCTATCTGTCCCATCCTCTATACTGGATTCATACATCGCTACCTACCCACATTTCCTTAGTTTGTCAGTGTACGTCGGCGGAGCACCACACTACGCCCGCCCGCCTGTTAGCTATAAACACAGGTACAGGTTGACTTTTGTATATCATTACCTTTGCGTTCTGTTGCTCAAACTATTTCTTAGGAGGTTAGATTGGCTTTAATTTTGTTGTCATTAAGTATTTTAATCCGGAGTTTTAATATATTTGATTTTATAAATTATCTGTTTTATTGTTGAATTATTGTTTTTTCTCGCGTCTGTTACTTCTCTAATTCTTATTTCTAGATCAAAAAATAATAATAGAGAAATAAAATAAAAATAAATAAATAAGAACTGCAGAAAAAGTACCGTGCAGACAACGTACCGTGTCACAGCAAGGAGAGCGCCTTATAATTTTTTTTTTTTTTGCCATTTTATGCAGTCCACTTAGCACAAAATAAGTCCACGGACCCCTCCCCGTTTTGTAACTGTATTTCGTAATTCTTGTGTAAAAGCTGTCACGCAGATAATCTGATGATGACCTGCTAAAGGGCGAAATGCGTCACCGAGGAATTAAAAAACACTGTGCAACGAAGACTTTTATTGCAAAATATATAATTTTACTGGCTTCTGTACGATACCACGAATTGGAAATCATTTTACAAATCTTGATGGATTTGGAAAACAGTAACACGGTGTACTAATTTTGTGTTTCTGGTGGTATGTGTATGTTTGCTCTTTTTATTTCGCTCTATATTATAACACCCCTACATTACGTCTAAAGAGGAGACCAATGGGTATCGGATTTTAGAATTTATTTATATTTATGTTACGTGAAATTCAGAATTTAAATAACAATCAGCCAAAGCCATTCGACGCAACTCTCAAAAATTCTGGATATAAACGACTTTGAAGTTTTTCAAGTACACATAAGTACCAATAATTAAAACAGTTGCATTATCTGTCAGTGTGGCTCATGACAGCCGGGCGTTCTGGCTCAGCGCGCCCGGTCAGAGGTCTGAACGCTCTCTGTAATAAAAAAGGCTGAGCCAAGAACACTTCCAACTAAAACAAACAAACACGATCAGCGACCGCAAGAAACAGAACTACCCAAAGCGTTCTGGTCTTACAAACATAGAGTCGGTGGTTCGAATCCCTCTGTGACAAATATTTTTCTTTGTTTTCGAATTCAGTTATATAAAACTTTTCGGGATCTCTAAGTTGTATCAGTTTTTTTGTTTATGTGTGTGTAGTCGAGGCGAACGCCTTATCGTCGCCTGAAACGATGGTTGAGGGGGTTAGCTGCTTGAAAAGCCATCAGTAGCAATGGAGACGACTTTCCAAAAGCTCTTCTTGACAACCTGAAGAATCAAAGACTACCGTCGTCAACTAGTGGGGAAGCCAATACTGTAACCAATGTAACTTACGTTTTTTGGTTGAAACCATCATTATTAACAACCTTTTATAAAACATAGAATATTACGAGTAAACAGAAATACGTTCCTTTTTCGTAAAATTTAGGATTATATATTAAAATTGTGTAACTATTAGAACACAATGAAAAACAGGTCTCTGCAGGATTCGAACCACAGACCTTAAGGTTATAAGGTTAAAACGTTACCACCTGAGCTACATCGACAAATGCTGCATCTTATTTATTTATTGGTATTTACGTGTACTTGGAAACTTTAAAGTCGATTTCGCGAGAATTTTTGAGAGTTGCGTCGAATGGGTTTGGCTGATTGTTATTTGTGTTCTGACCTAAAATCCGATACCCATGTCGTCTCCTTGTAAGGATTGGACTTGTTTCAGGAAGAAAGTCGTTATCAATGGAAGAAACCCGAAGGAAATTCTGCAGAACAAGTCTGTGCCAAATGTTCAAATGTTTGTAGAGCTTGTGGGACTTAACTACGGGGTCATAATTCCCTAAACTTACAGACTACTTATGAACTAGCTAATACTAAGGACGACACAAATATCCATGCCCGAGGGGGGATTCGAACCCCCGACCGTAGTGGCCGTGCAGACCGTGACTGGCGCGCCGCACGCGCCGCAGTCCCCTCGGCCACCGCGGCCGGCAAGGCAGTGCCTACTTAAAAGAAATACCTCTCGCAGATATGGTATGGTACAGTGGCGGTGCGTCCTATGTGTTCACTGGTTCAGTGAACTCCCGGAAAAAAGCTCGTCGTGAAAAAAGTAAATGAATAAATTAAGTAAAAAGTGTTTTTCAACTATCATTATTCGTTTCGTTCTTCTATCAGATCATTTTATATGCACATTCAAAGTATTTTAATCGCATGAGATACATCTTATGTCGCGGGGACAGCATGTATACGAGTCGTAGCACGGCCGCTTAACCCTTTCGCTACGGTGAACTTCTGCATAAGTCGGGAGCGAATGTGCTCCACAGCTGGTGGACTGCTGCTGCAGTCGATTGCTGCCTGTGCCGCCCAGCCAGTGAACTGCTGTAGCAGTTCCGCCTCGAGTCATATTTATCTGCTTCACTACGCTTGACTTGTGTGGAAGTTTGAATCATGCACCGTCTAGCGGCTTTGTTGATAGTCTGTAGTTAACTAGATGGCAGTTGCATTCAGTTTCAAAGCGTTGGTTTCACTTGAGTTGTACTGCTCGTTTCCCTCCTTGTTTATATCTGACGTGTTGTTAACCTCAGTTTCTACTAGAAGTGATATGGCAGAGAAGAGAGATACTGTGGAGGAAGCTCTTTCCCTAGTACTGGGTAGTGACTTTGAAGATGAAAGATAATCATCGTCCGAATCTGACGATGAACATAAAACGCCTATTGTAGCTGCTTCTGCATCACGTACATGTGCTACTCCTGCTGTTCCATTGACATCCACAGAGTTTGATTTGTGCACAGAAGACGAATCTAAAGATAATGAGATAGACGAAGAGGCAGCAGAACCACCGAACAAGGAACAACTTCAATCCTAAGAAACACGCGTTTGACGCAGCTACCTCTGGACTGAAGGGTATCGTAGACAGTGACAGCATGCTAAGGTTCTTTCAGTTGTTCCTTAGCACAGATTTCATAAACATTTTGTGTGAGAAAACTAACAGATACTTCTCCCAAATGGTGGCTGGTGGTCGCGTTCCAGAAAGAATCCAAAGAGCATGGAGTGACGTGAATGAAAATGATATTTACATCTTTATTGCCTGTCTGAATATTGGTCTGAGAATCCAGTTATTCATACACCAATATTTTCTAAACTGCTTCCTAGAGACCGATTTCAACATATCTTGCGGGTTTTACATTTCACCAATAACGAAGAGCCTCACGACAATTTGTATAAGCTAAGGCCAGTAATTGACCACTTAAGAAAACAAGATAAGGAAAATTTCTATCCTTATGAAAAATTATGCATAGATGAAAGTTTTGTATTATTCAAAGGCAGGCTAAAAATCAAGCAGTATATACCTGCTAAACGTAGCCATTTTGGAATAAAGATATTCATTATTTGCGACATTCGGACAAATTATATTTTAGATTTTACTGTCTACTGTGGCTCACATACACATATTGAGAACTTTGATCTCGGTATCTCAGGAAATGTTGTAGCGACATTGGTAGAACCATATTTGCAGAAGGGAAACACATTGTACTGTGACAATTGGTACACAAGTCTTGCCCTGTTTTGTTGGTTGTATGACCGGGCAACAAATGCTTGTGGTACCGTCAGGCACACAAGAAAATATATGCTTAACATGCCTGAGAAACTAAAGAAAGGAGAACTTACTTTCCGTTCTGCATCGGGATAACTGTTGGCACTGAAATGGAGTGACAAAAAAGATGTATATATGCTTTCAACAGTCCACTCTGCAGAAATGTTGGAAACATAGAAGATGGATCGTCAGACAGGCGCGAAGCAATTGAAACCATCAGTAGTATTAGACTACAATAAATCAATGGGCTCAAAGACCGTGGAAAGCATAAGTAAATCCACTAAATGGTATCGCAAGCTGTTCATTCACATCGTGGACATGTCGGTTTTCAACGCATACTGCCTGTATAAGAAATTTGTAAGAAACATTAGCTATGCCAACTTTCAAATGGAAGTCATACAGGAAAGAAGATCGGGCGGAGGAAAAAGATCAGAATGTCCGTCGAGACTGACAGCAGGCCCTCACTTACCTGATGAGTGGAGCAGCTACAGAACTTGCGTTGTCTGTAGAGCGCAGAAGAAGCGTAAGCAGACTAAAACGTGTTGTAAGGAATGCAATAGGATACTTAGCGCCTTTCCCTGATTCAAGATTTAACACACACAAAAGAATTTTTGAAATGTAACACTGTGAAATGATATTCTCGTAATGTAATGCTACTGAAATGTAACGTAAACCTATTGTAAATAAATATTATTTAACAAGCGAAATATGCGTTTATAATAATAAAGTCCACACCCCACCAGAGCTGAATCCAAAACTTGGATCTTTTAGTATTTGTGAAAAAATTACGCGAATAATCTGAAAGAAGGAAGAAAACTGCGACTGGCGCTCGTCCACAGCGCACGGCGCAACAATCACTGCGCTGGAGTGAAAGGGTTAATATAAGCGGCAGTGATCGCAGCGTTGCAATGCACATGCGCGGCTGAGGTTCAGATTGTCTTCTGAATCTCTGGAGGTAGGATATGGGCGGTCCCGCGGCATGGAGGGGCGGGGGGTAACGCTCTTTATATTGCCGTTGGAGCTGGTTGAGACACCAGCTTCTGGCTACTCGAGCTTTGGCGGATACGCACAAACGATCCTGAAGCAAAGGCAATGGAGTTATTGCGCACCTCGCCTTGCACATGCGCAAATCCTCCATTGAGGGAGCATCCGCACTTCATATTTGTTTTTGGCGCATTGAATATTCATCAGAAATACGTCATATTTGGTAAAATATAACTATAAATATCAACTGTAAAAGCCTTCAGAAAATCTGATCATGAATAATAATGAAATCACTATTCTTCACCTAGCAAGAATAGCCGTGTGGTTAGCAGCATCGCTCTGCATTGTCGAAGGTAGTGGGCTTGAGACCGACAACAAGTAATTTTGTTTAAACCCAATCGTCTTTTCAACAGATACAGGAACGACAATGACTTTTGTATTTTTACTTGCCACATATAGTTTGGATGTTTTTACAAATGTGTCGAAATTTTGAGGACAAATGACATTTATACTGAACGTTGTAACATATATTTATCTGTTTGAAAAGATGTGGAGGAGAGCAGCCTTCACCCACACGCCTTGAGGCGAATGTCCAAGACAACCCGTATCAATTGCCGGTTCCAGACGTGTTATCGCTGCCGCAGTCTCGTCGCCAGGTTGCTGTTGCCGCTACCGAATTCATCCCGAGGGCCGTCGCCGGAAGTCCACACCGCTGCAGTCCGTCTCCAGTCGCTGCCTGTGGCTTGCCGCCGCCCCGGGCCACGGTCGCTACTCCCAGCTGCCGCCCCGCCGCCCGCCGGTGCCGCTGGGACGCCGCCCAGCGCCAGCCGTCCCCTCTCCTCGAGGCTTCACCCAGGAGAGTCGCCTGCCATCGCCGCCCCGTCACAGCCGCCTCCCGGGGGCTCTCCGGGCGCTGTCCAGCGCCTCCCCCCCCCCCCCCCCCCCCGAGGCTTCGTTCGGATTCGCCGCTGCTGCCGCCACGCCCCGCCGCTACCGCCGGCATTGTCGGCAGTGATTTTGTCACCCGACGCGGACTTTCAAGATGGATCCGTCAGTGGTAACATCAGGTCCTACCCCCCCCAAACCATGCCTAAACCTCCAATCAGTACCACTTCCATTATATTCACCACTCCATCTCATGCTGCGACAACTATCACCTGGATTGCCTCTGCACTCCCACAATCTACCATCCCTCTTCAAGTCATCCTTTCTGCCACTACCTCCTTCGCCCCTCCTCTGTTAACACCCATCCCTACCCCACCAAGAGTCCAGCCACCATCATCACCACCCCTCATGAATACTCCCTCCTCCCTGCATCACCAGCCCACTAACATCACCCCGCCATGGTTGCCGCATCTCTCGCTTCACCTAGCCCTCAACGCGTTGCGTCAGGCCCCACTCAATCCTGCCAGATCTCCCTCGAGCCCATCTCCCTCCCTCACCTGGTCTCCGCCGCCCCCAAAAAGTCCTCTACCAAATCCCAATCTCCCAAACGCCTCAGCGCAGAACCCCTCCCCTAGACCCTTCCACCACTGCTTCCGCATCTCCACCCCCACTCCTCACCATGGACTAAAGCCCCATCCTAAACTCCCATCCTGAAGTCACCTCCGCCCCTCGAATGTTTACCTACATCTTCTCCAACCTCGCTCCTGAGTTCCTCGACAACTGTCACCTCTCCCATGAAATCAAGAAGTGCTTCCTCATCGCTCTGTCTTGATCAAACCCCCTCTCCCACCTTCCACTCTGAACTCCTTCAGGGGAAACCGCTGGTCCACTTTGGACCACGAGCATCTGTCACCCCTCCCCCCCTCCCTACATAGCCTCTACCCCCCACGCCAACCCTAAACTCAACGCTGTGATCATCAAGTTAAGTCTGGAGATCACAGAGGGTGAGGTGTTGGAACAGCTAAACACCCACCCAAACCTCCATATCCGATCCGTCAAGTGTTATCTTCAGCTCCACTGGTTCCACCTACCTCATGCGAGTCTTCATGGAAGACCAGGCATCCATCAACCTCCTCCTCACCGAGGGGATCATGATCTACAACCGCCTCTACAAGGTCGATCCCTCCCATGCCCCACCCCAATCTTATCATTGCAGCAAATGTCTAACCTACAACGACCATCTACCAGAGAAATGCCACAACCCTCCCACCTGTCCCTACTGTAAGCAGCCCCACTTCCTAAAATAGTGCCTCTGCTCAAGTCTGCAACACCTGTGGTGGCCCCCACCCCACCTATTCCTACAGGTATCTGTCTCGCCCCCAAGCCACTACCCCCAAGCTGACAGTTCGCATCTGCCCCATTGAACCCACATGGACGCCACCCACTCCCTTCTTCTCCCCCCCTCCCACCCAACAGTGGAGGATGTCATAAGATTCGTAATCACAGTCATCTAGAACATCCACCCCTTAGAACATCCCACTCCCTCCAACAAATTATCCTTGCCACACAGTTAGTGTGTCAATTGGAGACAATTGGAGACAATTGCCTCACTGTCCTGCAACAGCTCCCACTTTACATTCTCCCAGAAAGCCACCCTAGTTTAAACACTCCCTTACCCTTTTCCCATTTCCCCACTCCTTCTCACCCCTCCCCCTTGCAGTTCCACTACGGCAGGCCCACCCTACAACATCCTTTACCATAATATCTGTTCACTCCCTGCCATCAAACCCCTATTTATGCACACCCTCTTCCAAAACCACGTAGATGCCATTCTCCTAAATGGAACCATCCTTCAACCCCATCATTCCGTCTCCACCACTCCCTACACCCTCCGCCACTCCCTACACCCTCCCCTTATTAGAGTTGGAGTGGCACTTGGCCACCTCCATCACCACCCTGTCCGGCTACAACGTCCCTTCAATGATCCTACTGAACACCTTCTCCTTAGACTCTTGTTTCTCTCCCTCACCATCACCTTTGCCATCATCTATGTCCGCAGTCATGTTCCCACCCTGTATGACTTCCTCTCCCATGTAGACCGTTCCTTCATGACCTATGCGATTGCTGCCGACCTTAACCTTTCTTGCCGCCCCGTTGGTAAAATCCAGCAGTAGAGTCAGTTCCTCACCACGCTTAGGCCCGGCGCACACTTCACGCAGCAGAGGCAGAGCAGAGGCAGAGGCGAGGCGCAGGGCCTCTGCTGGTCAGCGCACACTTGACGCAGCGCAGGCAGAGGAGGGCAGCACAGCTTGCAACAGCACGTGCTGCATGTCCACTGCAAACCTCTCGATGAAGTCAGATTTAATTCCTGAACCTCCTTCAAAACTCAGTTAATTTAATTTGTGTGTGTTCTGATAGGGTATAAGAGCAGTTAAAGGTCTGTTGAGCAAAGGCAAAAGTGACGAATACATGCTGAACGTCTCTGGTCCATGGAAGCTCATTTTAAGCCTTTGAGCTATTCCGACTAAACAGACGACAGTTCAAAGAGAGTCACATGCTGAGTAAGAAGTGTGATACATCATACCCGCTAAAGAAAAATTAAGGATATGTTTTAGGAATTTAATTAAAGTCAGATTTATTTTTCTTTCATTTCTTTTATAATTCAGTGAAACAAGTGTCACAGCAAATTCAATAAATGAAAGAACCTTTATACAACTGACATATTTAATCATGATTGTGGCGCAGTATATACGATCAGAAACACTTTTCTTCTCGGTGACACCTGGTATGCTTTTCATATGTCTTAAATTGAAAGATATAACGATATGAAAAATGTTGCAAATCATATTTTCCTTGTTTAAATGCATTTGCACGCGAAGTTTAAGTCTTTATTTGTAGCTCTTCCATGCTCCTGAGTACTAAGATACTGACGTTTGCTTTTTTCCTTCTTCTATGACGGCAGCTGTGCATGACATGCAGTATTTTATTACATTGCATTCCTACTTTGTGTCTGTCATCATTTCTAATGATAATTACCATCAATAGCCATTATATTTGTTAGTAATTAGTGAAGCTAATGCTAATGCTTTTGCAAATGTTGAATTTCTGAACGTAGTATAGAATTCAGGTTGAGAAATACTGACGAGAGACGTTTCTAGCATCATCTATGTTTTAGCAGTGAGCTGAAGCTCCACGAAGGGGTAGACATTGTGTTTCAAGAAATTGAAGAAAGTCCCTGACAGTAAAAAAAAAAAATCGTTGCACGTCCCTTCTGGTTTCGCCGAACTTATTATTCAGTAGTAACGGGAATTTTAGCTTATATAGTGCTTTCATGCTTGCCACAAAGTTTACTGAAACCAGAGACTATAAACCGTAAAATACACAATCAGCATCTTCGGTTTATGAATCTCGATGTCTTTCTATTTCAGTAAGTTGTTCGTTTCCAGTTTGGGTCTGTATCGGCAGCATACGAAGAAGGGAGACACGAGGCAGCTCCGCACTCGGCACAGCAGGCGGCAACAGCCGCGCGTGTGCCGCGTAGCTGCCGACCACGTCGCGTCAAACGTGTATCTCACGTATTTTCTCGAGAATCGAAAGAGATATAGCTCTCCTTCCACCGTTAAAAACAATTTCGATATGTTAGCTACATTTCGTTCGCAGTAATGTATGGTGTAAAACGCACCAAACGCAAACTAGCCAGCGACTACTTTTTTCACTGCAAACTCTTCAAAATATGCGCGGCGTTGTACTTTATTTTTTATTATAACAATAACTATGTACAATAACGAAAAGAAAACCTCCCCAACGTCATGCGGTGGCTTTTGCCTATATGATACAGAAAAATATTTTTTTTCTAGTGAGTAGTTTTTGCAAAATCGATTGTGGAAGCTGCGTTAGCGCAAAACACGCACAAATAGGAACATAGTATTTTTAATTTTTTTACGCAGAAAGTAAAAGTGTTACAAAGAAACTAAATACAGAGAAGGATGAACCTTATATTCGTCTACATAAAACAATTTTTTTTCGAAGCATATCGGATGACTTGAAATTTCACTTTGCGACAGAGGTGGAACAGAGGCGCAGGAAAACTGTGCGCCTCGGACAACCGGACAGAGGCGTGACCGAGGAAACGCCTGCCCTCCGCCTCGGCTGCGTTAAGTGTGCGCTGCCCCATTAGAAAGCATGCGTTACAGACGGACGGAGGCCTCACCTCTGCCTCTCCTCTGCCTCTGCTGCGTCAAGTGTGCGCCGGGCCTTAGGGGCGATTCCGTTCCCCACCCCAAACCCTCATGCCACAAAAGCAATACCACACCTAATGCAGTCCTTGCCTCTCCCTCCTGGGACGCCTGCAGGTGAACGTCCTAGACCTAACTGGCAGTGGCCATGCTTCAGTATTCCTCATCATAGATCCCCGCAACTGCCCCGAGCGCGCCACCCATCCTGAAACCCCTCCTAAACTAGTCCATGATTACTCCCGTGCTGACTGGGATGCCTACCGCCGTACCATAGATCTTGGTCGTCAGCCACCCCCTTTTCCTCCACATCCTTGCTGATACAGACCTCGCCTCATCCTTTCTGCTCCAGACAGTTGCTGACGGCGTCCAAGTCCACATCCCCACCAAAGCCATCCACCCACACTGTCCCACGCTCTCTCCGCCATTGGAACTCCAACGACGTATTATAAACCTTTTGAACGCGAAAAAACACCGGGACTGGCGACATACATGCACCCGCCTTCTACATCTACATGGGATACTCTGCAAATCACATTTAAGTGCCTGGCAGAGGGTTCATCGAACCACAATTATACTATTTATGTCCCATTCCATTCTCGAATAGCGCGCGGGAAGAAAGAACACCTGAACCTCTCTGTTCGAGCTCTGATTTCTCTTATTTTATTCTGATGATCATTTCTACCTATGTAAGTGGGAGTCAACAATATATTTTCGCATTCGGAGGAGAATGTTGGCGATTGGAGTTTCGCAAGTAACCCACGCCTCAGCGATAAGCGCCGTTGTTGTAATGATTCCCATCCCAGATCCTGTATCATTTCCGTAACGCTGTCTCCCCTGTATCGTGACAATACGAAACGAGCTGCCCTTCTTTGGACTCTTTCGATGTCCTCCGTCAAACCCACCTGATAAGGATCCCACACTGGGCTGCAATACTCCAAAAATGGACGGACAAGCGCAGTGTATGCAATGTATGTAATGATAACTCTTCCTGTTAATTCCTCCAAGTACTGTATGGCCTTCCACCGCCTTACTAGCAGTCGCCCCACACCTGTCTACCCTCTCCTACACAATAACCGTCCTTTCCCTGACAACGCCAGTAAGGCATAGCATTTTGATGATCATCTCTCCCAAATCTTTGATCTTCCCGACAATCCCAATTTCGACTACTCCTGCTTTCCTGACGTCCACGAGTGAACTGATGCCTCTATTCCTCTGCTTGCCCCGGGTTTGCAGTATCTGGACCACATCCCCTCCCCCTCAGAATTAGACACGCCTATCACAGCCCAAGACATAGAAGACACACACTGCACCAAACGCAACACCGCATCCTGGTCATGACCACCTCACCTACAGATACTTGCGTGCCTGTCCTACATATTTCCACACCGCCATAGCTTCCTTATACAATGTCACCCTTATCACCGGCTTTTATCCCAACCTGTGGAAAACCTCCTGCATCCTTATGTTCCAAAAACCTGACAAACCACCCTCTGAAGCCTCCTCCTTTCGACCCTCCTCCTTTCGACCCATAAGCCTCACCTCGGTGTTCAGCAAAGTCCTGGAAACCATCCTCTCTCGCCTCATACACCAACATATCCGTCAACACCAACTCCTTTCCCTCTCTCGATGTAGCTTCCGACCCTCCTTCTCTGTCGATGATCAACTCCTTCACTTTGTCCACCTCTTCACCCTCCAAGTCAATTCTCGTCATGCCACTATCCTCGTTTCCCTCGATTTTGAAAAAGCTTACTGTCATGTATGGCATACCGGTCTCCTTTTCAAGCTCCAAACCCACGCCCTTCCTATTAATTATGTCCGTCTCATAGCATCCTTTCTCTCCCACCGCCCATTGCGGCGGAACGACCTCTTCGTGCGGCGGAACGTGTGCTAAAACCTTATCTTCAAAAGCACTCAGCCACAGATAAAAAAAATAATATTTCTTCAATGATTATCGATCAATGTGTATGATCGATTAACCAAAGTTATATAAAAAAAACATATATCGAAGTGTTCTTGACGTAACTTTCCCACGAATGTAAATTCATAAGAATCTTCCTTCAGATTGAAGAATATTTAAATTAAATCATCTGCTCATTTCATTAATATATTATTCATCGTAAAATAATTCTTCATAAATGACACTTTCGTCAAGTTTAAACACGATAACATTTATTGCTTTCTAAGACATTACATATGTAGTCAACGACAGACAAAAGGGAACTGACTTTTAAAATTTATTGTTTTAACATGAAATGTCGATAATAATGTCAACTCTCGCGATGACAACCGCAGAGATCAACATCTTCTTGCCTCGTGGCCGTCGACCCGCGACTTGATGTGGCCGGATATTTACTCCTTGGAATCGGCGTCGAAGATGTTGCCCTCGTAGGTTGACTCGCCTCACAGCACATGAAACATAAAAAACAACATACAAAAAAGTTCTTTAAGAATCATATAACATTAAATCTTTACATAAAAATCATTTAAGAACACAAATATAAGTAAGTTATCCTGCACAAACTGAGCTGACATGAGATATGTAGCGGAGACAATAATCCGTCCCACTACATACCCCACCCGCAAGCTCAGTTTAGCAGGTAATCAGAATGAAATAAAATTCTTTTAGCTAATCTTTTAGAATATAAGAAGATCTGCTTCATAAGCTATGCGTGATAATTATCAGAGTCATGCTTTAATTCATTAAACAGTTTGCACACAAACAGTAAGAGAGTTACTTCAAACAGGTTTAACTATTCATGGCTCTTATTGTCCATGAAATATTCTGAATGTCACATAACTTTTATCTTAAAAAAATAGTTCATTGTTCTCTTAAAAAAAGTTTATGTATAGACTCTGAATGTCTGTGTATTCTATTTACACCACTATTGTACTGTCATCATATTTCTCGCTTGCCTTCATAATGCATTAAAATCTTGTATGACGTTTATGAACATATACCTACATTTATATACGAAACATTATGTGCATATGATAATTGTTTGACAGAATATCCAAACGATAATAAATCAGTGTCAAATATTTTCTCATTAGGTTATTACCTAGATATTCTAAGGAATAAATTCCTTCCCTTCATATCATAATGGCCTTGTTTAAATTAATTTCAATTCAAATACGAAAAATAAAATTTATTCCCTAAACAAATTTAGGAAATTTTTTATTATTGTTGAAATATCGTTAGGTCAGAAATGAATCAACCACATATTATTATAGTGAACACACCGTGCATAAACCCTATGTCTTCTGTAACTATCTCGTAAATAAATTATTTGACCGATAAAATTATAAGTCTAATCAGTTTAATAATCCTCGTAATACATACCTATCGATAAAACGATAAATAATCGTCTTCATCATGGACGTTATCGAAATAATACGACCAGTTGCTATGTCAACGTAACGTCTCTGACGCGTTGCCAACTGCTCGAAATTACACCAACTTCTATTATTTTCGTACGTTAAATTCACAATTATAGTGAACTAGTCTTAATAAGATATTATATACTTTAACAATTCTTAATTTGCTTCTTTATATAATCGGTAGATATGACTAAAACACTACCACAAAGCTTTCGACATTTCGTCGCCTGAAGTAAAATTTTTCCAATCACCCGTTGAGATCCCTCACTTGGCTCTACCAATGTATCTTTGTACACTCTTTGTACTTAACTCACCATATGTATACAAAAATATATATATAAATAAATAGAACTTAAGTCTTCTGAATAGAATTATTCTCTATATTTCTTAATTACATGAGGTCATAAGAAGATTAATTTGCATTGTCGTTGAAACATCGGCACGGCGCTTTACTTTCAGCCTTCGTAAGTATTTTAGGATAATAGATGCAGTATTACCTAACTATGAGAACTGTGACAGTGTCAAGTTTGGCCCATGCAAACTTATATATAAAACACATCACTAAGTTCTCGCAAGCCGTAGCTTCGGACGCCTCATGGTCCACATTTCATTTAATATAAACTAACATCCATTCCTATTACGACTATAATCCGAGTTTCCTTTGCCATTTACTGCTAAAATCTCATATGTACCTCTGTAGTCTTATTATAGCTTAAGACTAAAAGAAAAATTTAATAAATTCATTTTATAGAGAATATCTCCTAATATGGATAGACTAGTTACCCTTCAACATAAGTCACATCATATTCATTATGTGTATTCACTGAGGAGTACAGTGTACTATATATGTTGCCTTTGTATACACAATGAAAGATCTCTCTTCGGTGAGCTGTATAAAACTTACTTATACTTAACAGACTTCTTTTAAAATTTAGTCATCGTCTTGTGTCAAAATCTAATTCTCGTCGGTCGGTTGGCTGATCGCATTCTCACCCCTCTTTCGCAAGAAAGGCTTAATTTGACTTACATTATAAAGTCCCTTTATTATTCCTGTTGAAGGCTCTTGCAACACAACAGCCTTTGGATGAGGAACTTTGTATACTACATAAGGGCCTTCATATAAAAAGAAAAACTTCTTACATTCTTTGTTTTCTTTACGACTCTTAGGATGAGACGAAGCAAGTACCAAATCTCCAATCTGGTAACAGGGTACCTTAGCTTGTTCGTTATACTTCCTGATTCGTTTTCAGCGTTTTTTAGTCAGTTGTTCTTTAATATCATTTTCCTGTATAGGATTAATTTTATTTAATGGAGGCCAAGGAATAGCAGTTAATAAAGGTTCTCCTATGATACGTTTACCTAAGATCTCAAGTGGTGCTAAACCAGTACTTAAGTGAGGCAATTCATGTAACATCTTTTCAAATTCTGGAATTAACTTAGCCCATCGTGTATGTCTGGAAGCACAATATGTCCTACAAAGTCTACCTAGCTCTTTCATTACTCGTTCCACCGGATTTCCTTGTGGATAATATTTGGAAATGAGAATATGTTTTATATTATATGACCTTAACAACTCTTTAAATTTGTTGCTTATAAAAGCACTACCATTATCAGATAATATTCTCTTAGGTGTGCCCCAATTAACAAAATAATCTCTACTAAGACAACGTATTACACTTGAAGTTGTTGCTTTTTTTAACATGTACAACTTCACATATTTCGACCAGCATCCCAGTATTACAAAGATATAACTAAAACCACCTGAGCTACGTGGTAAAGGGCCGAAAAAGTCTATTGAGAGAATATCCCATAATCCAAGAGGAATTATAGAATATAATTTATAATTATGGGGACTATTTCCTAGTTTTACCTTCTGACACAATTCGCATGTTCGAATAATAATTCTAACTATACGTGTCATATTCCTAAAATAGTAAAACTTCATGAGATGTTTGACACATTTGTGGATACCAAAGTGACCATATCCTTCATGTATGTATACTACCAAGTCATGTACGACGGCTTCAGGTATACAAATCTTCCAATAGTTATGTTCAGGTTTCGCTTTCCAATACAATAAATTATCTTTAACTATATAAGTGTCCTCGTTGTTGTCAAAGGTTTCCAATATTTTACCAAAGATAGGGTCAAGTCGATGGTTAACTTTAATAGCTGTTAATATTTGCTTCATTTTCTGTTCACTTTCTTTATTGGTCAGGAAATACACATGATAGTTAGTCCCTGGTTCCTCAGTGTTCGAAATATTTTCCATCCCTAGAGGAAGCCTGCTTAATGCATCTGACACTACATTCTGTGAACCTTTTATATAACGTATTTCATAATGAAACCTCTGTAAATACAAGACCCATCTCATTAACTTACGGTGTAATAACCTAGAATTGGACAGAAAAATCAAACCCTAGTGGTCAGTATACACAATAGTTTTCCTTCCGCTAAGTAATCCACGAAACCTTTGGAAGCTCCAAACAACTGCAAGAGCTTCTTTTTCCGTTACGAAGTAATTTCTGTTTATTCAAAGTTCTGCTAGCAAAAGCTATAGGACGATGTAATCCATTTTCGTCAGTTAATTCGCCCTGAAAGATCTCACACGAAATTCCGTAATCGGAGGCATATGTATACATACAAAATTCTTCTTCAAACTTTGGATGGTATAGCATTTTCGCGTTTATTAAAGCATTCTTTATTCTATTGAAAACTAATTCTTCTTCCTGTCCCCAAGTTCACACAGACTTTTGTTTAAGCAAATCTAAAAGCTTAGGATTTGTAATATCAGTTCCTGGAATAAATCTTCTCAGGAAACTTACCATTCCTAAGAAGGATTTTAACTGCTTCTTATTCCTAGGACTAGGGCATTTAGCAATAGCTTCAATACGTTGAGGATCCGGTCTTACTCCCTTACTATTCATTATCTGTCCTAAAAACCTCACTTCTTCTCTCCCTAAATATGATTTAGACAATTTTAAAGTGATACCATTAGCAATCAACCTTTCGAACAACTCCTGTAAAACAAAGAGATGTTCTTCTCATGTTCTTGTAACAACAAGGATGTCGTCAACGTACACAATTATCTTACGGGACAGTTGTGGACCTAATGCAGAGTCTAACGCTCTTATAAAGGTTGCCACAGATATGTTAAGTCCAAATGGTAACACCTTAAATTGGTAAGACTTACCTTCAAAGAGAAAAACTGTATATTCTCTTGAGTCAGGATGTAAAGTAACTTGATGATATCCAGCTGTTAAGTCCATAGTACTCATATAACGAGATCCTGCAGTTCTTAAAAGTACTTCCTCCATAGGTGAAGGTCTATCCCTTTCCATCTCAATGATTTTAATTAATTCCCTAGCATCTAATACTAGGCGAACTACACCTTCAATCTTCTTCACCGCCCACAATGGACTGTTGAAGGGACTACATGATCTCTCAATGACATCTTGTTCCAACATTTTATTTACCTCTCTTGTGGCAGCTTCCTTTAGCTCCACCGAAATTGTATAAGGTTTCTTAAAGAACGGTTTTGGGTTCTTAATCTTAAGCTTACATACATAGTCTTTAATACATCCAGGTTTGTCTGAGAAAACTGACTTAAATTTTAATAATACTAATTCAAGCTCTTCTTTCTCCTGCTGAGAGAGGAATGTATTTGAATGACACTTATCTTTTATTTCATTATAGATACTATCACTGAAATCAGAATGATAACCTTCCTCTGCTACCTCCTCACAATCTAATGATAAGTTCATTGCATCCACGTATTTAAGATGCAGAGACTCACAATTATTATCCACATCTTTGAGGTGGTCAAACTTAAATCTTACTATTCGGTTTTCTACATAAACTGTAAGAGTGGAATTCTTGAAATCTAAGAGAGCCTCATGCTTATATAACCAATCAACACCTAAGATAAAGGCTACATTTAATTTATCCACTACAAGAAATGTATGCGAGAAAGCTTGCTGGTTAATTGTAAAAGATAGAAAAACTTCTTCATTGATGTTTTGACTTTTCTTGCCAGTAACCCCTACAATTCTTACATTACTTACTGGCAACGTTGGAAATTTCCAATATTTCCTCTTGATTTTAAATAATTCTTTAGATAGTATACTAACCTCACTACCAGAATTAATAATGATATTTACTTCTGTATCTTAAATGAAACCCTTGATGACAGGTTTAAAATTCCTAACTTTCTTTATGTTATTATCTTGAAACAGGAGATCATCTTGTATACTATCTTTATCCGATCGATTTAAAGAAAAATTACAATGGGTCGTATAGAACATAAATCTACGGTCCGCTTTAGTAGACCCGCACTAAGGGACGGTTTTAGTTTCCCGAATTTTCTATGATGATGTCACTTATGATCTCGCCATTATCCGTTATTTGTTTTGTGTTCAATTGATTACCTTGACCACGTATTTTACGTACCTTAGAACCACCTTCTTTATTCCCTATACTACCAGTATCTTTATAGGGTCTCTAACCTGACAAAAACAACTTTGATTTGCGTTGTTGCCTTTACGAGGCTCAAATCGATTATTGCCGTTGTTCCGACCATTATTTTCTCGGTTATTCCTAAGTTGCTCGTCCTCCTTTTCTTTGTTTAAGTTGTCGAGCTGTTCTAGGTAATTTAATAAATCTCTCGGACGTGACCATTCCCTTTCTATCATTTTATCCTTAACATAATAAGGTAGTCTACTAATCAATACCCTGATTAGATGTTCTTCCATTATGGGATGCTCTATCAGTTTTACCCGATTTAAATGCCATTCAAAATACTTTCTGAATTCTCCCCAACGTTCTGAATAATAGGGTGGGTCTAATAATTCAAGAGTAAGACGTTGTTGCTCCCCTTTTGACCAATATTTTTCTTTAAATTGGGTGATAAAATCATCCCATGTCTTATATTCACTACGGTTTAAAATAACCCATTCAGTAGCACTAGCTTCTAATTGTCCGATTATAAATTGTATTTTTCGTCTATCATCCCAGTTAACAGAAAATGAACTCTCTATGCCTTTTACAAATATAATAGGATGCAAGCCACCCTCTGGGTTGAAGGTCGGAAATTTATTTGCTGTGTCTGAGGTCACTATTGCATGACAATTTCCTCCACAATCAGTAACTGGTCTTGTTTTGTTCACTTCACATTGCGAGGAAGTAGTCGCATCGTTTTTATTATCTGCTGACATGCGTGCTACAATTATATTGTCAGCGCTAAAAATTTCACTAGCGGTACGACTATCGTTCCTAGCAATGTTGGTAGAATTGCTTTTACTGTTAGTCATATTATCTTTGGCATTGAACTCTGCTAACTATTTATTAATTTCGCGCAACTGGAACTCAGTTCGACTGTCATCACGGTTTGAACATTCTGACGACTGTTGGTTGTCACCATCTCTGACTTCTCAATATTATTATAGATATCAGAGATTAAAGTTTTAATATTCACTATCTCAGCATGATCTTTTTCCACTTGCTGGGATAGCTGGTTTAAAGCAGGATTTTCTATCGAAGAATTTTCTACGTTCCTGGTAGAAATTTCTTGGATAGATTCTTGTAACTCTTTCCGAATATTTTCAGTTGGTAATATAAGCTCTTCATGGATCTTAATATTATTAACTTCTATCTCGTCACGTATCTTAATATTATTTGTTTCTATCTCCTCACGTAACATAACATTACTCTTTTCTATTTCAGTAGTTACTAAAACATGAATATTATCTAATCTATGTGTTAACTCAGCGATATCTTGGTGCATTTGAATTTTTTCTTCACGTGACTCTTTGATATGTTCCTCGAGCCTATTATTGAGACCTAATATTTGTCCCTGAGTTTCAGTTTGAGCCGACTCTACCCTAGCCATTTGTTCCTGGGTTTTGTTTTGAGAAGATTCTATTTTAGTTTGAGGCGATTCCATTCTAGCCATTTGCTCCTGGGTTTTGTTTTGAGAAGATTCTATTTTAGTTATTTGTTCCTGGGTTTTGGTTAGAGTAGCTGCTATCTGTCTAAACATGTCCTTAATTTCATTATTATTGTCACTTATTCTATTCTCAATTCTATTTATGGATTTGTCTATTTTCCTATTGAGAAACCGTCCTTCCCTACTAAGTGGAGGTAATCCTACTTGTTCGTCACCCGATATTTCACCTTCTGACATATTGGCTAGATATGCACTGTCTACACACGTAAAATAACCTTTTGAACACTGTTCACTGTCACACACCAATATTGCCTACGTGAAATTGACTCACCGGATGTTTTAATTTAAATTTATGCAGCTCCGTGATAGGTGAGATGTTACTCGCAGCCACACCAACTGCCGTCTGCGTTGCACCGTATGATGCTGCCGGTGTGTCTGCTCTCTCTCGAAGACGCTGCCGACGACCCCAAATGCTTTGTCACCAGCGGACCTTCTCGACTGCACTGCGCACCGTAATCACCCACAACAGCGTCGTAGCGATGCCGCAGAGATCACTGCTCACAGCTGCTGGACTGGGACTGTTAAATTTAAAAGAGAAAAGGTGTCGGGAATAGCAATGTGCTGTTCACGACTGCAGCGTAGTCTCGTAGAATATCTGGGTGACCTTTCTCCAAGGCTGCCCCCGTCGTCAACCAGACCTCTCGTTGATGGAGTGACACAGGCTCTTTCTTCCTCCGCGTCTGTGTGCCAAATTTCTTCTTCGAATGGCAGACAAGTCCTTTATCATCGGTCGCCACGTGCGGCGGAACGACCTCTTCGTGCGGCGGAACGTGTGCTAAAACCTTATCTTCAAAAGCACTCGTCTTGTATGATTAGAGTTGAATGTGGCCGTGTCAGACTTCGTAATCCTTGAGGTGTCCACTCGCCTATAAAAATTTATATAAAATAAAAAATAAATATGTTCATGTAAAATCTTTATACGTTGCAATATTTCAAAATCAGATTCTTGCGCCGAGTCACTCTTGTTAAAATATTTCTAAGTTCTCTCATAGATAAGACGGTCAAAAGAAATTCTTCAGTTTGTGGTCGTTGCTATAGCCACAGATAAAAAAAAAAAATATTTCTTCAATGATTATCGATCAATGTGTATGATCGATTAACCAAAGTTATAAAAAAAACATATATCGAAGTGTTCTCGACGTAACTTTCCCACGAATGAAAATTCATAAGAATCTTCCTTCAGATTGAAGAATATTTAAATTAAATCATCTGCTCATTTCATTAATATATTATTCATCGTAAAATAATTCTTCATAAATGACACTTTCGTCAAGTTTAAACACGATAACATTTATTGCTTTCTAAGACATTACATATGTAGTCATCGACAGACAAAAGGGAACTGACTTTTAAAATTTATTGTTTTAACATGAAATGTCGATAATAATGTCAACTCTCGCGATGACAACCGCAGAGATCAACATCTTCTTGCCTCGCGGCCGTCGACCCGCGACTTGATGTGGCCGGATATTTACTCCTTGGAATCGGCGTCGAAGAGGTTGCCCTCGTAGGTTGACTCGCCTCACAGCACATGAAACATAAAAAACAACATACAAAAAAGTTCTTTAAGAATCATATAACATTAAATCTTTACATAAAAATCATTTAAGAACACATATATAAGTAAGTTATCCTGCACAAACTGAGCTGACATGAGATATGTAGCGGAGACAATAATCCGTCCCACTACACCATCCTACGTTACTGTCAACGGCTCTGACTCCCGTTTGTTTTACCCCTCCGCTGGGGTGCCCCAGGGTTCTGTCCTCTCACCCCTCCTTTATCTGCTCTACTCGACAGATATGCCCCAACCCCAACCTCCCATCCATTTTCTCCAATATGCTGACAACACCGCCTTCCTCGCCATCGCCCACTCCCTTTCTCGCTCCCAACACCTCCTTCAGTCCCATCTCTCTTTATTTTCCACCTGGTCCAATCAGTGGCTCCTTACTGCCAACCCCACCAAGTCCCAGGAAATCATCATAGGTCACACCATCCGCCATCATGACCTTTACCTAACAATCCATGGGCGCCCCATCCCTAAAATACCTCGACAGATCCCTCTTCTGGAACCCCTACCTAAGAATCGTCCACCAGAAAGCCCTATCCCGCCTCAACCTCCTCAAGTTCCTATCCGGCTGCACATGGGGACTCAATTCTTCCACCATCCTGCACACCTACCGTTCTCTAATGCGTCCCATCTTATGCTGCTTCCACCCTGCCTGGATATCGGACCCCCCTCCTATTATGCCGCCATTGAGATCCTTGAGCGTCAAACCCTCCGCCTCACTTACCGTATACGCCTCCCTCCCCCCGTGGGTCCTTTATGACCTCATTCCTTTCCAGCACTTGCTCCATTTCCTTGAACACACCCGTCTCAAGTGCATATACCGAAAAATAGAGTCCCATCATCCTTGGGTATCCCCCTCCTCCTCAATTCCGGGCCTTTGCCACACTGTTACCAACATATCCTCCTTTCACCTACAAACTCTCCACATCCTTTCCCTTTCCAGATGATGCCCTTCGCCCCGACATCTACTCCTCCTTCCAACCATAGTTCTGCCCTGTAGATCATGGCCACCCCCACCACCACCACCCTTCCTTTCCTCGCCCCCGCGTGGCTACCCTCTTCCCACCCCATCCTCCAAAGTCCTTCCTATCTCCCCTCCCCCATCTTCCCTCCCTCCCCTCTCCCCTCCTACTCCCGCCCCCGCGCTTCCTCCCCTCTCCTTCCCTACCCCGTGTGGGCTCCGACAACCAACTTTTTAATATCAGTGTTGTGTCAGTATTCAGCGCTCAGTGCTTCTTCGTGTGATTTTAAGACTTACGAACAGCCGCCAAACAGGCAGAACAATAGTGTCGCGTTGCAATGGAAACAGGCTTGACTTCGAAGGCAACTAAACACAGCACTTATACTGAAAGCACGTTTATTACGAACTCAACATACACGCAGCACTGACTGCCTCTCAGGCAGAGTGCTCTGCTACTTATACACAGACAGAATTTACCAGAAATTAGAAGAACAGTTAACATAAGAAACAAGTAGAATTTACGAGTGAACATAAAAAAGATGTAGAACCTTCTGGAATTGTCAATTACAAAGAAATAAATTTTTGCCGGTGGTCGGGATTGAACCGGCGACCTTCTGCTGCGCAGTCCGTGACGCTATCCCCTGCGCCACGCCGGCAGTCGGTGATCGGCGTCTTTCGCGGCAATAGTGTCGCCTTGTATTTTAAATGTCTTTCATTCCTCGCCATGTATAAGTCCAGTGTTTTCTACAACAATTTTATTATTTCGATCACCATGGCTATTTTAATCTAAACGAACGTGTGTACGTCTACTTTTAAACTTTTCTTGTCATCCATTATCTTTCATCTGGTTTTAAATGTGAATATTCAGCAATTTTAGCACCTTTTAAGTGTATAAATTCAGCGTTCAAGCACCTTTTTATTGTCAAAATCCAGAACTTAACACATTTTTCGTTAAAATATGTTTATTTATTATTGTACATCGCTCGGCTGAAGAGCCGCCCTGCATGCTGCTGACAGCCTGCCCCTCGCGCTTTTTGGGGGTTTAAAGTACAATAAAGAAAAAAAAGGCATCCATTGTACATGCGTAAGGTTAGAAGGGAGTGCTGCTTACAGTGTCACATGATCCAAAGGTAGCTTGTCTCTTCATCATAACAGATTCATTTTGTTAGTCACTTAACAGTGTAAGCAGTTACTGTATTTTAGTCTTCTTCTGCATATTCATATGTTTTTGGTGTTTATTATCAAAGAAATATGAACAACGTTCAATATCTTTTAGAAAGAAATTACACAGCTTTAAGCTTTGAAGAAAAGTTTGAATTAAAGAAGCTTGGTATGCCGACGCCTCAGTTCGCATTGAAGCAAGCGCAAACAAGCCGAGGAGAGACATTCTGCAGATATTAGGTTCGTTCCAGCAGCTGCCAGGCGGCTACTTTCAAGCGCTAAGAAACAGGTGTTACTGCGCATGCGCAACTACTATGACGTAAAAACCCTTGTTTGATACTTGCACTGTTGGAACGCTTTTTGCACTGTTTCTGGCTGCAGGAATAATTAAAATACCTTTCTTCCTAATAACGAATAAGTGTAAACGATAAATATCTGATCTCAAGTGGGATTGCAGTGACTTCGAAATAATCGAAAAACTCTTTACAAACACACACACACGTATCACGTGATGTCTACCCCCTACTCTAACTCAGCCCTTTCTGCGAATGCGCAAATCGGCAGCTTGACCGCGCCAGAAATATTTTTCCGGGTAGCGTCTGGCTGCTTGCGGAAACAGCTGGAACACCAAACAGTAACACTCCAAATAGCCAGAAGCGGGGGAAGGCGCTGCTGGAACACAATTTCAGCGTTGCGCATGCGCGTCAAGCAGTCTGGCAGCTGCTGGAAGGAACCTATTGAAAATAGTGTATATCTAAAGGTGGCGGGGGAGGGGGAGGGGAAGCGGCCCAGTGACTCGCAGAGTTGCGCCAAATAGTCTCTGTGGACACCGAGCGGAGAGGTTGGAGGGGGGGGGGGGGGCGGCGGCGGCGCCACTATCAAGAAGTGAACCCCCAGTCATCGGCAGCACCCATTACTTTGTGTGAATAAAGCGCCAGAACGATATTTTCTGAAACCATGATGATATTTTGTTATACTCTCCTTGGCACTTTCTTGTAATTGGGCAGTCGCGAGGACCTTTTCGTCAGAGGTTGGGGATCGGCGGCGTCGGCGCTGCTGGTAGGTCGGGCCCGGCTGTCGCGCGCGGCCGCCGGTAATGGAGAGTAATGACAGCCGGCCTGGCCGACCTGCCCGCGCTAAACCGTGAAATACAGCGGCCGCACCTAGCGGCCTCACGTCCCTGCTTTACTGCTCGTAACGGAACTCTAATGCGGTTTGCCGTTTATGTTCACTCGTAGCGCGCAATGTTTCCGCCCAAGATGCGCGCTTCATCTTCTTTCCGATGGGGCAGCATCTCTCCTAAAACCCTATCGAAACTGGTTCCTCGTATCGACCAGAGTCACTATCAGCTGTGGGAGACCTCAGACACGATCTAGCATATTTTTATGTGCATTAAACCGGACGCGACCACTTCTACACCCTGGACCTACCTACAAGGATTGCTTCGTAAAAAAGTACTCTGCAGTATTTTCTCAGCTATGTACAAAATATCAGTAGCGTACAGACCAGTATAGTAGGAACTGAATGCTTTAACTCTTCAATGCATGGTGTAGCTGATCAGCTACATATCTTATTTTTTCCATTATATCTCAGACCGATCAACATTTTACCACAAATTCATTTGTAGGTGCTTTTATACATAGTGTTACACATGCAAGTAGCTCGTACTAGAAATTATAAATTGCAGAATGCTACTGAATCAGTTCGACACTTAGCTGCGTTAAGTTACTCCTAACATGTCCGTTTGTTTACTTTAGTATTCCTCCTTTGCCATGTAAAAACGGTCAATCACATATTACTGGTGCCTTATGAGTTACTTTCTGGAAAGATTAGAGCCATAATAGTGACATTTATTGCATCAGGTTCATCGTGGAAGCACTATATAACTGACCAGCTATGAACTTTTTTTTGCTGGTAGTACGTAATAATATTAAGGAATTTTTCTCAGTATATACACACCATAATTTAATCAAAGTTTTTAAAGCTTCAAATAAAGAGTCACGCATTGTCCCTCGCTACTATTCATCATAATCAGGGACGGATCAGAGATTCGGACAAGAAACAACAGAGTCCATGTTGAAGCCGCGGCGGAATGGCCGAGCGTATTGAGACTCTATGCTCCTATGCGCGAGGTCGTTCCCCGTCCGGGGCTCGAATCCCCCCTCGGGCATGAATGTTTGTGTTGTCTTTAGTATAAGTTAGTTTATAAGTAGTTTGTAAGTTTAGGGACTGATGACCCCGCACTTAAGTCCTATAAGCTTAACAAACATTTGAACATTTGAGTTGAGCCATGTTGAAACTTCCTGGCAGATTAATAATTGTGTGGCGTAACCGAGATTCGAACCTGGGACCTTTGACTTTTCAAATTCAGGAAACATTCCTTAACCTATGGCTAAACCAAGTCTCCACCTTATCCTTTCTTCCAGGAGGGCTAGTCTTGCATGGTACGCAGCAGAACTTCTGTGAAGTATGGAAAGAAGGAGGCGAGGTACAGGCAGAAGTTGGGTTTTGAGGACGGACCGTGAAGAGTACCGGGATAGCTCTGACGGTAAAGCACTTGCCCGTGAAAGGCAAAGGTTCGAATCCCGGTTTCGGCACACAATTTTGAATCTGCTAGGATGTTTCACATCAGCGCACACTCCGCTGCAGAGTGAAAGTTTCTTCCCAAAGGTCATGTTGTTTGCAGATGATATACTGATATGTCGCGAGGATGAAAAAGTAAGTACAAAAATAAGTAGATGTATGGACCCAGGAGTCCGCGCGGAGTGGCAGAGCGCATTGAGGCGCTGTGCTACGATGCATGAGGCCGTTCCCCGTGGAGGGTTTGAATCCCCCCTCGGGCATGGATGTTTGTGCTGTCTTTAGTATAAGCTAGTTCATAAGTAGTTGGTTTAGGGACTGATGACCCCGCGGTTAAGTCCCAAAAGCTTTACAAACATTGGAACATTTTGATTTGGAACCAAGAGATTGAGAAATTTGGGATGAAAGTGAGCACATAAAAGAGCAAGACAATGGTAATGTCAAGGGAAAGTAAGGTAGAAATAGGGAACTTAGAAATGAATGGAAAAATCCTAGAAGTGATGAAAAGTTTCAAGTATTTGGCAAGTGTGATCACAGAAGATGGAGGGATTACGGAGGAAACTGGATAGAGAATACAACAACCGAACAGCTTTTCCCAGAGTGTAAGGGGGTATTCTGTGGAACCGAGATGTCCCAGTTTAGATTAGATTAATACTTGTTCCATTTGTCTAAAAAATAAATGTCGCATTTATGTGGAACGTGCCAGTTTAATAAATGGTGTCAATATATGACACTCAACATTTTTTAATTTTTTAAATGTCTTATTTTTATGTATTTTTTGCGAAGTTACTAAGTTTTAACTAAAAATTCATCTAAAGTGTAGAAGGGAATTCTTTTAATTTCTTTTTAAGTACTAGTCGACTATCTGTCAAACTTTTGATGCTACTTGTTAAGTGACCAAAGACATTTATTGCAGCGTAATTCATCCTCTTTCTGTGCCAAAGTTAGATTTAACCTTGAATAGTAAAAAACACCCTTTCTCCTAGTGGTGTAGCTATGTACACTGCTATTACTTTTTAATTGGGTCGCATTGTTAATAACAAATTTCATAAGTGTATACATGGAAAGTAAACTGAAGATTCCTAGATTCTTAAATGAATGTCAGTAGGATGATCTTGGATGGGCTCCAGCAATTATTCCGATTACACGCTTTTGTGCAATGAATACTTTAATGTAGAATTGCCCCGGAATATGATCCCAGATGAAATCAGTGAATGGAGGTAGGCATATAAGCTAATTTACTGAGATGTATATCAACAAATTTTGCAAGGAACCTGATAACATAAGTAGCTGAACTCAAACGTTTCAGCAGATATTTAGTGTTTCTCCCCATTCAATCCCACATGAATCCAAACACCTACAAATTTTGAATATTCGACCTTAGCTACAGATTTATGTTCAAAGTCTATATTTATTATTAATGGTGTCATACCATTTACTATATGAAATGTAAGCAGGTATAATATTCAGGCTATTATGAACCGTAAGCAGCGAAATCGTGGACCACTACAAAAAGAGAGGCGAGTAGAATACAAGCAGCAGAGATTAAATTCCTAAGAGGTACAGAAGGTAAGACCAGATAGATGGTATTATAAATGAAGAGATAAGGAGAAGGACAGGAATCTTGAAGCTGCTGGACAGGATAGAAAGAAATGATCAAATGTTTGTTAAGCGTAAGGGACTTAACTGCGGGTTCATAAGTCCCTAAACTTAAAAACTACTTATCATCTACCTTATACTAAAGACAGCACGAACATCCATGTCCAAGGGGGGATTAGAACACTGACGGAGAACGGTCTCGCGCATCGTAGCATAGCGCCTGAATGCGCTCGGCCGTCCCGCCACGGCCAGGATAGAAACAACCAAATCAAAGTGGTGTGGACATATTATGTGAATGGGAGAAGAGAGAGTACCAAGAATGAATTTTTGGAGAAGGTGAATGGGAAGAAGCCACGAGGAAGACCCCGAAAGAGGTGAACAGATAGTGTGAGAGTGCATAGAGAAGGGAAGAAAACTCGAAGACGTACTTAAATAAGGAGAGCAATGATGGAGAGACAGGCAACGTTGGAGGTCCTTGATTGACAACCCGACGTAGGAATCTGAAAACGTGGAAAGAAGATGATGATGATGATCATTTTTTCAGAACATATTTCTCCTTAATGCACTGTCGAAAACAGGAAACCATTCGATCATATAGACGGCGAATACTGTATTGGGGCACATTATATGTTTGATGCAGTAAGGAGAAGGGCCCAGGCAACTTTTAAGGCGAGTTGTGAGAAAATACATTATAGATCTACCTGTAATGAAAGAAGAGCAAACAGATTTTCATGGGAATAGGAGCACAGAATTGTACAGAAAGACGAGGTTCCTCAAGGATAGACGTATAAGTCAACAACGATATACATATAAATACAAAAATGAAAGGCTATTAAAGGGGGAACAGCAAATTGCAAATAGATGGGCAGAACACTTTAATGAACTCTTGAATGGGGATGTACCGAATAAAGTTTCTGAACAGATAGAACACGCTACAGCGGATCCAGAATGCCCCCTCCCTCAATTAACGAGATGAAGAAGCACATTAAACATTTGAAAAATGGAAAAGTGCAGGAGCGGCTGGCATATCGGCGGAACTACTTAAAGCTGGAGGAGATGTTCTTCTACAAAAGGAACACCAACTGATAGAAATTATTTGTAATAATCAAGAGCCACCGCGTGATTGGAAAGTGGCTTTAGTATTCCCAACCCATAAAAAGAAAGAATAACTTTTATCCGATAGTTACAGAGGAATAGCTTTACTAGATGTGGTTTACAAAGTCTTTTCAAACTATTTCCTAGCAAGAATGAAGCCCTTAGGCAATGAAGTTGTAGGAGAATATCAAGGAGGATTTCTATAATGAAAATCAACAACTGACAATATATTTTTTTTTCTAAGGCAGATATGCGAAAAGGTTAATGAGTTGGACCAAGAAATACAATAAATGTTTATTGACTTTCAAAAAGCCTACGACTTAATCCACAGAGAAAGTTTACTGTATCTATTTCCGAAAAAACGTGGTGCATTAATAGGACTACGTATCAGGGAAACAAAAGTATAAATTAAAATAGGAAATAAAATAACCGAAGCGTTCTCGGTTAAAACTGACCTAAGACAAGGGGACGGATTATCACCCAGTTACTTCAATATAGCCCTTGAAAAGGCCACGACAGAGATCAACAACAAAAATCACTCAGGTCTTTTAGTATGTAAAAAGAATATAACCCATTTCGTCTATGTTGATGATATTGTAATAATGTCCCAGTCCCATGATGACCTTAAGAACATAATGCGAACGCTAGAAGCTGCAGCACGAAAACTTGGCCTGAAAATAAGTGATCAGAAACGCAATACATGGTGCTAGGAAGACACCGCTTACCAGATGTTTTGAAAATAAAATAAATTCAATTAGTTACAAGAGAGTAAAGGAGTTTAAATATCTTGGTGCATTTTTATCTTAAGAAACATCAAGCAAGAATTCTAGCTGCACATGGGGCCCTCTTTGGATTTAATGTCTTGAAGTCTCGGAATGTGTCAAGACAACTAAAAATACGCTTATTTAAGTCATTGATTCCCGGTAGTTGTCTATGGTTGCCTGGCAGATTAAAATTGTGTGCCGGAACCTGGGACCTTTGCCTTTCGCGGGCAAGCGTTCTACCACTGAGCTATCCCGACACGAATCACGGTCCGTCCTCACAACTTTACTTCCACCAGTACCTCGCGTCCTACTTTCCAAACTTGTTGTGAGGACGGACCGTGAGTCGTGTCGGGATAGCTCAGTGGTAGAGCGCTTGCCCGCGAAAGACAAAGGACCCAGGTTGGAGACCCGGTTCCGGCGCACAATTTTAATCTGCCAGGAAGATTCAAGATCTAAATAATTTATTAATATTCGGGAGGTGGGTTCTCAGAAAAATCTATAAGCCAATACAAGATGATTTAACAGGGTAGTGGAGGAGAAGATATAATCAAGAACTGTATAACCTACATACTGACCATAACATGGCATGGTTGGTTAGAAGCAGAAGATTGTAATGGTTGGGACATGTTGAACGGATGAACGAGGACCACTTTCCACAACTAGCTAGCCGCATGATCCTGGAGAGAAGGAGACTACGAGGAAGACCTAGGAAGAGATGGATGGACAACATGAGGGAGAATTTATTGCAGTTACAGGCTTGGGAAGGCTGGAGAAAAATGGTCAAGAGAAGAGAAGACTGGCGAGCCTTGGTCTTGACAGCATGCTGTCCTCTGGGCCTGATCGAGTAAAGTAAAGTAAAGTAAAGTAAGCGGGAGTAGCTAGAATCTGGCGACAATGTCAGTCAAAATTTCTTTTATGTGTACTATTTTCCTACCTCATGACGTTCTATGTCTTCACATATGGGTTGTATAACAGATGCAACTTCACCCTGTGAGAAATTTGCCAATGTTGCTCTCATGCAACATCAAAATTACATACGGTGTTCTGGAAAATGTTTCAAGATTCTTCATTAGATACGGACTAGTGGTTGAAAGCAACATTTAAGCTCTCAAATACAGTGATGTGTCGTTGTATTTTGCCAAATGTTTATAAATAATCTGAATGTTTAGCAGACACTGCAAGCCTAAGCAACCGGGATACTAGCTTCTCTCAATTTTGTGACACTATTTTTTGTTTTATTATTATTACATGGAAAACTGGTTATTTAAGAATTTAAGGTGATTAATTATGCAAAAGTGTTGGTGACTTCTTATTTGGGACACAGAAAATGGACTGAAATTTATCGGGAAGCGGAGGTTTGGTATATGGTTAGCCAGCCCAAAAAGAAGAAAACATCATCTCCTGTACCAATGAATGATGGACGACATGACACAGGTGACAATTATCGTCACTTCCCGGATTATGGACTGAAAGAAATACACAGGTTTCGTCTTCACGTGTGTTACAATGTAAAACTTGAAAATTATGCTAGTGTTCTAGACTTTGTACCAAAAATGATTTGTTTTTAGATGTTCCACAGAAAATAGTCGAAACTACAATATTTTTACGGCCATAGGAACAGCAGTCTATATTATAGCACTCATGTGCTTTTCTTGGGAAATGTAGGCAAGAAAATATATTTTGAAAAATACCATATAAAACTGTTCACATAAAATACATGCCTAATGTCATTAACTTAGTATTTTTTATTTGCGTGTTTTCTGTGTGTGCACAAATAAAGGGTTAATACCGTGGAGTTCCACTCCTATGGCTGAAAATAACGTGAAATTGGTTATGAAGTGTGTTTAGTATTGTGTACGTACTTTACATCCGGGTTTACTTCCTCAGGAGCTGATCTGATCCACACGGTGTGGATACTGACATCTGTTTCAATTTGCCCCAGAATCAGTTGATTTTCAATGTCATTCAAGACGTAATAGGGCGGGGAGAGTTCAGAAAATCACTCATATATTGTCGCGTTGAAATGGAAGCAGACTTGACTTCGAAGACAGGATTGTTAACTGAACACAGCACTTACACTGAAAGCAGGTTTATTGCCAAATGAAAGTACACGCAGCACTGACTTCCTCTCGGGCAGACTGCTCTGCTATTTATACACAGACAGAATGTACCAGAAATTAGAAGAGTAGTTAACATAAGAAACAAGTAGAATTTACGAGTGAACATAAGAAAAATGTAGAACATTCTGGAATTGTTAATTACAATGGAATAAATTTTTGCCTGTGGACGGGATTGAACGGACGACCTACAGCACCGCAGTCAGTGACGCTATCCCCTGCGCCACGCCGGCAGTCGGTGATCGGCGTCTCTCGCGGCATTGCTCCCCCTCCTGAATAAACAGCGCCCCGCTGTTATGATCCTTGTAGAGCCAGCTGAAATGTCCTGGATCTTGACCTTGTCATGGGTCCTCTGTATGACCGTTCAAGATAATCCTTCCCTTCTCCGCGATTATCGACGACAGACGTTCCTGTCGTGGCTTCATCAGGAACATTACCGTCCTTAAAGTCCTTGAACAAGAAGCCATTGTCGTCTACCTGCTCTTCAGGTTCGTAGTAAGGCTTCATGCGCAGGACGTGAACAATGTCTCTTCGTTTTTGACGTTTCGGCGACGGCTCATAATCCTCAACTTCGTATGTGACGTCTGACAGGCGGTGTATGACACGATACGGACCAAAGTATCGCTCCAATAACTTTTCTGACAGTCCAACCTTCCGTACAGGGGTAAAAATCCATACCAGATCTCCTGGGCTGTACACAACAGGTCGGTGCTTGTCGTTATGCCGCTGACGGTCCTTCTCATGGGCGTCCAGTGTTCGTATGCGAGCCAGCTGTCTTGCTTCTTCGACCCTGGTGATGAGCTGTTTAACATAGTCATCCTGGGTGTCGTCCGGTTGGAACGGGAACAGAGTATTCATTGTCGTCTCAGCTTCACGGCCATGGAGAAGGAAAAACGGCGTAAGCCTGTGGTGTCTTGCCTTGCAGTATTGTAAGCAAATGTCACGACTGGCACTACTGTATCCCAATCCTTCTGCTCAACATCTGCATATCGACAGCGTATCGGCTAATGTCTTGTCAAAACGTTCCGTAAGACCATTTGTCTGAGGATGGTATGCAGTTGTCATTCTGTGGACGATGTCGCACTGTGACATTACCCTTGATACTTGTTTTGACTGGAATACGTTTCCACGATCAGATATCATGACACGTGGTGCTCCATGTTTCAAAATAACGTCTTCGACAAGGAATTTTGCGATCTCTGGAGTTTCCGCAGTCGGCATAGGTTTGGTGACAGCGTAGCGTGTGAGGTAGCCAGTGCAGACTATTATCAATCGGTTACCGGTTGTCGACTTCGGGAACCTCCCTAAAAGATCGATCGCAACTAGGTGGAATGGAGCTGCTGCCGGCGGAATCGGTACGAGATGTCCTGGAGGTAATTGCGGCACATGCTTCCGTCGCTGGCACTCTTTACAGTGACTCACATAGTGCTTGACAGATCGGTAGAGACCTTTCCAGTAAAACCTCTGATTCTGTCTAGGGTCTTCACGAATCCCAGATGACAGGATATTGGAGCATCGTGGAAATATTTGAAAATAGCTGGCTGGAGATGAGCTGGAACGACCAGTAGGCATTTGGTTCCCAGTGGATCCTCTTATACAATGTTCCGTTTGTAAGTTGGAACTCTCCATTGGTCTGTTCTCCTTTCTCCAAGGCCTCTACCGTTTGTAATAGTGCTGGATCTTACCTCTGTTCAGCTGTTACGTCATCTAATTCTTTCACAGTTGTAGAGTAGTTTATCTCTGACTTTAAGATTATTCTTGATGCATAGGTTATCACTTTTTCAGCACGTTCCTGAACTTGTACAAGCACTGCACCAATCCCATAAGCACTGGCGTCTCTGTGAAGTTCCGTTTCCGCATTCTCATCGTACAAGGCTAGCACTGGTGCGGAAGTTAGAGCCTCCTTAAGTGCCCGGAAAGCTCTTTCTTTGGCGTCTCCCTCCAGATGTTCTTGTAATGGACGTGCCTTGTTACAAAATCCTTTTATGAAGCGTCGGTAGTATGAGCACAGCCCAAGAAAATGTCTCACATCACGAATGTGCTGAGGAGTTGGAAAGTCTGTGATTGCCCTTACTTTATCTGGATCAGGACGGACACCATCTCCGTTGACTAGGTTCCCCAGGATTTTTATATCTTTGGTGACGAAGAGGCACTTCCTTGGATTTAGGCGGAGTTCTGCAGTCTGAACACACTTCAACACATTTGACAGGCGACTCAGATGTTCTTCAAACGTTTGCGAGAAAACGACAATGTCATCTAAATAGCAAAGACACGTCATTCATCATGCGTCCGAATGTGTCCGGAGCATTAAATAATCCAAATGGCATTACATAGCCCCGTTCAAGCAGTCTAAGGTGGCATCAATGCGCGGCAGTGGGTAGGTATCTTTCTTTGTGATTTTGTTCAGCCGCCGATAGTCGACACAGAATCGCCACGTGCCATCCGTCTTCTTTACGAGGAGCACCGGAGACGACCAAGGACACTCCGAAGGTTGAATAATGTCATCGTGCAACATCTTCTCCACTTCCTCCCGAATTATTCGTCTTTCAGTTGGCGACACTCTGTACGAACGCTGGCTAATGGGCGGATGATCCCCAGTATGTGCGGGCCATTTCGTCTGACTGTTCCCTGCTGAGGTGTGAATGCACCCGAAAGTTGACGTAGTATAGCTAACACCGCTTGCGTTGTTCCTTGGTCAGTCCGGGCCCTATTAGCAGTTACGCTTTTGTTTCCTCCAGCGTGTTGTCTCTACTAACAGCAGAGCATGGGTCTTCGTTGATGACATTGTGCTCACCGTCCTGGATTGGTTCATCTGTCCTGATACACATTCCTTTAGGGATACGTTGCGACTGATCGTGACAATTAGTGATCCAAATCTCTCCTCGACCTCCGGTAATGCTTATGATAGCCGCTGATATGTAAATTTATTTGGTAAGATTGATAAACTTTTTACTATCAACAAGCACTTCACAGTTTAATCGCTCATCTGTGTTTGTGATTGCATTTCTTCTCATCGTCAACGGCGGGATCGTCACATTGTCAACGGCAAATATCTTCCCAGAAAATTCTGTATAACGTGTACGCGTCGGAACGATTTCCTCAATTTGCAGCTTAGATCTTCCACAGTCAATAATACCTTGGGATGCCTGAGGATGAAATTATAACTAAATTCTGTTAAAACGACAAATTCAAACGGCTGGGCCCTGTTGTTGATGGTTATTCTTGCGATACAAGTTCCTGCTGGTTGGACGTACTTTCCATTCGCGACCTTCAGCACAGTTGCCCTCATATCGCAGAACATTGTCTTCTTTAGTGTGCGGCGATAATTATCCGACAATACAGAGAAAGAATCTCCTGAATCAACAAGTGCCCGGATAGGTTGGACGTCGAATATGACGTCGATGAGATTTCCCGACATCTTAGCGACTGTCGTCCATGGAGGATTTTCATCTGCGGCGGCAGATGATCGCCTCGTTTAGTTTTCCTGGGCGAGGCGGCTAGGGGAGCGGCTGGTACCTCTGTACGGCAACGGTGAACGGCTGCGGCGCGTCAGGGAGCGACCTCGTCTAGGGTACGGCGATGGGCTTCTTCCCATAGGTCGACTGAACACATCAGCAGGTGATTGCCTGGAATAGAACTGCTCTGATGGCTGACGCCTTGCGGCAAAATAATCGTCGAATACTCGCTTCTCTCTCTGCAGTAGCGTACATGTCCAGGGCGCCCACAGTGGAAACACAGTGGTGTGTTGTCTTCTGTCCACCACACGTCTGCTCTTCTGCGGGGCGTCATATTTACCGGGAGAGTTGGTTATGGCCGCGTCGTCCGGTTCATAGGCTGTCGTTTGGCGGCTGTAGCGTAAATCACAGCGGGGCGACGCCATTCTTCACATCGGGTGCGATTGGCGGGGCAGACAGGAGCTATTGTCTGAAATACCTCTTCCTCAGCGACGTCGGCTCCCTCGTCATTTACAGGGCTTACATCCATGGCCATGATTTGATGCTCGCTCGGTCTAATAGTCCCGGGTTACATAAACTGTTGTAATTCTTCTCTCACAATTTGGCGTATGAGAGAAGCAAAGTCATGCTGGTCTTCCACAACGGCCATAGGGACTACATTGGGGAGTCGGTCATACTTTCCTCGTCCAACCCTCCTTTGTTGCATCTCTTCAATACGCTGGCACCACTTGATGAACTCTTCCGTCATAGCGACGTCGTTGATCAGAAGAGCTTTGTACATGTCTTCTGCAATACCCTTCATCAGGTGTGTGATTTTGTCGGCCTCAGTTATATTCGGATTGACTATGTTACACAGGGCCAAAACATTCTGTACGTACGACTGTGTCGGCTCACCATGTCGTTGGGCCCGGTTCTTCAGTTGTTCTTCCGCCGAGCGGATTTGTCGCTGGCGGTCTCCAAACGTCTTATTGAGTTCCGTCTGGAACGTTTCCCAGTCATTCAGCTTCTCTTCGTTGTTTTCGAACCATTGCTTGGCTGTTCCGCCCAGGTAGAAATAAAAGTTGGCCAAGCACATTGTATGATCCCATCTGTTGTACTTGGCGACTCGGTCGAAACCTTTTAGCCATTTGTTGGGGTCCTGTCCAGCGTCTCCAGAGAACACCGACGGGTGTCTGATATGCAGCAGGCTTACTGCTGGTTTCGTGTCCATGGTTCTTCTGATGATACGGACTTTCGGAAGGATGTACTCGGTATATCCCTTGTATTCTGGTTCTAGTCCGTGTAAGCGACGGCTTTTACGTTGCCTGATCGGAGCCACGATGATGCAGCTGTTGCACAGGAAACCCGGCGCCTCCACCAAACAACGTCGCGTTGAAATGGAAGCAGGCTTGACTTCGAAGATAGGATTGTCAACTGAACACAGCACTTCTACTGAAAGCAGGTTTATTGCGAACTGAAAGTACACGCAGCACTGACTGCCTCTAGGTCAGAGTGCTCTGCTATTATACACAGACAGAATGTACCAGAAATTAGAAGAGTAGTTAACATAAGAAACAAGTATAATTTACGAGTGAACATAAGAAAAATGTAGAACATTCTGGAATTGTTAATTACAATGGAATAAATTTTTGCCTGTGGACGGGATTGAACGGACGACCTACAGCACCGCAGTCAGTCACGCTATCCCCTGCGCCACGCCGGCAGTCGATTTACATGGTGTCTCCCGGCAATATTATTCCACCGGATGATCGCTTCTGCTATCGTCTTGAGCAATGGATTCTTTCGAAGAGATCAACTCTAAATGTTCAATGCGTATAGTTACAGTCGGAATATTCATTCTCTAGCACGCTGGAAAAGACCTTTATTTATCCCTTCAGCAATTCATGTCATTTTTGGAGGCACGTCTCCGATCCCTCTGTCCAAAACCTCGTCCTAATTTTTCGTGGATATCCCTGTTTGTAGGGAGGTCTAGCTCGAAACACGAACAAATCCAGCAACTGACATAGGAAGGCCAAACACAATTGCCATCTTTTGACTATCAAATCTTTACTTGACCCTCGCTTTCATACTATAACACCCACAATTACGACTAGTAGTTTGTAAGAAATTACAAAACAAGGCTAAACCTCTAAAGGAATCGTTTATGTGACTGACTTTCCGAAGATTTTGACTTTTGATAGGTAAAGATATGCAGAATTAATGTTACCAGACACGATGTAAACTAAAGTGAATAACTGCAGTTATTAAAGAGAAAGGTCACCAGCCTAAATAGGCAAATATGTACCAGCAAGTAACTGTAATAAGAACTCTCGATTTGACCCTACACCTGGTACTGTAGTACATGGAATTTTGAAAATGGACAATCTACAGTTAAGTAAATCACCAAGCACACAAAAGCTAGATCACTGCTATAGCAATTAGGTGGTTCAACAGATTTATAAATAAACACCATTCACTTGATTCACGAATTGTGGTCTGATTAAGTATGAGAATTGTAATATAAACTATTCTTTCAGTGAACTATGGAAAAATAATACATTTGGATTGTTGTGAATTGCTTGACAAAGGTGGTAATCTAAAAACTTTGTGCACCAAGTTAAGGGAAACAAGATTCTGTCCTATTGCTGTAATTTTTAAGAACAAGTTTCTGAAATTTATCTTTTCAAATAATATTTTACTCCTACTGAACTGAATGATTGTTGAGGGGGTTTGACCAAAGATAACTAGAAATTTTCACATATAATATGTACACTTTAGTGGAGAGCATTAACTTTTGTATATAATGTCACTGTTGTTCAAAAAACAATGTACACACTCACCTTACCATGTTGAACGGCTCTAGTCACAAGTTACAGTAATGGATTCATTGCAATGAACGATAATATACGCTCCTTTTGTTTTATAATAAATATTAGTGCCAGCAGTATAAATTTTGGTAGCAAGAAACTTTGTATGTGAAACTATTGACATTTAGTTAAACGCTTATTATTTCTAAAATTATCTTTAACCAACAGCTAAAACAAATTGTGCCAATACTAAAATAATAAGATGAAATGGCAACTGGATGCTGTACAAAAGTTATCATGTAAATGTCTCTAGAGCCACACTTTGTAAAATGGTCTACAGCCACACTTTGTAAAATGGTCTACAGCCACACTTTGTAAAATGATCAAAAATTCATACTAAATTATATAAATGACACTAATTAAAAAAACTATCAATGGGACGATTTGAAATCACTTTTCAATTTTTAAAAATAGGACACTCGGAAAAGTATTCACTAGGAAAGGACCCTGTCTAGGTACGATCATTAAGATAAATCAGCGTGCTTAACCCTTAACTACTATCTGCGGTCTCTCAGACCGCTACGACTTTTTGAGTCGAGATATTTCACACACCCTTGCCAAGCTAAAAGGACTCGTCCGTGTACCTTCCTGGTGGCCGACAAGGTCCACGTGCCGGCATTATTGCAGTGTTGCTGCTCTTTGTTCCGTATTTATGAGCCTTGCGCGGCCTCAGTGTTAGCGTGCCGCTGGCGCAGGCTCTGCCTCGTAGCGCCTGGCCAGTCGACTTCGTGAGCGCGGCCTGCTAAGCTAGGCGACAGCGCTGTGGCTGTGGCCGCTCTCTCGCTGTTGTTGTTACGTGTCGTGTTTCTCCATGGCAGGAAAAGTTGAACGTTCTATGCAACGCATTTTACGTGAAGCAGATGTGGATGATCGAGAACGTTTCGGTGAATCCTCCTATGATTTTGACGACAGCGATAATGAATCTAATTTTTAGGTATTTAGTTCAAAATGTCCAAATGTTTGTAATTCTATCGGACCAAACTGCGTGGTCATCAGTCCGTAGCTTACAAACTACTTAAACCTAGGTAAACTAACCTAAGGGCAAACACACACACACCCATGCCCCAGGGAGAACTCAAACCTCCACGGCGAGCAACCGCGCGCTTCGCAGCGAGGTGCTTTAGACCGCTCGGCTACACCACCGCGGCCGCTAGGTATTTAGTGAACACTAATTCAGAGCAGGAACCTGAAAGTGACGAAGATGTGACGCCTGATGATGACGAAGCAGTTTACTTCTTCGGTAAGAACAGATGTTTTCGAAGACGAAAAAAGCAGCCAGTAGGCAACGTAAGAACAAGGCAACACAACATAGTCTTACAGCTTCCTGGACTGCCCGACAGACGGCTCAAAGTCTTGGAGAAAACCCTTCTGCTTTGGAGGTATGGAATCTGTTCTTTACACAAGATATTCTAGACGAAATCATTCTATGGACAAAACTGCAAATATCGCAGCTTAGAGCATAGTATGCGAATGATCGCTTGTCCTATATGCAAGATGTAGACGTCATTGGATTGAAGGGACTAATTAGCCTGTTAGATTTCTGTTTTTACTGTATTCATTACGATTTGACAACCCAGATGATCGGGAGAAAAGAAAGGAAATAGACAAGGCAGCAGCAGTTTCACAAATCTTTCTGCGTATAATCGAAAACAGTCAACTTTGCTATTCGGTAGGTACAACAGTATGTGTCGATGAAATGCTTGGACCTTTCCGTGAAAGGTTTGGGTTTAGAATGTATATGCGAAACAAACAGGCAAGACATGGCGTGAAAATTCAGTTTGACCGACGCTAGTACAAGTTACTTGTATAATGCATACATTTATTCTGGAAAAGGTAGCGAAGGTCACACCCTTTCAAACCATGAGAAAAGTCACAGTGTTCCCACACAGGAAGTCATGAAAATATATATTTAGCAAAAAAGTACTGTAATATATGGAAAATAATCGAGCGGTCTGAGAGACCCCTCCACAGTAGCTGCGTTCCTGTCAACGTCTATAGTAGTTAAGGGTTAACACAAAGTTGAGGTCAATGCAGATAATTATTAGTTAAACACTTTGCTGGTTCATTACACTACTTGCTAAGAAAAACTTTACTTGTTTGTCCTGTAGTGGTGGTGTTGAAGACGTCGAAATTTCTGGTGGAAACAACCTTATGGCGGTAAGCGTAGCCTGCTTCCATAATAGCTTTGAGCTCACAAAACTTCTTCTTGGCGTTGAAAAAATACATTTTTGAGCTCCATATTAAACGGCCAGCTTAAATAGGACAACTCCGGTGACATCCAAGGCAAACTTGCGGTTACTTCCAGAAATATATGCCTCAACAACCCACAGTTCGTCACGGAGGTGTTACCACTACATTGCCCAGAACTCGACTCCTTTTTTTTACTTACAGATCACGCTTCTCGAAGATTCTCCCGCCATTTCCCATCGAGCGCACACACAGTTCCGTTTCCTACCAGCCGCTATAGAGGTTTTACACATATCTAATTTTAACACTTTAACTCCCTGTGCATGAACCAGCGAGTTATAAAGCTTGTTAAAAAATTATTTAAAACTTTGTCATAATATACCTTTTCATAATATTAATATTACAAAAATAAGTAATAATTTCCTATACAAAAACTTTACATTATATACATGGCCACAAAGATCTTAATACAGATATTACATTTCATCCATATATTACATTCATAATCGATACTTCTCCCCTCGAACACATAAAAGCAATAAACACTAATAGGTAGAAGGATTATAGTGTTACAACACCCGCCTGAAACATAAATTTCCCTCATACCGATAATATTCGCATAGATGCAGTGCATGCACAGTTTAGCAAGGGGCTTGGGCGTTGCGTCATTTGTAAATGCTTAACGATTTATCGGCGAATGCGCACTGGGGTGATTAATTTTTTATCCGGTGATCTTATTTGCTGTTAGAAAAAGTTCTTCTTTTTTGCTTCTAGCTGGATTTTCACTGCATAAATTTCGCTCTCATTCATATTCTAATAGTAACCCATACATAGAACCATTAAATCTGAACGAGCTTCCTGACCCACGCCATTGGCCATATCTGGAGTAGTGGCTGAACGTATCCATTTCAAATAAGTTTCAGCTTTCTGTGTTCTAGAATTGAGTTTAAATTGATATCTATTGCAAATTCACAGCTGTGATAAAAAAGCGGCTCTCGGTTTTCTTTACGGTCAAAGTTAACGTAATATAATAAAATCACCCGATTATGAACTCCGTAGCACAGAAACGGTTGAAACTAATATTCTCAAATAAAATTCAAAATGACAGTAATATTTGATTTCATGCAGTATTATTAGAACATGAATTTAATTTTCATTATGTTTAATAAGTTTTCGAAAAAGAGAAATTTCAAATGAGATAAAAATTACGCCTTATCTTCTGGTATTTTATTTAAAAACCATATTACTGCACATTTTGAGGAATATTTATTGAAGAACTGGGGTATAAACAGGAAAACCCATGGCTAGTGTACTAGCCAAATAACTTTGTGGCGTCCTAATTTTCAATATGCAAACATTGTTACCTAAAAACGGAAAAAAATAAAATACCATATATGAAATTGAATTTTAAATATTATTTGGACTTATTTACAGCTTGACGGATAAAATAAAACGTGAAAGTTCCTGGCAGATTAAAATAGTGTGCCAGAACTGGGACTCAAACCTGGGACCTTTACCTTTCGTAACGTGCCTTTCTACACGTGTAAAAATTAAAAACAGTTATTTTTAATCTGCCAGGAAGTTTCATATCAGCGAACACTCCGCCGCAGAGTGAAAGTTTCATTCTGGAAGATGAAACGTGTTTCGTGAAAAAGAAATACTTTAAAAATAAATTTCGCATACGGTCTTTTTTTCCCTTTCATACAATAATTTTTGTAATTATAATGCTTGCACTATACGCTATGTTACGTTACACCTATGAGATTCTTGTCTATCGTCTGATGTTTATGTATGACGGCAACCTATCACAAAGTAAGTTCGCTGTGAAATGGAATATTAATTACGTAATTATGATTTTTCTCGTTTCAGACAAGTGGCTCAATATATGCAATAAAAGGAGTTTCTACTAGCTTATGCCAAAAAATGTTTTCCTGTTTAAAACATCAATAAAAAATCCAAATTGTATTAATTATTTGTAAGATATTGTTATACACCACCATTAACAACTACAATTTAGCTTCAAATGAATTTTAGTTTACAGAAAACCGATGTAAGGTTCTTGAATTACACGGTACACAAAATGTTAGATTTACGGAATTGTAACTGAAAAACCCAAAATGTTCAAATGTTTGTAGAGCTTATGGGACCTAACTACGGTGTCGTCAATCCCTAAGCTTACAAACTACTTATGAAGTAGCTAATACTAAGGACGCCACAAATATCCATGCCCGAGGGGGGATTCGAACCCCCGACCGTAGTGGCCGTGCAGACCGCGACTGGTGCGCCGCAGTCCTCTCGGCCACCGCGGCCGGCTCTGAAAAACTATTAAATATTTAACAACTGCCGTACGCTATGAAAAGTGTTTATCTTTACAGTAATTGACACGTGTAGAAAATAAAAACACTAGTTATTATTTTTTGCCATATTTGAAATGGAACAGGCCGATTGTGACAGAACGTTCCCATGTTTCTAGAGTGCATTGTGCTTTAACTTTCTTTACCCATCGCCCAACCGTACTACTGTTATCTCCTCCATAACTGCCAGACACTGCGCACAAACATTAATGGATGTTCAGCTCGTTTTCCTTTCCTGTTAACAGACACTGAATTACAGCGTGGTATTTGCGTCGGATGTCCTGAGTAGATGCAAGTTTAATGTTCCACTATGGCTGTGAAAACTGTCGAATTTATCATGCGGTTTTCAGGGGTTCGTATATCTGATTCTACTGATCAAAGAGATAACACAAAATGTTCTTCGGATTGCCTTACGACTAACGATCATTTGTATACCTATCCGAATAACGTGCATACCTTAGCATCCTACGTCACAGGGTCAAATTTTTAAGTATTACATACTTCCTGCAGGCTACGCAAACTGAGCAGATCTGTTGGCTTTTTTCACAAGTGTGGTCTAGGATCTAGTTTATAGGCAATATAAAAGCACCGTTCGTGGTAGATGAGAAAACAATGAAAAATCACGAGTTTTGTGTACCAAAATTTCGATCTATGATGATGACCCCTTCTATAAACTGTTTCCATTGTAAACTGTCGAAGTTTTTATCATACGTTGTAATATGATATGCTCTAGAATCTTTAAAAATATGTCTGATATATTTATCTGTTACCCAGTTACAGAAGTTCAAAGTTACACTGCTTACGCACAAAATCACAAAACTGTTTTTTTTTTCTTCTTTTTTTTTCTGCGGAGCGCGCGGCTGCGTCCCGCCGGAGGTTCGAGTTATCCCTCGGGCTTGTGTGTGTGTGTGTGTGTGTGTGTGTGTCTGTTGTCCTTAAGTTAGTTTAAGTAGTTTGTAAACCCAGGCCGCTGGTGTAGATGATATTCCGACTGAATTGCTGATATCGTTAGGAGAGCCAGTCATGAAGAAATTGTTCCACCTGCTCAGGGGAAATACACGATGATTTCGAGAAGAATATAATAATTCCAATTCCTAAGACAGCAAGTGCAGACAAATATGAAAATTTCAGAACTACCAGTTTAATAAGTAATGGTTGCAAAATACTAACACGAATTATTTAGAGATGAATGGAAAAACTGGAGGAATCCGACCTTGGGGAAGATCAGTTTTGATTTAGGGGAAATATAGGAAGACGCGAGGCAATATTCACATTACGGCGTATATTAAAAGATAAGTTAAGGAGGGAAAACCTACGTTTTTTATCATTCGTAGATCTGGAGAAGTCTTTTGACAATATTGACCAGAATACACTCCTCCAAATTCTGAAGGTAGAAGGGGTAAAAAATAGTGAGCGAAGAGTTACATTCAAGTTGTACAAAAACCTGACAGCAGGTATTACAGTCGAAGGGCATGAAAGGGACGCAGTGGTTGGGAAGCGAGTGAGACAGGATTGTAGCCTTTCCCAGATGCTGTTCAATCTGTACATTGGTCAAGCTGTGAAGGAGTACAAGGTGAAATTTGGAGAAGGAATAAAGTCCAGAGAGAAGACATGGTGACATAGTAATTTTGTCAGCCGGCCGCGGTGGCCGAGCCGTCTGCGGCGCGTCAGTCACGGTCTGCTCGGCCACTGCGGTGGGGGGTTCGAATCCCCCCTCGGGCATGGATATTTGTGCCGTCCCTAGTATTAGCTAATTTGTAAGTTTAGGGACTGATGATCCCGTAGTTAAGTCCCATAAGCTCTACAAACATTTGAACATTTTAATTTTGTCAGAGACAGCAAAGGACCTGGAAGACGAATTACGTAAACGTAATGGACAGTGTCTTGAAACGAGGTATAAGATGAACATTAACAAGACTAAAATAAGGTAACGGAATGTAGTGTCAGAAAATCAGACGATGCTGACGGAATTAAATTAGCTAATGGGAAAATAAAAGTAGTAGATGAGTTTTCTTATTTCGGTAACATAACTTCCGATTACCGAAACACGGATGATATAAAATGCAGAATGGCTATGGGAAAAAAGCAGTTCCGAAGAAGCGAAATTTGTTGACATCTAATATTAGTTTAATTGTTAGGAAGTTCTTTCTGAAAGCATTTGTCTCGAATGTAGCATTGTACGAGAGTGAACCGTAGGTGATAGAAGTTCAGACAAAAATTGATAGAAGCCTTTCAAATGTGGTGCTACAGACGAATGATGAAGATTAAGTGGGTACACCACGTAACTAATCAGGAGATGCTCAACAAAATTTGGGAGAAAAGGAATTTCTGGTATATCCTGACTACGAGAATGGATACGTTGGTGGGACATATTCTGAGATATCAAGGAATCGTCTGAACTTAGCATTAGAAGTAAGTGCGTGGGGTAAAAGTCCTAGAGGGAGACCGAGGGACAATACAGTAAGCAGTTGCTGTTCTTGTTCTCACATGAATAGGCTTCCACAGGACAGGGTAGCGTGGAGAGCTGCATCAATCCAGTCTGCGGACTGAAGACCACAACAACAACAACAACAACAACAACACCAATAACAACAAGCCTAGGGATTGATAACCATAGCAGTTGAGTCCCATATATTTACAAACATTAGAACATTTTAACTGTTTTTGCAACGTAACTTGCAAATGTCTGAATAACTACCTAAAGAAACCATTTCAAATTTTATCTGTATATATTTTAGACATTTATTTACAAAACTCCTTTTCCCGTTTTTTTGAAAATACTAATTCATTGAGGTACTACCATGCGCAAAAATATCCGAACGACCTGAATTGCGTTTCGCCTGATGTGCATGCAACACAACTAACGTACGTGACTTGCGGGCGCTCTGCTCGCTCCGCGGTATAGTCGTTCGACTATTCATAATGGATCCACTGCAGACTACTACTCTTTATGACAATTACTCCAGTTGTAAATTAACACCACGATTTTGCAAATACAAGGAAACACGTTATTAAGTTCTTAACGTTTATTAAATCCAATTTATTACAATGACATATCTTACGTATTATCACAATTATTACAGTCTCATATAACAAACTCCGTCACCTAAAACATTAATTAATCCTTAAACAACATTTAATATTGTTACAAACAACAGATTTTACTATAGTATCGGAAATCTAAAGTCCTGTACAAATTCGAAGTACTTTTGTTCTCTAAATAGTTTTCTCACAATTGCAGAACGTCGTTCCACTGGCGAGCGGATTTTTATTAACCGATTGTAGAACTAACCAGATAATAAAAACTCAATTAACAGCAGCAAAAGCACTATGGAAACTTCAATATTAACTGCGTATCACCAACATTTTCTCCGTATTTATACCTGAACAAATATTGTACACATCTTGGAACTTGAATTGATATGACAAACTACCTTATTCTGGAATCAAACCAACCACCTGTAGCCGTAGCTAACTAAGCAATGCATTCATGTCTTATAGATACTTCATTATGCCTAAGATTGTCACAGCTGACGAAGCATAAAGATGTGTGAAATATTGGAGATTTCCTCACAAATATCAAAACGCGCAAATCAAATCATATAAAATGCCAATTCTAAAATATTTTTATTTATTTATTTCTTACTGAACCAGGAACTTAATAATCACCCTTATGTCCCTAATCACAAGTGCCCAGACTCAGTTCTGTGTGCGACTTACATACGAGGCTTCTCCTGTCGGAGGTTCGAGTCCTTCCTCGGTCAGGGGGGTGTGTGTTGTCCTTAGATTAGATTAAGTAGTTCTAAGCCTAGGGACTGATGACCACAGTAGCTTGGTCCCACAGTTTTACAAACATTTGATTTTGAGTTACATACCCGGTATCTAAATGGAAGATAACTAAGTGAAGTCAGATGTTAGTAGTCTAATTATTTCACCAGCGGCGGGACGTTTGAATCTGTAATCAGGATATAATTACGTTATGCGTCACCGGGAATCGAACCCCGAACCTACCGGTGTCCTTTCTAAGCACGGATGGACGTTAAATCTCAAATGCTAACTCATCAGGAATGACGATGCGTGCGTGTCTGACTAGTAACAACAGCACATATCGTTGTTATAATAATAATAATAATAATAATAATAATAATAATAATAATAATTTCGTGGGCTCAGAGTCCTGGTGTATGTCATCCAACTGTGCGCCACTTGCATGTCCCTAACCTGCCCCAATTATCCAACCGGGAAAGGCGACCTACAGTTTAACGTGGAATCCAAACCACGTGTAGTTTATGAAACACATTGTTGAGACATGAATGCTGGGTTAAAACACAGTTTGAAAAAAACGGTGATCTGACTAGGTTTCGAACCCGCGACCCTTCAGTTACCATTCAAGCGCTTTACCTTAAGACCACCGAAGAAGGCACGAAGAGACATTCAAAATAATTTTTGTTAGTAGTCCAGTGTGCTCTATCTAGGGCGTCAAATGAAATTATGAATATTTTGTGCTGGACCTGGATTCGAATCCATATACGTGCCTTTCGTGGAGACCTAGAAGAGTCGGCAGTCTTGGAGAAAGCAACGAAATGATTCAACTATATGATTCCGAGAGGGTCGAGTGAGGAAAAGAGGATATCCGAATTAGTATCCTAGTCCAGCACCAAAAATTTTAACGTCTCAAGTTAAATTCAATACGAGACACGTGACCTTAAAGGACAAGTGGTTTATAAAATAAAATAAAGTTTTGTAATTTAAGAAAAGCTTTCGAGCGACAGAGTTACTGATTGCCATGTATTCTACCTGTTACTGGCAACGATAATTTTTTTTTTATTATTTTTTTTTAAATAATATGCCCCGGGTGAGGATCGAACTCACGACCTTAAGATTATGAGACTTACGCGCTGCCTACTTTTTTTTTATTAGACGTCTTAACCGTTTTCTTTTTTTTCTGTTTTTTTTCTTATTTTTTTCCTTTTCTTTTTTTATTTATTTTTTTACTTTTTTTATTTATTTTTTTGTCTTAACCGTTTTTTAAATATTTTTTTTCTTCTTACTTGTAATGGCATTAATTCTCTTCGTACTTGACGTTGGTCACCCATAACAAAAGTTTGATAAAATCAAATAATCCCTTCTTGGTTGGACTCAAAACTGAAAGTTTTTCTTATGAGTGCTGTATTCCACAGCTTAATTGCGTCGTCTCATTTTTTGTTTTGTTTTAAAATGTAACATATAAAACGTAACAGTACCTTTTTCGGTTGGAAACATAAATATACTTTTTTTCCAAACGAAATAATTAAATAAATAAAATAAAATAAATCCTTCTTTTCAATCTCTGCTCACCAACGATTTCAGAGTTCGTCTTCGCGAGAGTCACAATGGAGTGTTTCCATGCACTGTTTTGTCCATTCCTATGTTCGTTTTCATTTTTTTTAATTACTCTTCTTATTTCATCGTCTCTAACTCTGAACGCGTTATTTGTCGCGAGATCAGTCTAGAAGGGGATACAAATGAAATGTCTCTTTTACAAAACTAAGACTTTTACCGAAATAACTTTTTTTAATCAAAATAAAATTTTTGAGTACTTGTTCGTTGTTTGATCATGATATTATATGTTATTCTAATAATTGTAGATTTATTTATTTTCAAATCAATTTCAGTCACACTTTCAAGATATCAGTGTGAATAGAGGAGTTCACATGATGGTCCTTTTGAGGAAATTTGCATAATGTTTATTGTAATTATTCATCTGGAGTAATGTGTGATGTTGGGTCGCGATATAAGTCCAAAAGTCACCTTCGCTCTTCTCCTTGTTTGATAATATGTAAAACACCGTGTGCCCCTTCAACCAGTTCACGGCGTTTTTCTTCGTGTTAGGGTATAGTGCTTCATCCGGGTGTAAGAGATTTGTTGGAGTTATTGTGTGGGGCGATGTTCGTTGGATAATTGCTAAAATCCTTCTTACTGACTGCCATATATTGTTAGCATTGCCGCAGACAAACTGGTGTTCATCAGTATCGTTGATTTTACAGGCAGTACACAAAGCGGCGTGGAGTTTTGAGTTCGTCGGGATTTTTCTATTAACGGCATAGTACCACTGTGCCTTCACGTGAGTTGGCAACTGCGGATGATGGAGGTTTCTCCATATGTTTTGCCAATTAAAGTGACGATATTTTTGTTCTATGATGTTTTCGCTGTGGTTGTTCATGAAAGTTTTGTAGACTTCTTTCACTCTGATCAAATCATTTTCTGACAGACACATTCGGATATAACTATATTCTATCAAGAAATGTTTCAGGTGGAAAAGTTCGTTGGGAATGTGGTGAACATCGATTGGAGCGTCGTGGTTGGGCGGCGCTATTTCATTCAGTAAGAATTTTACGACACTATTCCATGATGTCGTCCACTGCTTGTACGTTTTGCTGGTGTACAATGCCTGTGCCTTGCTATATACCTTTATAAGATTTAGGCCACCGTTGTCGGTTGGTAACGTCAATGTTTCATATTGTATTTTAAATATATGGCCACGGTTGACAAAGTGACCAAAGGCAGCCAAAATTCTGTTGGCGACATCTCGTGGCATTGGCAAGACCTGTGCTACGTAATTTATTTTAGATGTTAAATAAATATTTATCAATGCCACTCTCTGCAGTTCATCCAGTTTTCTGAGATTGTGTTGTTGTATGCTGGCCCGGATGGTGTTCAGTATCCTCCTGTAATTTTTTGCAATTGTGTGCCGGATGTTTCGCGTATATTCTATTCCAAGGCATTTTATACTGTCCATCTCCTTAATCTGTCCTTGGATGGGCGCTCCTAATCCGCGTCCGATGTTCATTACTGCAGATTTTTTTCTGTTCAGCTTTGCGCCGGATGCGAGCTCGTATGTTTGTATTATTTCTAGTGCCTTTTTGATCTCATTGTTATCTCTGACCAGAAACATGACGTCATCAGCATATGCCCTAATGACAACTTTCTGGCCATTCGTTACTATGCCTTGAAGATTTTGACTTAAGCTTAAAAGTAACGGCTCAATGGCTATCGCAAACAAGGACATAGAGAGAGGACACCCTTGTCTCACTGAACTGTTTATTATAATTGGTCTGCTGGGTTGACCGTTAACCATGATTTTCGATGTAGAGTGGTTTAAGTAGTTTTTTTATAATTGCGATATAACGCTGTGGAAAATTCATAGCGCACATAACATGGAAGAGGTAATCATGGCTAACTCTATCAAATGCTTTCTCGAAATCTAAGGAGACCATGGCGCATTTAATTTTACAGACTTCAGCAATTGAAATAATGTCTCCATAGTCGGTCACTGTGTGGTGGATGGATCGCTCTTTTCCAACGCTCGATTGATAATCCCCAGTGACATTGTTCAGGACTGATTTTAACCCCTCATTGATGATGCGTGAAAATATTTTATAATCGCATTTTAGTAAAGTTAGAGGTCTGAAATTTGATACTGATTTCCCTGCAGGAGTTTTCGGGATGAGAACTATTGTTCCTTCTCGGAAGTCACTCGGTATATTAGTGTTTGGATTCATCAGTTCTTGACAAATACATATTAGTTTAGATATCATCTGTCTCCTAAAAGTGTGATAGAGCTCAGCCGGAATCCCGTCGGGTCCAGGAGATTTATTTTTCGGGCTTTTTATGATTGCGTTTTCAACCTCTTCCTCTGTTATTTCTGTTAACAAAGCGGCTGCTTCCTCTTGGTCGAGCTTCCGGGTGAGTCCTGTTGTAAGTTCATTGTGCGCTGTTACATCCGTTGTTGCATTGTTTAAGAGCTCGGCGAAGTAGTTTTGTATTTCGGTCTTGATGTCACTTTGCTGCGTCAATACTCGGCCATCCGCGGTTATTATTTCAGTTATTATTTTCCTCCGCTGTCCCTTTCTTTCATTGATAACATGGTATATTGATGTATTTTCTCCACGTACATCATTTTGGAGTCTTGATCGTATTTTGCAACCGTCAAGATGTTTCCGTCGTAAAGCTATGAGCTTAGCTTGAATTCTTTTTATCTCCAGGTGTTTGTTAATTATAGGTGTATCGGATCTGTACAAATCTCGGAGGACTTTAAAGTAGAATTCGGTCGTCTGCTTCTGCCAGGCCATCTTTTCCCGTGAGTAATTTATTAGCGCTCTTCTTATCGTCGGTTTGGCACATTTCAACCACCATGTGAGTGCCGAAGGATAGGATGGAAATCGCTTCTCGCATTCGTTCCACACATTTTGGAATACTTCATGATATTCAGGATCGTTCAGATGTTCTGTATTAAGTTTCCACAATCCTCGACCCCTGTATGTTTGTTGCCTTGTTAAGTTAACGGTACATATGTACGCTATGTGGTCCGAAAAGATGGTGGGCCACAACTCTGTGTGCAGAACATGCTGTTTCAGGTTGGCTGAAACGTAAATCCTGTCAATACGGCTGGCAGAGTGATTTGTAATGTAAGTGAACCCTGGTAATGCACCGTTTTTGTGCTCCCAAGTGTCAGTTAAGATTAATTGTTTAATAATAGCGTCAAGTTCGCCACAGTAGTTAAAATTTGGGGTCTGATCTTTAGCCGACAGGACACAATTATAGTCACCGCCAAAAATTATCTGATCATATCGGCCGCAGAATAGGGGAACCATATCCTCCTTAAAAAATACAGCTCTTCCCCTCCTGTTGCTTGTACCAGAGGGTGCGTAGATATTTATTAATCTAGTGTTGTTGACGGTGGCGGCTATACCCCTTGCATTTGGCAGTTTCTCCACATCTTTTACAATTACGCCTTCCTTAATTAAAATTGCCGTGCCGAGTTCATGGTCGTGCCCTGAATTTACAATTGCATTATATCCTATTGTTGCATCAAGTGTAATATCTGTTACTTCTTGTAACATAGCAATATCGATGTCGGCAGCGTATAACATGTCCTGTAAGGTCTTTAGTTTTAAATGACTACGAATCTTATTGATATTTGCAATTCTGTACGATTGTAACGCAATTGTGAGATGTAGACTGACTTTATATATTAGATGTTATAACATGCGCATGACGCCTTATATTATTGTTGCACCGGTCGTGGATGCGATAGCCCTTTCATTTTCTCTCCCATTAGTGCGGAGGACGAGTCCTTTTTGGACTTGTAGCTTCTTTCATATCTTCATCTTTGGGATAGTCCACTTCATCTGCCCAGTTTCTTCCTTCATTGCGATGGTGCATTTCTTTTTCGGGACCAAGACTAGGTGGGATCTTATTCTGTAATTGTTGCTTTGCAGGGTGTTCCATTTCCACATCCTGTTGGGTTATCATTTCTACATTTTTCAGATTTTCATTGGCCGCTGAATTTGTCGTCTGTTTTACGCTCCGAAATTTCAGGTGCTTTTTCACTTAATTTGCGAGCAATTTCTTGCGCTTTTTCACGCGTTGCCTGAGCTTTGTGTTTGGCGTCGGGAGGAGCTAAACGCCGTTTCTTATGTTTTTTAAGAGAGGATCGAGATTCCTGACTAACCTCAGTCTCTGAAGTCGTGCTAAGGTCTTGTGCTGCACTATCGTCTTTGTCTCTGCGTACTCCTCTTCCGGACTTATCTTCTGGGTTTGTTTCACGTTCTTCTTTAGTGGCTGTTTCTGTTTTGTCGAAGTCGGTGACAGTCGGTTTTTCTGCGGCACCAACATCCATTGCTAGTGACGGACCGGCTACATGTACGACATCGTTTCCGTCCATTGCGGCGCTCGACGTGGTGGCCGTATTAACGCGGAGGGCCGTGGCGTAAGTCACTGGCAGTGACGTCATCGTCATAGGAGCGACTGGTTCCCCTGCCGGCAGCTGCGTCACTCTACGTTGTACGCACTCCGACCTAACATGACCTGACTGCCCACATCCTGAGCAAGTACGTGGCTGACCATCGTATATGGCAATGGCTCTATATCCGCATACGTAAATATACGAAGGGATATGTTTCTGTAGTTCTAGTTTCACTTGTCGAACACCGTTTAATACTGGAAAAGTTTGAAACGTTGTCCACTTTTCCGCAGTATTAGTAATAATTCTCCCGTATGGTTTGAGGACTGAATTAATCTGCTCCGCAGTTATTTCAAATGGGAGTTCAAATATGCGAAGTGTTCTAATGCCAAAACCGGCGTAATCAATTTGTACATCGCCAACATTGCCATCGCAGTGATTGAATTTAAGGTGTCCTCGACAACGTTCAATTACTTTATCACAGCACTCTGAACTGATCATTTTAACATAGACCGTGCTACTAACGATCGATAAATGGATCCCTATTATTTCATTCACATTAAGTTTAACTACATCTCTTAAGAAAGCTTCTACTTCAAAAGCTCTAGGTCGGACGAACTGTTCGTTAAACATGAACTTCAAGGTATCTTTTCTTAAGGGTTGATTCATCTTTATGATCTATTCATGTTGGAATATAACTTCTATATGCGCTGCGAGAGCGTCCAACTCACCACACAGTGTCAACACGCGGCCGGCCGCAGCGAGGACGTAAACACGAACCACACAGCTCGCCCGCCGAAAGCAGACTGAAAATCGGCTCTGTCAAAGTTGATAGCGAAATAATTCGGTTTAATACGGATTGTTAACTACGGAGGAACTTGACGTTCTTCACTTGGTGTTACCAGCGGTGAAGTAGCCAGTTAAAACTATACACATGTCAGGCCCTCTCCTTGTTAGTCCCGTCAGATGAAGCAGTATGATGTAGTGAAGACTGTTAACCTCAGCTCTTTCTTACCGGGAAGTAAGGCATTGGATTATTTGGCTCCATAACAACACTAAAACACTTATTGCGCGTGTATGCAATGCATAAGGATTTGAGAATTTACTTGTACTGCGGTTTACATTTCTGTATATGCTTGACCTAAACTGCAACTTCATTGTTTGTTTTACTTGATTTTTGTACTCACTGAAATAAAATTGCCTGACCTTCAAGTACGAGACCTTTCTCTCGTCCTTACCTCCTGGTAGATTTACTTTCTAACCAGAGAAATAAACCCGGTAATTGATTCACAAACGACTAGTTCACGTTGTTAAGAAATTTCACGAAGGAATTTCATTTCCTCTTAAAACGTGCTAAAATTTCGTGTGGCTCATTGGCCTGGTGCAAGTCTTTCGACTGCACGCCACTTCGGCGACTTGCGTGTCCCTAGTCTACCCCAGTTATCAAACCGGGGAAAGGGGACCTACAGCTTATCGTGAAATCCGAACCACGTGTCGTTTCTGGTGACTCCTCACATCGTTAAGAGGTGAAGGCCGGAATAAAACGCAGACTTAAAAGAAATCTGAGCCCCGTTCGGGTATCGAACTCAGGACCCTTCGGTTTCTAGTCAAACGCTTTACCCCGAGACTACCGGGCCAGACATATCATTTTTCTCAAATTTCCTTAATAAGAAAAGCTCGTTGTCAGGGTAGGATGAGGTCCGGGCCAGATTAATCTTTTCGCCTGATAGCATAAGTATTTTGCCGTAAGAAGTATCATAATTTGTGTTTTCTGTAGCTATGGAAATCATCAGCTGAAATAAAGACCATAAAGTGCGGTACAGATAAAAATGCAAAACGGTTATCAACCGAAGGCAGAGCTAATGCTCAAACTGAGGTGTATTTTTTTCTTTGCCTTTCTCGACCGAATATCGGAAGGCGTATGCAAAAATGTATAACATGTTATGAATACTTGGAACGCTACATTTACGTTGACTCTTCGAAAAAGAATACTTTGTTTACAACGAATTAAAATTAGTAGGCATGACGGGATTTGAGTCGATTTATGGCAGATTACCAACTTACCGTCTTCCATTCGAATACACTCGCCTTACTGACTGGTATAATGTCGTACGTGAGGTAACACACTTTCTTAAGAAGATACGATAGCCGGGACAATCTAAATTTTACTTTTAATCTCAAAAACACTGTCAGTATTACTTCGTATGAAATTTAGAGACAAAATTCATTTCCACGATATTCGTAATAATACTAGGAACTTGTTTATGAAAGCTTTTTCAGAGCAAGTAGTTGGGAATGAATTTGCCTTCTGAGGCAAAGAAAGTTTTTCCACATCGTACGGCACTTGCTTCCTCTTTCCTTGTCGATAGGTGCTTACTTCCGAAATGACACAACTCAAGAGCTTTGATAAATGTCGTATTCTTGCACTTTATGAAGAGGGATACAGTATCAGCGCCATTTCCCGTGCTCTAGGATACAGCAAATCCACGGTACAGCTGTGGGTGAAGAGGATGGCAGATGAAGGCCATGTTAACAGTCATCGTCGCCCCGGACGTCCACGCACTATGACAAAGGAGCAAGACATATACTCCGCTGCAGTGATGAAGACCCATTCCGCACCAGCACCGAAATTAGGAACGTTCTACAACTACCTGTAAGTAGATAGACCATCCACCGTAGTCTCAACGAGGAAGGAAGATATGGACAAAAATCGGCGATAAAGGAAATGTTGACAGAACAACATAAGACTGCCAGATTACACTTCGTACTGGCATCTGGCATACGTAAGCAAACCAATTTCATTCTGGGAGCAGAGAAGGTATTTTCCACAGCACCAAAGGGTTCTGTCCATCTGTTTCGTCCAACTGGACCGAGATTCGACAGAAAATATGTCCATCAGAACCAAAGGTGTGGCCGATCTGCTGTCACAGTTTGGGGATGGAGGCCGGCAAATGGTTGCGGCATTCTGTGGGAACTGGACCGTCCGCCTACCAGTAGTTACTAATGTGAAATACTAGATAACATAATGCTTCCTTCTGTTCGTGAGACGTTTCCGGAAGGCAGAATAATATTCCAACATGACCGTTCCCCGGACTACACCGCAAATTGTGTGAAACAGTGGTTTCGAGTGAACGGAGACGTTGATGTGTAGGACTGGCCTCCCAAAGGTGCTGACCTCAATCCCTTACAGCACGTGTGGGCAGAGATGGAGAAGATTATTAGCAGCCGAAGACCTAAGCCAGAAACGAAGGCAGCGCTATCTGAAGCAGTTCAGGATGCATGGGAAGAGCTGTCGCAGAATAGTGGGTTTGTAAGAAGACTAGTTACCTCTGTTCCCCGGCGGCTAAGTGCAGTTGTAGAGGAGAATGGAAACTGGACACGATACTAAATTATGTTGTCATCAGAGACAAAGCTTTGTTTATATTAAATGGAAGTGTCTTATTTTCTCGATTATTTTTCTTGAAGATTTACATTACTTCGAAGAAAAGAAAAATTATTTTGTGTTAATTTCAACCCTTCTGTAATAAAGTATTTCATCTTAAATTATTACACGAACTTTAAGAAAAACCAAAACCAGCATGAAAATTAAGAAGGCTTATGACGTCGATGCCAATGAAGGCATCAAAGAAAGAACTATTTACGTTTTTTTATTAAGTGAAGATGGCATTTTATTTATTAATGTTCTGTTTATTTAGATGTAGGCAGGGTACCAGTAAGGATAAAATCATAAGAGAGGTGTAATTTTTAAAAGTGTTGAAAGGCCAGCTGGTAGACGCAAACTCGAGCGTTTGGGTCCACTACATCCCCATATTTACTAACTTGCAGTCGAATATAACTCAGTGGTCAAAGCCTACTGTAATTTCAATTTAAAGGCCATTAAAACCTCTAAGCTACGCTTTTAGAGTAGACCCTGTTCATATTAACTTGGCGTCCAATACACCTGTTCATCGACTTTGTTGAGTATCACGTAAAATTTACGAAACCAGAAAAGGAGGATTAGGATTTAATATCCTGTCGACGTCGTGGTTGTTTGAAATGGAGCCCAAGCTGGGATTGTTTCGTTAAGAATGTGGAAGGAAATTGGCTATGCTTTTGAAAAGGAACCATGTTGCCATTTGCCTAGAATAATTTCAGGAAATCACTTGAAAAACAGAAAGACAAACAGACATGGAAACTATACACTTTCGACATTGTATCACTGAGCAGTCAAAATTCAAATAGTCGAAAACGAAAAGTGAAATACCGAATTTAATACTGATTATACCTGGAGGCAACAGAAACTTACATGATACGAAATTAAGTCATTTCTACACGTTGCCGTTAAGAGTGATGTTGCCCTTCTATTGAGCACTGAAATCTCCAATAATGATTACTGAATCGAAGTTTTAAAATAATACCAACTTCTGGCCTGTGTACCGATCCGGTTTTATGGTAGAAATGACACATAAAAGTAGTAAGGTTTTGTGAAATCACATTATATAGACGTTTCGGTTAAATGGTTTATTTGCAGTAACACTCGTACAACGCTAAACTACAATGTCACAACATCTAGTTTTACGATCTGGTCAGCAGTGGAAATCAAAACATCTTAGTAATAAAGTCTGTAAATAACATTGCTTCTTGCATTCGTTATTTCGCTTTCTTTATCTGTTAGAGAAGCTTCCTCGTCACCTTCTTATCACATAATCCTATGAAGTCCTTAAGATTTTATTTCCTTAATTCCCAGAATCTATGACGAGGTAAAGAGAGGCAGAAAGGAAGAGGAGACGGTGAGAGAGAGAAAGGAAGAAGAGAGGGAAGACAGGATGAAAGGAAGTATAGGACGGACAGGATTGCGGGATATACAGAGGGAAGAGGAGGAGCTGGAGGAGGTAGAAGGGGACGAAGAGACAGAGGCAGATCGTAAGAGAGAGAGAGAGAGAGAGAGAGAGAGAGAGAGAGAAAATGGGGAATGGTAGACAGAATTCAGAAAGCAAATGCTTTTCTCAAGGGCAACAGGGTACTGGTATCATCTTAAATGGGTGATCATGTCATCTTACGCTCATACCATGAGCTGCGGTGGAATGGCCGAGCGCTCTAAGGCGCCTTGCTGCGGAGCGCGCGGTTGCTCCTCGTCGGAAATAGCGTCGCCCCTCGGGCATGTGTGAGTGTGTATGTGTGTGTGTGTGTGTGTGTGTCTGTGTGGTGGTGTCCTTACATTACGTTAGTTTAAGCAGTTTGTAAGCCTAGACTGATAGCCGCGGCAGTTCAGTCCCAAATATTTACAAACATTTGAACATTTCATAACATGACTTGTTTTCCTCGTCAATTGCAGTATTCTTTAAAAACAAACGGAAATGGAATTCAAATATAATTTGAAATCCAGCTAAAACGCTTCTTTTGAGTCATGTGATGCCTGTAAACTCAACCCACATGGTGTGCTCCTACTATTGTAACATGCCGGCCGCGGTGGCCGAGTGGACTGAGGCGCTCCAGTCACGGTCTGCACGGCCACAACGGTCGAGGGTTCTAATCTCCCCTCGGACATGGATATTTGTGCCGTCCTTAGTATAATGTCGTAGATAAGTAGTTTGTAAGTTTAGGGACTGGTGACCCCGTAGTTAAGTCCCATAAGCTTAACAAACAAACTACTGTTGTAACATTCACTAACTGTGGTATATTGTCTGTGCATTCGTATTTTGGGAAAAGGTCTACAAATATTGCGTAGTGCCGAACTGTAAAAATAAATCTATAAAAATCTAGAAAATATGATTTTGCATGTTCCAAGCAATGATAAAGGCATAAAATGTAGTTTATTCTCCCTCGTAGAGATCCTAATCAGATAGCGGTTACTTGGTGCGTTTAATTTTAGGAGGATTACTTTGATGTAAGTAAACACTCCGTGCAACAATTATTATTCTATTTGTTCACAACCGGTATTAAGAATCATGCTCTGCAGCCGAAAAGTTGTATAGTTTTTTTTTTTTTTTTTTTTTTTTTTTTTTGGGACTTCACTATGGGGTCATCAGTCCCTAAACTTACAAACTACTTATGAACTAGCTACAACTAAGGACGGCACAAATATCCATGCCCGAGGGGGAATTCGAACCCCCGGCCCTAGTGGCCGTGCAGACCGTGACTGAAGCGCCTCAGTCCCCTCGGGCACCGCGGCAGGCAGTTGTATAGTATTATTGTGTACACATCAGTGAACTGATGTTTACATTTGTGAAACAGGTGTTAACGATATATTTGTATTTTAAGTCGTTTACAAACATAGTTGGTGAAAATACAAATTTCATTATGGTTGTCTTTTCAATATTTACTTCGGTGAGGCAGTGTTTCGGTATATTATAAAGACATCAACAATTTGTCTCAAAAACGCCTTTTTAGCGCATATTCTGAAACCAACTGGATTTGAACACGGAATGCAAAATTTGTGAACGATACTGGAACCGCATCGCTACCAAGCTTATGTGAAACTGATTAAGTCTATTCGAAACTTCGACATTTTTTCTTGGAATATTTTAATTTTGGCACGTAAGCCAAGATAGTTATCCTTTTAATTTCATTCTTCTTTAGCCTAACAAGTTCCGATTTAATTTGACAAATTTCTTTGTAATTAAACAGCACGAGAAAAATGCATAGTAATTTGTGGAAAGTGGCTAGCGCGCAAGATTAAATTGCGTATACACATGAATTAATCGGAATCGGAAATGTAACTACGTAGTAGCGCACTTACCGTGTAATTTTTGCATTGGCTTTTATAACAGAGTTAATTTAAATGTGAAATGCATTTGGTAGAAAAACGAAGACTTAATCTAAGATGCAATCCATATTTACACACGTTTATGGTGTGTAATAGTTTGTATCTTTGGACTAGAGTCAGTCTGTTGACATAAACAAATATACGTATATTTTACTTTAAATGCAACTTTCACCTTTCTTACTTACGGTACGTAAAAATCTGGATTGTTGTCGAGAAACTAAGATACCTTAAGCGCATCAACTTTCGGAAGGTTTTTTCACTATCAGACTTCACATAATTTTCTCCCTTCTTACAAAAAAGTTATAAATGCGTTTTCCATCACAAGTAACTTAATTGTACACAGAAAAAGTCAGGAAAAATTTAGTAACCTTCGCTAACACTGCTCTAACACGCATATGGCTTCTTCTTCCTCGTGTTGTGTGAAATCACCAGAGCTTAAGCCAATAACAGAGCGTTTTTGATCACGTGACCTAAACTTGAAATTTAATTATATTCATGCTATAATTTCAAAATAATAACAAATGTTTTGTAAGAACAACGACGGAAAATTCTATTTGAACATTACAATCATCCAGATTGAAAACAATTCGAACCCAATTTTAAACATAGCATAATAGCCTGCTATATATGCCACATTCCAGATTTGGTAACCCATTTCAATGTGTATGTAGGAAAAGGGGAACAAAATATTATGTTCTCATTAGACTGATGTATTTTCTCGGTACGTCTATGTTAGCAGGAATACGTTTGCTTACTGTCCCATTTATTTCATACCAGACTGAGTTACAGTAAAGCGTAGCCAGGTTTACCTAGTTAACATGAAAATTTCGAATGTTGGTAAGGGAACAAAATTAGAAGAAGTAAGGATGGTGAAATTAATAAAATATTTCGAAATGAAACATAAATCATTTCTTCCGTAAGACCTATGATTGTAAAATCGCTCCTACACAGATATTAAATGCCAAATGAGTAATTAACCTTTTAACTATAGTGAACTTCTACAGACGTTCATTGTAATCGGACCTTGTAGAAGATAGACTGCTGTAAAAGCTAGGGAAAAGAAGTCCCCTCTGATGAACTTCCGTCTCTAATGACCACTCTGTCGACGGGACGTTAAACGCTAATCGTCCTTCTTGTTTTCGCGTGAACTGGTGCAGTCCTCTGGAGGGAAAGACTTTCCAAGGCAATTTCTAAAACAGTCCACCTCTGCAAGGCCATATTATTGTGGTATTTTAAGAAGTCATCAGTTGTTACAAAGCTAAACGTCGCTCTCTGCGTGACATTCAAGTAAAAGCCGATAAACAACTGCATCGGGTGACCATTTGATAAATACAGGACCTATTTTAAGGCGTTAATATCACTTCTCACTCTAAAACAAAATGACAATGATCGCTTTCCATTGAGTTAATCACCGAAAGTGACATCTTTCCAACATTTCAGCGTAATGTAACAATTACATATTGATAATTATTGCCCGCGGTGGGCGTCAGACTAGAACTATACCAACTGCGAGATACTATACAGTAATCCCACCTCACGTACTCTTAGGGCAACCTCTTCCTGTTTCTTTCGCACCTCTCTGTTTCTGGGAGACTGGAAACTGGAGAGTTCATTCATCAGATGCTTTTCACTTTTATTTAAACAACATCACCAGCAGTTACACTGTAATCTTTACGAGTAGACCATACTTATGGTCCCTTTCGATTTTATAGAATGAATTACATGTTCTAAACATTACTTTCGCGACTTTTTTTCTTGTCTCATATTCTTATCACAAATGCTTCTCCTGTCACTTATAAGCTTGAATCGAATTATCATTGAAATTGTACATATGCTTAATTTTTTCGCGGATGATCTATTTTTCAATCACTGGAAAAGATTTATTTGCACGGTTCGTCTGATTGGAAAGTATGTGCTCGAAAGTTATGAAATATGTTTGTGAAGTTTGCATTTTGTAATAAGGGTAATTCTATCTTTACATTTCTGCAGTTATGTGTTAGAAGTGGTGCCAACGAAAAAATTAATAAGGAAAATAGAATTCAGGTATATAACATTAAAAAGTATTGTGCAGAAAATGTTAATAACGTATCGTGATGCTATAGTTAAAGAAATCGATGAAGACTTATTCTTCTATGCTGGGTATATCTCTTCTCAGTCAACACAGTGGCAGGCTGCGCGCCGCGCCTTCGAAGCCGCTATCTCCGTCAGCGCTAAGGCACCGCGAGGAACACAGTCGCCCAGCAAACGTATTCTGCCTGTCGCTAGTCTAATGGAGAATTGACAACATAGCAGAGTACGCTTGGCAACTCTGTGAGCGGGGAGTTACTTCCTGGTAAGCACAGAATTAAGCTGATAAATTCACTTGATTTTTCATGTAATTTCCATTCAATAATCTGAGTGATTTTCACTTATGGTGTGACATAAAGTTATTAATTCATATTTTTGGGTCCAGGAAATTCGTTCCACACGAAAATTGCAACCAATCTCTTCTTTTAAAGTTACGCCTGATCTGGTCTCCTAACTTGTCGGCCAGTAAGGAGGAACCAAATACCCGAAGTCCTCGCTAGCCTTCGGGTAACGTATTCGGCTGCGAAACGAACGTGCTGTCAACTTTCGATGCCAATCGTGGTGAGAGCAAATATTTTCAGCTCTTCTCTGACAGAGCTACAGGTATTGAAAATCAATAGGGAATTCTTAACAAAACTACTCAGTCAAAAGGTGTTTAGCTGTTTCCAGGACGGTATTCTCTCATATACTCTGAAAGTGACTTACAATGCTCAGGTGGTTTACCGATTCCGTGCGTGTAGAAACCAATTCCTTTCTAGTTAAAGTTATCGCCGAACCATGTTGAAGTCAATTTGTCGAGAAATACATTTTCTTGACGGTTGGACAACTACTTCCAAAAATGAGTAAAAAGTCTTAACATGAGACTAGTATAATTTCTGTGTCAGATGCTTGCTTATAGTTAATCATTTCATTGAGCACCAAATTGTCTTGAATGCGTCTAATCGATATGCTAAGTGCAGTTTCCGTTACATTGACGTACTAGTCTGGTGGATCGGTTGTAGTTTAGAATCTGTCATGTGTGCGTTCGATTGCACCCTATAGGTGTATATTTTTAACTGGCCGATCAAGTCTACTTCACCTCTTGTAACACCAAGTGAAGAACGTCAAGTTGCGCCGTAGTTAATAATCCGTATTAAACCGAATTATTTCGCCATCGGCTTGGACAGAGCCGATTTATCGTTGCCAGTAACAGGCAGAATACACGGCAACCAGTAACTCTGTCGCTAGAAAGCTTTTCTTATATTACAAAACTTTATTCTATTTTATAAACCAATGGTCCTTTAAGGTCATATGTCTCGTATTGAATTTAACTTGAGACGTTAAAAATTATGGTGCTGGATTCTAATTCGGATCTCCTCTTTTTCGCACTCGACCAGTGGCGGCGCTAGACGAAAACTGGGTGTCGGCGAACTCGTCTTTGCGAGGCCCCTTTCATTTTTTCATTAATGAAGAAAATGTTAAATGAGCTGAATTATACATCAATAATCATTATACTAAAATTCTGTTAGTATAATATACGAGTATTATTGCAACGACAAAAATTACAACAAACAAACAAAAATTAGAGAAACTTTTCAAGTTTCCGTCTCACTGAATTTTTTTAAGATCACATCTTAATACTAACCGCTATTTCGTCTTCAGTCGATAGAACTGACAACGCAGATAGTCTTTCTTCGCTCACTGTGCTTTTCAAGTTAGTCTTAATCAATTTTAACTTTGTGAAGCTTTTCTCGGCCGAAGCTGTCCTGACTGGAACTGAGCATGATTCTGATTGTTTTATAAACATTTGGATATAATTGTTCCAAATCGTTCTTTAAAATCTACTGAAGAAATTGTTTTGCAAGTATTTAACTAAAAATTGCATCACCGCCGCACTCATACGGAAATAAATACGGACAACTAAATAGCTGCCGGCCGGAAATGGCCGAGCGCTCTAAGGCCTCAAACCACGTTGAGCGAAATCGCTCTCGTCGGAGGTCGAACCCCTCCCTTGGGTACGGATGTTGTGTTCGTCCTTCGGTTAAGTTTGTGTAAATTAGATGTAGGTCGTCGTTACATAACCTAGCAGTTGGAAAGCGCCGTTAAACAACAAATATAAAAAAGAAACAAAAAAACTAAAATTTTAACAATGTTTTGCGAGGCCCCCACAGGCGTGAGGCCGTCGGCGGTGGCCGACGTCGCCGACGCCTAGCGCCGCCACTGCACTCGAGCCTCTCGGAATCATATAGTTGAATCATTTCGTTGCTTTCTCCAAGACTGCCGACTCTTCTAGGTCTCCACGAAAGGCACTTATATAGATTCGAATCCAGGTCCAGCACAAAATATTCATAATTTCATTTGACGCCCTAGATAGAGCACACTGGACTACTAACAAAAAATTATTTTGAATGTCTCTTCGTGCCTTACATTCGCAAGCTAAGGTGTTGCGGTGGTCTTGGGGTAAAGCGCTTGAATAGTAACTGAAGGGTCGCGGGTTCGAAACCTAGTCAGATCACCGTTTTTTTCAAACTGTGTTTTAACCCAGCATTCACGTCTCAACAATGTGTCATAAACTACACGTAGTTTGGATTCCACGTTAAACTGTAGGTCGCCTTTCCCGGTTGGATAATTGGGGCAGGTTAGGGACGTGCAAGTGGCGCACAGTTGGATGACATACACCAGGACTCTGAGCCCACGAAATTATTATTATTATTATTATAACAACGATATGTGCTGTTGTTACTAGTCAGACACGCACGCATCGTCATTCCTGATGAGTTAACATTTGAGATTTAACGTCCATCCGTGCTTAGAAAGGACACCGGTAGGTTCGGGGTTCGATTCCCGGTGACGCATAACGTAATTATATCCTGATTACAGATTCAAACGTCCCGCCGCTGGTGAAATAATTAGACTACTAACATCTGACTTCACTTAGTTATCTTCCATTTAGATACCGGGTATGTAACTCAGAATCAAATGTTTGTAAATCTATGGGACCAAACTACTGTGGTCATCAGTCCCTAGGCTTAGAACTACTTAATCTAATCCAAGGACAACACACACACCCCTGACCGAGGAAGGACTCGAAACTCCGACAGGAGCAGCCTCGTATGTCAGTCCCACACAGCACTGAGTCTGGGCACTTGTGATTAGGGACATAACGGTGATTATTAAGTTCCTGGTTCAGTAAAAAAATAAGTGAATATATAAAAATATTTTAAGAATTGGCATTTTATATGATTTGATTTGCCCGTTCTGATATTTGTGAGGGAATCTCGAATATTTCACACATCTTTATACTTCGTCAGCTGTGACAATCTTAGGCATAATCAGGTATCTATAACACATGAATGCATTGCTTGGTTAGCAATGGCTACAGGTGGTTGGTTTGATTTCAGAACAAGGTGTTTGTCATATCAAGTTCAAAGATGTGTACAAATATTAGTTCAGGTATGAATGCGGAGAAAATGTTGGTGATACGCAGTTAATATTGAAGTTTCCATAGTGCGTATTCTGCTGTTAATTGAGTTTTTATTATCTGGTTAGTTCTACAATCGGTTAATAGAAATCCGCTCGCCAGTGGAACGACGTTTCGCAATTGTGAGAAAACGATTTAGAGAACAAAAGTACTTCGAATTTCTACAGGACTTTAGGATTTCCGATACTATAGTAAAATCTGTTGTTTGTAACCATATTAAATGTTGTTTAAGGATTAATTAATGTTTTACGTGACGGAGTTTGTTATATGAGACTGTAATAAGTGTGATAATTCTTAAGATATGTCATTGTAATAAATTGGATTTAATAAACGTTAAGGACTTAATAACGTGTTTCCTTTTATTTGCAAAATCGTGGTCTTAATTTACAACTGTAATGACTGCCATAAAGAGCGGTTGTCTGTAGTGGATCCATTTTTAATAGTCGAACGACTATACCGCAGAGCGAGCAGAGCACCCGCAAGACACGTACGTTAGTTGGGTTGCATGCACATCAGGCGAAACGCAATGCAGGTCGTTCGGATATTTTTGCACATGGTAGTACATCCATAAAACGGTGCTTAGCTACTAAGAGGGTCGATTGTGTCGTTGGACACTTCTGTTTCTTTCTATTCATGGTGAATTTTTGATTTTTATTGCATATGCTCTGAAGACAATGATCTCGGGGAACCATAAATGCTTTCAAATCATTATTGGTTAACGAGGTCTATAGGTTCAGTGTTCCCGCACTTACCCCTCTCGCTCTCCGTATCCCGTGCAGAGCGCGACTTTGTTGTAATTGTATTGATAGCTTGTGCTGAGAGACGGCTTTCCAACTGCTCTGAACCTTTTTATTCCATAAAAAGAAAAAAAGGGAACTACCTGTGAAAATAAATGATTTTTGCACAGTTAACTATTGTTTTTATCTTCGCTTGACGACGAACTAATTTGGATTCCTTTATTCGTCATATTTACTGGGCAGGATCAAATTGAGTAAGGTATTACACGCCGGCCGCAGTGGCCGAGCGGCCTGCGGCGTGCCATTCACAGTCTGCAAGGCCGCTACGGTCGCGGGTTCGAATCCCCCCTCGGGCACGGGTATTTGTGTCGTCTTTTGTATAAGGTAGTTTAAGTAGTTTGTAAGTTGAGAGACTGACGACCCCGCAGTTAAGTCCCTTAAGCTTAACAAACATTTGAACATTTAAGTACTACACAAATTGCAACACTTAAATGATGTGAAAATATATTGTGTAGACTTTGTGCCTGTTTGATTTTAACTCATATATAGCACCGTATGAAATGTAGAGGAGATATCAAGTTTTATTCACGCTTTGAACACAATGATGTTTCGTTTCATTCCCCAGATATTAATTTTTATATCCACCGAACTGACCCGCACAGTGTGCCGCATTTTGCCTATGTGGAAGTGACGGCTGTTATAAGACACTTATTATTCTATTTCAGAAAATTTTAACTTTTGGACATTTTACAGGACTAGATGAAGGACCGATTTCAATTATTTTTTCTTCACACATTGTTTAAATGTGTCGAGTATACAAATAGTGAGAATGTTAGTGACCTACACATGTTATTTAGGGAGTACGTCCTGTTGTAAAGAAAAATGGAACCATCTGAAAAATGGTATTGTTGGAGAAAAAAATGCTAGCATGTTCCTGTTTGATAGACTCTGACAGAAAAGTGGGGAACCAGATGTCTTGGTCCTTCTGTCTTTGTCACAAAAATTTTGTCATACGAACATGTTCACGCTCTCTGCGATGAAAGCCAGTAGCAGAGAGGCTGTGATATTGGAGAGATAGGAGACAGTGTGTAACAGCCCATTAGACATCAGCTGCTAACTGAACTGTTCGATACCATATTAAGAACAGCTATTTTTCAGTACCGGTATATTATCACAATATAAAGATATATTCTAACCTTATCTTGTTGTGGAATATCATGAATTTTACGGACACTATAAAAGAAATTAGCTCAGAAAATTGCTTATATAATTCAAAGCTACTTTAAAAGCAGAATTATTACGAAGAGACTTGTAAAATGTAAAACATGAAAGTATTCATGAAGTTACGTTCGTTGTGTGATCTGAGTAGATAAGCTGTAATTATTAAATCCTATTATTTCACTACGACTCTTAAGGTGGACGCATAGTGATTTCAAAATTGTTTTGGAATATTTCACATATAATTTTTTGTAAGAACACTTTTATTAATGTTATCAGATGTGCAAAATAAATCGTGTAACATTTTGACGAACTCTTAAAAATAGAGCATTTTAACACAAACATTTCATTTCACTGCTTGTTCATAACTTAATATTTTCAAGTCATAAAATTTTTATTTCAAATATCAATGCTTATCTTAAAATTCGTGATTTTATTTTGTTATTATATATGTCATTTTGGGGAAAAACTCTAACATGAACACCAGTTTTTGGCGATCTTATAAAAGAAATTTGGCGAACTGGCTCGCTTTCATTTACTGGTTTGGTGAGGACGTATTAGGCTGTGTTTAATAAACAGTGTAAGCAGCTGTATGTGACTAAAGCACTCACCAGACATAGATATCATAGGTTTCTTTACTTTTGTGCGTTGCCCAAGAAGGGGCATATTTGGGTTTTGCTATATTTGTGCTATGAACTGAGTAAAATTATACACTGGAAATATCTAACTCATTTGCTAGCATTTTCATTAACAGTTTGTATAAAAATTTTGAGTGTAATTTAAAGCTTAAAACACATGAACATTTCTTTATCAAACTATTTTATGCCTTTTGCTCGCAGAGAAGCTGGTGAGAAAGAAATTATGGAAATGGAGAACTTGGGAGGGGGGAGGTCAATAGAAAGGATCTAAGTGCTTATAACAATTCATTACTAGTGGTAGGAAAGAAATATAATTGTGTAAGAATTATTCTTGTCATGACTAAGGCCGGCTGCGATGGCCGAGGTGACTGAGGCGCTCCAGTCACGGTCAGCACGGTCACTACGGTCGGGGGTTCGAATCCCCCCTCGGGCATGGATATTTGTGCCGCCCTAGTTCGTAAATAGTTCATAAGTAGTTTGTAAGCTTAGGGACTGATGACCCCGTAGTTAAGTCCCATAAGCTTAACAAACATTTGAACTTTTTTTTGTCAAGACTAAACAAAAAATCCAAACTTTTGACAACAGAATTTGGAACTTTTTGACGTATACTTTTGGCGATTTGTAGTTAATGAAAACCCACATCCTAATGCATACAGCATCATTTAGCTTCATTTACTGGACACAAACCTTATTTGCGCAATTAAAATGTTCAATTGCTTGTTTTTTTTAATCATTGCTTGTTAAAAATTTTCTGAATGTATTTTTTCATTAGAGGGGTTGTTTTGGGATGGTCCCTGGGTACACTGAGGCATTTTGCTTATTTGAGAATTTGAATTTTTTCTTTTATTTTATATGTAAAAATTTTACTGTTTTACTGTTGTGCTGTGTTGTGGACCATTATACATACATGCACCACAAATACACAGACAGAAGTATAAGTCAATAACACTCACCAATATTATGAAAGGTCATAGACATTTTCATTTTTAAAGCCCTTGGCAAGGATCAGCCTCGGCAGTATTTCAGTTATGTTATTTTCTAACACATTGGGTAAAATATGTAAATAAATATATAAATATTTAGTGTAAAATTTTATGAAACTGAAGGAAAGGTGAAATCATATCTTAGGTGTGTGAAAAGTTATAATCCCATAAGAAAAAATTTGCACTAAATGTCACAAGATCGATAGAAACGATAAAAAAGACCAATGTACTTAACAAATATATACAACAGGTTCTTTAACCATTGTTGACTGCTTTACCTTTTTTTAACTTTTGGTTTTAGTAATCATGGTTTCAGTGTAGTTATTTACTTGTTTATGCTTTAATTCCTATAATGATGTCTATGGGTATAGTGTGTGTTTTTTAACTCAGTGCAGTCCATAATCTTTTGTGGTTATTGGGCAATTATTTACAATGATACCTAAATTGCCATGATAATGAACCCAGACTTATTTAAGAATTTATATTTGAGTTTATGTATATGAAGCTTATTAAGTTATGATCAATCCGTTTAGTGTAATTTACTAACTTTGACATTCTTTATAGAATTAATTGATGTTCAAATCACAACATATATACTAACTCAATAGTTGAAATGGCCGATCAGCTATTTTCAGTATATTATCACATTATAAAATAAAGATGCATTGTAACCCTATTTTTTGTAGAATGTTATGAGTTTCACTGACACTATATTTCTATGCAGAAAGTAGCTTACAATCTATTACGAAAACACTTGTAAAACGTAAAATATGAAAGTATTCATGATGTTACCAACTTTGTGTGTTCTGAGCACATAAATTGAAGTCATTAAAACCTATTACTTCATTACAGCACTTAGCATGGATGCACACTGATTTCATTATTGTTTTGGAATATTTCACATGTAGTTTTATGTGATTACACTTTTATTAATATTAGCAGATGTACAAAATACATGAAGTGTAACATTTCGTCGAGTTGTCAAATAATTTTCACACATACATTTCACACCACTACTAGTTTCTATCTTTATCTTTTCATGTTATAATATTTATTTGAAATATCACTGATTATCTTATAATTTCATGATTTTATTTTGTAATTATGTGTGATAGTTTAGTGAAAAAATGCAGGATGATACACCAGTTTTTCACGATCTTACAAAAAAAACTTTGGCGAACTGGAATGCGCTCAGTTAGGGACTCCTGGTGTGATGTTGTTTGGTGAGGACTTATTAAGCTGTGTTTAATAAACAGTTTAAGCAGCTATATGTGATCAAAGCACTCACCAGACGTAGATTCACAGGTTTCTTTACATATGTACTTTGCCCAAGATGGCACTAGTTTGAGTTTTATTATGTATGTGCTACGAACTGTATAAAATTATACACTGAAAATAACTAACTCATTTGCTGGCACTTTCAATGCCAGTTTGTATAAAACCTGGAACATCTTATTTCAGCGAGAAACGACGACATCTAGACAACGAAACCACCGTAACTACAATAAGCAAGAGAGTGAGAGCAGACACACAAAGTGGGAGAGTGGCAGTGGAAATGAAAAGAGGTAGGCCATGTGTGAAGTCTTCACCACTAAATGAGAGTGGTTAAAGGGATTTAGCACGTTTTATGTGGCCAATGTGTTTGCATGAAAAAAAAATTTGTTGAGGAAGGCAGAATGAGAAGTGAGACTGCTGGTTTCCAATTTTTTTTGTCAGAAGCTTTTAAACAGGAACTCTTACTTTTTCATGCTTCTAAAGGAACATTATTAGGCGCTTCTAAATTTCTCACACATGTGGAAAAGCAAGATTTTAGGCAACTACCGAGAGGTTTTATTATGCGTATTCACATCGATATGTCCAGTTGTTTAGTCGTATTAGTAGAGTCAGCCATCAGGAAATACACAAATATAATAATACTTCATAAGCTGTGTATATATTTTTCAAATTTGATTTTATTCAAAGTTGTTTCTCTATGGAATCATACAACATTATGTTTATTTGGAGGGTTGAAAAACAGACGAATGTTTCTTTACCAACATTCAGCACAAAAAATACATTTCTTCACCTCGACACAACGGACGAAAGTGTTGCCACAATATCACTTGTTCTAATCTTCAGCCCAAAGACTGGTTAGATGCAGCTCTCCATGATACCCTAGCCTATGTAAGCCTCATTATCTCAGGATAAGGACGGTAACCTACATCCTTTTGAACCAGGTTACTGTACCTCGGTCTCCCTCTACGATTTTTACCCCACACACTTCTTCCTAATGCTAAGTTGACGATTCCTTGATGTTAAAATGTTCTAATGTTTGTAAATCTATGGGACTCAACGGCTGTGGTTATCAGGTCGTAGGCTTGTTGTTATTGTTGTTGTTGTGGTCTTCAGTCCGCAGACTGGATTGATGCAGCTCTCCACGCTACCCTGTCCTGTGGAAGCCTATTCATATGAGAACAAGAACAGCAACTGCTTACTGTATTGTCCCTCGGTCTCCCTCTAGGACTTTTACCCCATGCACTTACTTCTAATGCTACGTTCAGACGATTCATTGGTATCTCAGAATATGTCCCCCCAACCTATCCCTTCTCTTAGTCAGGATATGCCAGAACTCCTTTCTTCCACAATTCTGTTAAGCACCTCCTCATTAGGTACGTGATCTACCCATCTAATTTTCATCATTCGTCTGTAGCACCACATTTCAAAAGCTTCTATCATCTTTTTGTCTGAACTCCTTATCATCCACGTTTTACTCCCATACAATGCTACACTCCAGGCAAATGCTTTCAGAATGGACTTCCTAAGATTAGAACGAATATGATCCCAACAAATATCGCTTCCTTTGGAAACGCTTTTCTTCTGATAGCCATTCTGCAATTTTTACTTCGGCTATCAGAAGTTATCTTGCTACCCACTACTACTGTTATTGTCACATTCCATAATTTAATTCCCTTAGCATCGCCTGGTTTTCTGGCAATACATTCCATTACCCTTGTTAATGTTCATCTTATACCTGGCTTTCAAGACACTATCCATTTCGTTCAATTGCTTTTCCAGGTCCTTTTCTGTCTCTGACAGAATTACTATGTCATCAGCAAACCAGAAGGTTTTTATTTCATCTCCCTGGACTTTAATTCCCTCTCGAAATTTCTCCTTACATTTCTTTACAGCTTGCTCAATGTACAGATTGAACAACATTGGGAAAAGGCTACAACCCCGTCTACTCCCTTCCCAACCACTGCGACCCTTTCATGCCCTTCAACTTTAATAATTGCTGTCTGGTTTTTGTACAAGTTGAATATTACTCTTCGGTCCCTGTATTTTACCCCTACTATCCTCAAAATTTGAAAGAGTGTATTCCAGTCAACATTCTCAAAAGCTTTCTCGAGATCCACAAATGCTAAAAAGGTAGGTTTCCCTTTCCTTAACCTTTCTTCTAAGATAAGTCGCAATGTGAGTATTGCCTCGCGTGTTCCTACATTTTACCTAAATACAAATTGATCTTCCCCAAGTTGGGACACCGCATGTTTTTCCATTCTTCTGTAAATAATTCGTGTTAGTATTTTGCAACCATGACTTATTAAACTGATAGTTCTGTAATTTTTATATTTGGCTACACTTTTGGAATCTCTATATTCTTCTTGAAGTGGGTGGGTATTTCCCGTGTCTCATTACATCTTGAATACCAGGTGGAACAAATTTTTCATGACTGGCTCTCCTAAAGATAATAGCAGTTCAGACGGGGTATCATCTATTCCAGGGGCCTTGTTTGCACTCAGATCTTTTAGCGTTCTGTCAAATAGTTCTCGCAGTGTCGTATCTCCTGTCTCGTATTCCTGTACTTCGTCTTCCATTTCTAGGATAATGGCTTCAAGTTTATTTCCTTTGTATAGGCCTTCTATACATTCCTTCCACTTTCAGCTTTTCCTTCTTTGCTTAGTATGGTTCTCCGTCTGAGTTTATTCATACCGCTACTTTTCTTGTCTCCAAATGTCTCTTTTATTTTCCTGTAGTCTGTATCTATCTTTCCCCTAGTTATAGATTCTTTTTTTTGCATTTCTCCTCAAGCCACTCCTGCTTAGGCAGTCTGCACATCCTGTCAACCTCATTTTTCAGACGTCTGTACTCCATTTTGCCTGCTTCACTTATTGCATTTTTATATTTCCTCCTTTCATCAATTAAGCTCAGCAACACCCATGTTATCCAAAGATTTCTATTGGGCGTTGTCCTTATGCCTGTATGTTGCTCTGAGGCATTCATTACTTTATCTCTCGATGTTATTCATTCTTTTTATACTGTATCGCTTATCCTCGTTTCGGTCAATCCTTCCATAATGCTCTTCCTGAAACTCTTGACAACATCTGGTTCCTTTAATGTTTCTAGGTTTCGTGTCCTCACTTTTCTACCTATTTGCATTTTCTTAAGTTTTAATCTAAAATTCATACTAAGTAAGTTATTGTCAGAGTTTGTATCTGCCACTGGCTATGCCTTACAGTTTAAAATGGGTTTCGAAATCTGTGTCTTACCGTTATAAAGCTAATTTTGTACGTTCTTGGTATCTCCTGGCCCCTTGCACGTATTTTTCATGATTCTTAACCCAAGTGTGTGTGATGATTAAATTGTAGTCTGTTCAAAATTCTACCAGGCGACCTCCTCTTTCATTTCTTTTCCCCAGACCATATTCAACTACAAAATTTCCTTCTCTTCCTTTCTTTAATAACAAGTTCCAGACCTGCATCACAATCACGTTTTACTCTCCATTATCTGTCTGAATAACTTCTTTTAGCTCGTCATATATTTTTTCACTCTCTTCATTATCGACAGAGATAGTTGGCATATAATCCTACTGCGATAGATGTTCCCTCCAGAATATCTTTCTTTTTCACTGGGCAGAATAATTTATTTGGATGGCTTGTGTTTAAATTACCGAGTGCGTTATGTGAAATAATACTGATTGTACATATTCAGTAAATTTAATTGGATCAAAATGGATTTATTCACTATATTCTGTCGAATGTACTTTTTTAGCGTTATATCTTGCTATTTGTTATTTTGGTGTAATGCTTAAAGTGATGTAATCGATTACCTTAACCAATTGCAGGGTACTCTATAGTTTACTGTGCAAGATATACATTCAAGTCTACAACTGTATATTCGCAGGAAATAACACATTATACTGTTTGAAGAGGACACTTCGTATACCAGTATATCTCATTTTCTGTTCAAATTTAGTATGATGCTGCTCCCTAAGAAAGATTGTCTCTAAGCCTCTGAAAGTGCTTTAGTTTCTGATATTACTATTAATACTACTGAAGGAATATTTCGCTTAGATCTTCTTCCATTCTATCCAGTCACGATTTTAATACTGAACTCTTCTGCATTTCACAACTCATCGGTGGTAATATGTACTGCTGTAATCGACATCTCTGTGACGTAATTCAGACTGGAAACATTGGCATGTCTCTATAATATCTTTTTTCCCCAAGAGGGCTAGTCCTGCAAGTTTCACAGGAGAACTTGTGTGAAGTTTTGAAAGTAGATGATGAGGTACCGTCGGAAGCGACGGTTGGAGTCATGCTTGGGTGGCTCAGTTAATAAAGTGCATGCCCACCAAAGGCAAATCTCCTGGATTCGAGTTCCCGGCCGGCAAACAGTTTTAGTTTGCCAGGAAGTTTCATCTCGGTGGCGCTGTCGTGCTTATTAAAGGGCAAAGTGTGATAGTGTTCTTAGGGTCTTCTCAGTTTCCTCTATCTTTTGTACCTACTAAGTATCTAAGACTGCCAAGGAAGATCAAGAATCTTAAACTTCATTTTGGATTTGCATAGTCCTACAGTTCTTTCAGTGAATGTCAATCTAGTTTCTAGGTATTTAAAATTTAGTTTTATGTGCTATTTCAAATTTACACTTTTTTTACGTGTAGCTCTACATATTTTTAATTTATGAACATAGTGAGTGACTGACCAACAATCTATAATCAATTGTACGTCTTTTCATGTTTTTGCGCTATCAGTTTTAGCACCAAACGTCTATCTTTAGAAGATTTTTCTATTTTTTCTCTACTTTGGTGATTTCTTTACCCAAACTTGCATAATCCGGACACAGGTACGTGAACCTGAGGTTCTCAACGACATAATTTTAACATCTGGGCGTTAAGAGAGACCTGCTTACTGTTTTGAGCTAGACTGGTTTGAATTCAATCAAAAACGTGGAATGATATTACACAAGCTCTTAGATTGTTCACAAGGGGACAGAACGGAACTTCAAGCCACTGTTGTGGAATTCAACCCCTATGCCGCTAATTACTGCATTCTAGTTCATATAGACGAACAGCGTCAGAAGATTCATAAGATCGCTGTTTGCGGAATTTATGTTGATTCCAAGGAAAATATTCGATCCTCAAAAACGTGCTAGCGTAAAATGTGTCCGTCGTTCCGAATCTGTTCGACGCAGCGATAAAAAAATTAAATATCGTCAGCAGAGGGCGCAGTAACGCTAAATGATAGAAACGAATTTGGTGTACACCGAGGATTGTTACAGACTTTTTGTATTATTGCTATAAATAGTTAAGTAATAAGAAAGGTCTCAATTTAAAATTATAGCTCTCAGTGGAAAGCATTGGAGCTGGTGTAGGACAGTAAAAAGTGTGATTTCTCATGAATCAGCAGGTTAGTGGTTTCCAGTGGAAAATACTTTTTGGGGAAACAGAGGCTTTCTTCACGAGATAGTGTGAGTAATGACTATTATTCCGAAGGAACTGGCAATAGTCCAAGGTGTTCCAAGATAAATCAGAAAAAGAAGGATTTATGATATAAATGTTAAGAGGAAATGAGATACAGCTGAAAGAGTTGAAAATAGAAAATCTAACCTTTCGCTAGTTTTTGAAGAACTGAATGATATATTAGGTGAGATAAGAACGATACTTTCACAAGGACGACGAATTCGTGTTGACTGTGGGACAATTGGTCGTTCTTTTCGAGGTAGGTCATAATATTTGAAGAAAGTGTATGTTCTAAAATCCTGCTGCAAACCGAGGTCAATGATATAGGCCTGTAATTTTGCGGATCACTCCTATTGAATAAGGTGTGACCTGTGCAACTTTCCAGTCTTCGGGTGCGGAACATTCGCTAAGCGAGCGGTCGTATATTGTAGTTAGGTATAGGGCTATTACATCAGCATACTCTGAAAGGAATCTAATTGGTAGTCGGGACCGGGAAACTTGTTTTTATTAAGTTATTTAAATACTCCAAGAATATTTACTTCTAAATTACTCGTGGTGGAAGCTGTTCTTCATAGGAATTCTATAGTATCTGCTTCGTCTTCTCTACTGGAGGAATTTCGGAAAGCTGTGTAAAGCAATTTAATTTATCAGAACTGTCATCAGTAGCATCACCATTTCTATCGTGTAATCAAGGTATTGATTGTGTTTTGCCGTTAGTATACTTTACATACGACCAGAATTTCTAAGGATTCTCTACCAAATTACGTGAAAGGGTTTCGTTGTGGTAACTATTATAAGCTTCTATCATTGACATTCGAGCTAAATTTTTAGTTTCACTAAAAGATTGCCAGTCTTGGGGATTTTTTCTGCGTTTAAATATCTGTAGTAGAACTGTTGCATCTTCCAGGTGTTCAGCCAATGAAACGTAGTCTTTGGTTTGCGTTCCCTACAACATTTTCTATGTGCTATTTCCTATTTAAGTTGTTTGGAACTGTTATTCCTAGGTATTTAGTTGAATTTAAGGCAGTAGTTTGAGTGATATATCGAGTAAATGAAGTTTAACAGTTTTCTTTTAGTGGTCATATTGTCGCGTTGAAATGGAAGCGGCTTAACTTCGAAGGCAGCGTTGACAACTGAACACAGCATTTGTACTGAAAACAGGTTTATTGCGAACTGAAACATGCACGCAGTACTGACTGCCCCTCGGGCAGAGTCCTCTGTTATTTATACACAGAATGTACCAGAAATTAGAAGAATAGTTAACATAAGAAACATGTAGAAATTACAAGTGAACACAAGAAACATGTAGAACATAATAGAAATGATAATTACAAAGGAATAAAATTTTGACGGTGAACGGGATTCAACCGCCGACCTTCAACAACGGAATCGGTGACTATCCATTGCGCCACGCCGGCAGAGGGTTATCTTGTGGCATTATGGATGACTTCTCATTTTTCATTGTTTTGGGTCATTGGCAATTTCCGCACCATGCAGTATCTTATCTAAATATTTCGTAGTTTCTTTTGATCTTCTGGTGACTTTACTAACCGATCAGCATCATCCGAGAACAGTCTAAGAGAACTGCTCAGATTGTCTCCTAAATCATTTATAAAGATTAGAAGCTGTACAGTCCCTATAACACTTTCCTGGGGAACGCCAGATATTTCTGATTTGCTTTATGTCTTTCCGTCAATTACTGTCCTTTCTGATAGGAAACCACGAATCCAATAGCACAAGTGTGGCGATATCCCATAAACACGCAATTTGACTAGAAGACGATTTTGAGGCACAGCGTCAAGAGCCTTCCAGAAATCGAGAAATACGGAGTCTATTTGGGATCCCTTGTCGATAGCTCTCATTACATCATGTGACTGAAGAGCTAGCTGCTTTTCACAAGGGTAATACCTTCTGAATGCATGTTGACTGGGGGCCAATAGGTCATTCTCTTCGAGGTAGTTCATCATATTTGAGGAAAGTATATGTTCTTAAATCCTGCCGGAAACCGATGTCAATGACATACGCCTGTAATTTTGCAGATGATTCCTATTGTCTTTCTTGAATAATGGGGTGACCTGTGCAACTTTTCAGTCTTTGGATACGGAACGTTCGCTGATGAGCGGTTGTATTTAATGGCTAGGTATGGGACTATTGCATCAGCATACTTGAAAGGAATGTAATTGGTATATAATCGGGACCGGGGGACTTACTTCTATTAAATGATTTAGGTTGATTTAATACTCTAAGGGTATCTGCTTCTAAATTACGTATGCTGGCGGTTGTTCCTGATTCGAATTTTGTAGTATTTGCTTCGTTTTCTTTGGTGAAGAAATTTCGGAAAGCTGTGTTTAGCAATTCAGCTTTAGCATAGCTCTTAGTGAAAGTACTGATTGTGTTTTGCCGCTAGTTACATAAATATAACCAGAATATGCATACGAAAGCAAATCTTCATTTGGGAGTGGGGGGGGGGGGTGTCATAGTCTTGGAAATTTAGACTTTTCAGCTGTGACAGGATGGGATTGACAGGAAGAGCAAAATGGCTAAGCAGGAATGGCTAGAAGCCAAATGCAAATCTGTAGAAGAATGTATAAGAAGGGGAAAAGTAGATACCGCCTACAGGAAAATAAAAGAGAAATTTGGGGACAAGAAAAGCAACTCTACGAATATCAAGACCTCAGATGGGAAGCCGGTTCTCAGCAAAGAAGGGAAAGCTGAAAGGTGGAAAGAGTACATAGAGCAGCTCTACAAAGGAAATGAACTTACAGACAATGTGGTAGGAAGGGAAGAGGACGTAGATCAAGATGAAATAGGAGATGCTATACTGAGAGATGAATTTGACAGAGCCTTGAAAGACCTAGGTCGGAACAAGGCCCCAGGAGTAGATGACATGACAAGACTATTTGAACTGGTGTGTAGGATTTATGAGACAGGCGAAATACCCTCAGACTTTAAGAAAAATGTAATAATCCCCATTCCAAAGAAATCAGGCGCAGACAGGTGTGAAAATTACAGTACCATCAGTTTGATAAGTCATGGTTGCAAAATTTCAACACGAATTATCTACAGGAGAATGGAAAAGCTGGTAGAAGCTGACCTTGGGGAAGATCAGTTTGGAGGAAATACTCACTTTAAGTCTTATCTTAGAAGATAGATTAAGGAAAGGCAAACCTACATTTTTAGCTTTTGTAGATTTGGAGAAAGCTTTTGACAATGTTGACTGGAATACACTCTTTCAAATTCTGAAGTCAGCAAGGGTAAAATATAGGGAAATGAGAGTTATTTATAACTTGTACAAAGGCCAGACCGCAGATATTAGACTCGAAGGGCATGAAAGGGAAGCATCAGTTGGGAAGGGAGTAAGACAGGATTGTAGCCTTTCTCCGATGTTATTCAATTTGTACATCGAGCAGGCGGTGAAGGAAAGCAAGGAAAATTTTGGAATAGGGATTAAAGTACAGGGGGAAGAAATAAAAACATTGCGTTTTGCTGATGACATTGTAACTCTGTAAGAGACAGCAAAGGACCTGGAAGAGCAGTTGAATGGAATGGACAGTGTGTTGAAGAGAGCATATAAAATGAACATTAACGAGAGCAAAACAAAAATACTGGAATACGGTCTTAGAAAATCGGGCGATGCTGAAGGAATTTGATTAGGTAACGAAACAATGAAGGTGGTAGATGAGTTTTGTTACTTGGGTAGTAAAATAACATGTGATGGTCGCAGTACAGAGGATATAAAATGCAGAATGGCAATGGGAAGAGAAATTTGCTAACATCGAATATTAATTTAAGTGTAAAGAAGTCTTTTCTGAAGGCATTTATGTGGAGTGTTGCCTTGTATGGGAGTGAAACATGGACGATAAGCAGTGTAGACAGGAAAAGAATAGAGGCTTTTGAAATGTGGCGCTACAGAAGAATGCTGAAGATTAGGTGGGTAGATCGCATAACTAATGAAGAAGTACTGAACGGAATTGGTGAGAACAGGAATTTTTGGCATACCCTGGCTAAAAGAAGCGATCGCTTGGTAGGACACATTCTTAGACATCGGAGAATCGTAAATTTAGCATTGGAGGGAAGTGTGTGGGGGAAAAATCGCAGAGGGAGACCAAGAGACGCGTACAGTAAGCAGATTCTAGTGGATGTGGGTTGCCGTTCTTATGAGGAGATGAAAAGGCTTGCTCAGGATAGAGTAGGGTGGAGAGCTGCATCAAACCAGTCTCCGGACTGAAGACCATAACAACAACAACAGCTGTGACAGCACTGTTATTTTAATGTGGGATAAAATTTGTATAGTGTGGAAGATATTTATTGGGTCTGGCATCTGTAACACAGAAATATTAGTAAATTACACTTTGTAATACTCGTAATGTTGACGATGATGAAGACCGAATTAGCTAATGGCACAATCAAACAAAAACATTTACAACGAAGCCTACAACGGACCATGTTTTCTTTCGTAAGAAGATAATAACCGGGGAGAAATGTTCCTTACTTGATTTATGGATTGAGTAACGAAGTAAGAGACGTTTCTGTTTCATTAAATACCGATCTATTTTTTCCCCGCTACAGCCTGTTTCGCTTCTCTGACGCAGAGGAAAATAATGTGTACTTGGCTGTCATTGCAAGAGAGGATGAAATTAATTACACGTAGCTGCGCACGGCGCCGGCCGCCTTCTGATGAAAACGGCGAACTTTTCCAAGGCGCTGGTGGGCACTTCGTTAACGGGAGTGCCGTTTCATCATTTCTGTTCGGCTGAGTAGTAAGCCACGCTTAAAAGTTGTCACAAACTTGGCTCTGTCGAGATGTCTACCTTTCATAATTGTAATGTGGCATTGCAGTGTTTCATAACGAAAAGAATTCCATTAGGGAGTCGTTATATTCCGATTGGTGTGTCTGAATTAACTGCAGTATCATTAATTCTCTGATACTTAGCATCCCGCAGTAATTAATGTAAAAGACTTTATTACTCTCGCTGATATATCGCACTGACGCTTTGCTGTCAAGGAAATTAGAATATCTTGCGGGAGACTCATTTCCCAACACAATGCAATGAAGATTTGGATGCTGCTGGTTTCAATTTCACGTTTGACTTGGCATCACAAGTACAAATACAGAAGCGCCTTTATTAATAGCAAATTCATGCCTGCTTCTGTCAGCAATATTCTCTTTCTACAAAGCAAAATCTCTTTATTAATTATACTGAATTATTGTCACATATGATGTTTATGAGTTGTTATTGTCATTTATTTATTGTTTTTTATTATTGTAAAGTCAAATTTTTTTCCTAAGTAAATGAACTAATGCTTCCCAAATTTCCATATTAATCTATGTGAAACAGACACTTCCACTAAATAGAAACTCATCCATAGCACTGAAAAGACAATAAATAATGAGTTTGTTGTTTAAGACCTTAAAATGTCAATTCTAAGTACTACGGCGGACATCAGTGACTGGCCGAAGTGGAAAGAACTTACTCGGAATATTTCCGTTTTAAGAGAAGGGATGAAACCTATTTCGATCTACTGAAATATACTGTTTATGTACCTTCATTATTATTGCACATAACACACTCCATTATTCACACGCGAGCCAACTTAATGAGTATTTTGACCAGTGTAAAGACAGAGGTTCTGGGGGGAACAAGATTATATGCCAATAGCTCTGTCGATGATGAGGAGACTAAAAATGTATGATGACATAAAAATAGTTATTCACTATGGACTGGGAAAAATGAATGTAAGAGAAAGTAGCTTGGTAGAATTTTGCATAAAGCACAATGTAATAATAATAAAAACGTGGTTTAGGAATCACAAAAACAGATTGTACACGTCGAAGAGTCCAGGATACACTCGAAGGTTTCAGATTGATTTTGTAATGAGGCATAGTATAAATGTTTTGGTGACATAGTAAGTAATTTAATTTATGAAATGAGCAAATATAAAAATGCGGCAAATCAAGCAGGCAAAAGCGAGTTCAGAAAGTTAAAAAGAAGGCTGACAACAAGTGCAAATTGCCTAAGGATTAGTCGCCAGAGGACAAATACAAGTCCATAGAAGTATGTATAGCTATGGGAAGCATACATATCTCCTTCAGGAAAATAAAATATACATTTGGATGCAAGTAAAGGAAATAAAATGTTTGTAAACCTATGGAACTTAACTTCTTTGGTTATTAGTCCCTACGTTTACAAACTACTTTAACTAATTTAAACTAGTCTAAGGACAACATACACAACCATGCCCGAGGGAGAACTTGAACCTCCGACGGCGAGCAACCACGCGCTCTGCAGCAAGGTGCCTTAGAACGCTCGGCCACTCCGCTGCGGCTGCAAGTAAAGCAATTATGTGAATATCAAGAGCTCATATGGGGCCTACACAACGGAAATGAAGTTGGTCTCGTAGGAATGGCCTCGCGGTCTGCGGTGCCATCTTACGAAATGCGAGGCCGCTCTCGTCGTAAGTTCGAGTGTTTTTTTTTTTGTATAGTCTATGGGACTTAACTACGGGGTCATCAGTCCCTAAACTTACAAACTACTTATGAACTACTTACAACTAAGGACGGCACAAATATCCATGCCCGAGGGGGGATTCGAACCCCCGACCGTAGTGGCCGTGCAGACCGTGACTGGAGCGCCTCAGTCCCCTCGGCCACAGCGGCCGGCACGAGTCCTTCCTCGGACATGGATGTGTAAGTGTACTGTCCTTAGCGTATGTTACTTCAACTAGTTTGTATGTCTAGTGATTAATGACCACAGCAGTTTGACTGTTAAGGTTGACAAAACTTCTGAACATTTTTTGTCATGAACTTGAAGCTAGTTTTGTAGAAATGGAAGTAGATGGAGATGAGATAGAAGGCACGATAATGCGAGAAGATGATCACTGAAAGATGAAACATGGTCCCTGGAGTAGATGATATGGTCTGGACTGCTTATATCCTCGGGAGACCCAAGAAGAAACTGTGCAATATGAATGAGACTGGTGAAATACACTGGAACTTTAAGAAGAATATAATAATCCCAACGAAAGCAGGCGCATACAGGGGTCACAATTATAGAACTACCAGTTTAATAAATCATGGCTGAAATATGCGATATATATCTAACACGATTTATTTACATACGAATACTAAGAATTTGTGGACTGTACGTCAGGGTAGATCAATTTGGATTAAAAGGTGGCATGTAGTAACACCTGAGGCAATACGCTACGAATTTTCTTGAAAAATTGGTTAAGGAAAGATAAACGTATGTTTACGCTTTTGTATATTTGGAGAAAGGCTTTGATAATGTTGACTGGAATACACTCTTTTAAATTCCTAGTGTAGCAGTGGTGAAATATGAGGAACGAAAAGTTATCTGCAACTTGTAAAGAAGTCGGGCAGCAATTGTAAGAGTCTAAGGGTATGAAACGGATGCGACGGAAGGGAATGGACTAAGACAAGGTTGTAGCCTTTCCCAAATGTTATTCAATCTTTACATTGAGAAAAATGTTAACGAAAGAAAGGAGAAATTCGCAGAAATAATTAAAGTTCAGGGATAAGAAATAAAAAGTTGCGGTTTGCCGACAGAGAGGGCAAGGCTGAAGAAATGAACAGTGTCTTGAAAGGTAGATATAAGATGTATATTAACAAGGGCAAAAGAAACGGATAATGGGATATTGATAATGTATATATTAATTTATTGTGTGCATTGTATACTTGTGTTCAGTTTGATCAACATTTAAAGCATAGTGTTAGATCTTTGGCATATTATACCCTTTGTGTAAGTTCTTTGGTCCTGTTAGAAATAAACAAAAATGGTGGTTGTCATATGTTACATGTAAGTGACGTTATGACAATACAAGCGACCTGTGGCCACTGGAGGTATGATATTTTAATTGTTTACATTGAACTTTATTTCAACAGTTGTAAAAGTTACATTGTGATGTAGTGTTTTGTATTTTCTCTTGTAGACAGTGCAACAGGTCAACATCTATATCTATAAATGTCTGTTCGGTGTACGTTTATCACGTCTGAACCACAATACATAAAGAGCTAAAAATTTGTACAGTTACTAATGTCTACCCGGGGATGGCTTTAGGCATGGTTTTACGGCGATCGGATAGCTATTTATCTATATATATATATTAATGTGAATGTCTGTTCGGCGTACGCTTATCACGTCCAAACGACAAGACGCAGAGACTTGAAATATTTGTATAGTCACTAATTTATACCTGAGGAGGGTTTTATAGCGATCTGATATATATTTAGTAATTTGAGGAATATAACGCGAAATGCGGAACAATAATTACTCTTTGAAAATTATATTTACTCTTTGAAAATGGTTTTATTCATTGCATTGTTGCTTGAGGGTTGATAATGATAAAAAAGTGGAGTATATTGGGATGAAAAGTTATCGGTATGTATAAAATTCTACGAGTGTGTGTTAATATTTCGCTCTGCATCGAAAACTACAGAACGCAAACGAATGGTCTGTGTGTGATTGTTGTCCAAAGTCTCCCGTTGTACACCATAGCAGTTACATGCCGGTAGCTATAAGGGGGTGGAAGATATGGTGGTTGAAAGGCGTCAAATTATAAAAAAAAAATAGGGACTGAAGGCCAGCGATGACGTTTGCGACTTTATAGCAAGGAGGCTACATACAGCGAAACGTGATGCCACAGACCATATATTTGGTCTATGCATGCTACAATATCTTCATCTCTCGCTCTGTAAGGATAAGCATATGAATAAGGAAATATAAGAGAATAAACAAATAAAGCAGTAAAATAGAAATTTCTTTTAATAAAGACATACAGCACTTATACAAATGAATACATACCTGCAAAATTATACAGTTGTACAACATATAACTCAATAAATCTGATACCGTACGCATTTTATATGTCATCTGTGTTTTGATTACTATCTTTCTCTGTTTGGATACTTATAATTTTGTACATTATGCGAGACAGCCTTTTATCTTATTTATTCTCCCATAAATATAGTATACTTTTAGAAAAAGGAGGTGGACTGAGTACTTCTCCTATCCTTTTCTCTAACTCAAACCAAGAATAAATATATAAATACCCGGGCAACGCCGGGTTTTCAGCTAGTAACCTATGTTTACTCTGCTTAATGTCATTCCTCCTGATGACGGGGCTTTAACCCTTTCACTCCGGCGCCGTGATTGTTGCACCGTGCGCTGTGGACGAGCGCCAGTCGCACCCGGCCGTGCCCGCTATACGGCGCATTCTCCGCACTCCCCACGGTGCTAACCTGTCCTGCTTTCACACTCTCAGTGTTATCGCAATTATTGGACTTTATACTATATATTTATTAGGGAAAATTTATTTGAAATAGAAACAGTTTTCTTCCTTCTTTCAGATAATTCGCGTAATTTTTTCGCAAATTCCAAAAGATCCAAGTTTTGGATTCAGCTCTGGTGGGATGTGGACGTAATTATTATAAACGCATATTTCGCTTGTTAAATAATATTTATTTACAATTGCTTTACGTTACATTTCAGTAGCATTACATTACATTAGCCGGCCACGGTGGCCGAGGTGACTGAGGCGCTCCAGTCACAGTCTGCACGGCCACTACGGTCGGGGGTTCGAATCCCACCTCGGGCATAGATATTTGTGCCGTCCTAGTTCGTAAGTAGTTCATAGTAGTTTGTATGTTTAGGGACTAATGACCCCGTAGTTAAGTCCTATAGACTTTACAAACATTTGAACATTTGTATTCCATTATGATGTATGACGAGAGGCGGAACTGCTACAGCAGTCCACCGGCTGGGCGGCACAGGCAGCACTCGACTGCTGCAGCAGTCCACCTGCTGTGGAGCACATTCGCTCCCGACTTCTGCAGAAGTTCACCGTAGCGAAAGGGTTAAATCCTCGAAACGTGAGTACAATAAACTAAGTGACTGGTAACAGTAACACCCTGTGTTTAAAAAAACTGTTCAAATGTTTGTAGAAGTTATGGGACTTAACTACGGGGTCATCAGTCCCTAAACTTACAAACTACTTATGAACTAGCTAAGACTACAGACGGCACAAATATCCATGCCGGAGGGGGTATTCGAACCCCCGACCGTAGTGGCCGTGCAGACCGTGACTGAAGCGCCTCAGTCCCCTCGGCCACCGCGGCCGGCCCTGTGTTTCAATAAATTTCAAACAACAGTCACGGTAAAGCCTTCCCAAAATGTTTTCATTTAAAGTTTTAATACATTAAACAGCTGATGGGTGACTATGCATTTTGTAAAACTTACAAACGTGCCGTACTAAAGGTTGAACTTGCGGCTTGCCTGGTCGGTGCCCAGTGACTCCATCGTGTGGTTGCAGAGAGCGCGCAGGCAGCTGCACAGCCGCTCGTAATACAGAGCGGCGGTCGCCCGCGCTGTTGCACATAACGGCGCACGCGTTCTCCACGGCGCTCGCGTGGAACGAGGCCTGACTGCACTGGCGACGTAAGCCGCAGACCGCGGAAACACGTGTGGCGGTCCCCGGCAGCGCCACATGTGCGGCGAACTGCGGCCCGTGTAGCGACTCCGCCCCACTGCCTGCTCTCGTGCTCTGCTGTTCCCGCAAGTGAGCTACTCACACTCCCAACACCAGCAACTGGACTGACAAGGAAAGTACTTAGGCTCGAACAAACAGAAATACACCAAAATCGTTTCAAATGTTTGTAGAGGTTATGGGACTTAACTACGGGATCATCAGTCCCTAAACTTACAAACTACTTATAAACCACCTTATACTAAAGACGGCACAAATATCCATGCCTGAGGGGGGATTCGAACCCCAGACCGTAGTGGCCGTGCAGACCGTAACTGAAGCGCCTTAGTCCCCTCGGCCACTGTGGACGGCACCAAAATCGTATGACAGATAATGTAAAGGTATCTTATTGCACTAGTGATACTCCCTCATCTGCAAAACTCTGCAGTCGCCCATTAGAGGCCTCTGCGTGTGCCGTGCCGCGTTGCACTTTGACCTGCCAGTACGCCAGTAGTGACGGTGCAGTGTGCCTCTGAAGTTGCACTTTGTGACGTTATTTGTGTAGTGAAGCGTCAGGTGAGTCGGCGATTGGTAATCATATATACATGTGGCGTCTGTTCAGAAAGAACAGACGTCACTTCTGATCCTGCAGTTGTTATTATTTAATATTCATAGAATATATGACATCAACTGCGATTGGGCAAAGCTGAAAATTTGTACCCAGTGGGGAGGGGTGGGCAAGTTTGAAGCCCTTACTCTTACGGGAATTAGTTTCATAACTACGAGTTTGAGTATTGTGGGCAGGGCGAAGCTGGGAATGTGTATCTGACGGGATGCGTGCTTAGGTATTCCTTGCAGATCCGGTCATCACTGTGTCCCCAGTGGTGTAGGGGTCAGCGCAACTGCCTAGAAAGCAGGAGACCCGGGTTCGAATCCCGGCTGGGTACACATTTTCAGCTTTGCCCAACCGCAGTTGATGTCATATATTCTTTGAATATTAAATAATAACAACTACAGGATCAGAAGTGACGCCACATGTATATAACCAGCAAATTGTTCAAATATTTACGATACATCCTGTAGACATTTATCTAGTAATGGAATGTTTCCGTCTTAGAAAATTTTTCCCGTTATAAAGATAAGCGCAACTTCAGAGGCACACTGCGCCGTCACTACTGGCGTACCGGCAGGTCAAAGTGCATTGCGGCATGGCATACGCAGAGGCCTCTAATGGGCGACTGCAGAGTTTTGCAGATGCGGGAGCATCACAAGTGCAATAAGGGACCTTTACATTATCTGTCATACGATTTTAGTGTATTTCTATTTGTTCGAGCCTAAGTACTTTCCTTGTGAGTCTGTAAAATGCACACTGTAAACCAATTTTTGCCCAACAGCCAACGATCGTTGGTGTGAAACTCAGCTTATCCTCATCCCACATGACATCTTGCCATGGAAGAAGGGAAACAGACAGATTGTGTTATACGTTGCTTGCAGTGGCCATTTTGAGCAGCAGCTGAATTGTATTTCACTGTAAGGTTTTAAAATTAAACGCCTTTTGCTACTGCGAATGGTTTTATTTTTATATTTTTAAATCACCCATACGCGTTTCGCCTTTCTCTCAAGGCATCATCAGTGGGTGCCCTGAAATATTTACATCTTTTTGTTTATACATATAGGTTAGGTCTCTTACATATCTAAAACATTTCATTTCTGATTTAAAACAGTTCGTTTTTTGGAATAAAATGGTGTACTTACAGCACTTGCTACTCCACTTCAGTCTTATTCTGGCAACCAGGTCGAAATGTTACACTGTTTTTCGAAATACATTGCAGTTCTCTGCTTCTGCTGTCACCTGCTGCCATACTGTGTCTACTGCTGTTTGTTTTGTAGTGTTGCCAACCTTAGCTTATTTGAAATTCAACTGTTTCATTGAAAATGTTTGAAGGTATCTTTGTGTGTGTGTGTTTTAAATCAGAAACGAAATGTTTTAGATATGTAAGAGACCTAACCTATATGTATAAACAAAAAGCAGCTGCTGCTCAAAATGGCCACTGCAAGCAACGTATTAAACAAGCCATGCCAGGCATTCCCAGTTGGCCTCTACCACAGATTCAGAAGATTACATCTCAACATCCATAGAACCATAGAGCATTTAAAATTTAACAAATTTTGTCAGTCTAATAACCTTGTACCTAACTACATCAATGTAAAGATTAAAAACAGTTCGTCTAGTGCTCAGAAATCCAAGCAAACAGCACAAAAAGTATGGTTAAAATCCGAAATCAAAGCCTTGTACTCAAAGAAACAAACTTTATCTCGAAAATTATTCAACACACATGTACAGCTAGCAAATAACATTAACAATGCAGCTGTTTTCTCAGATCTGGTCAACAAGGTCGAAAGCTACACAGACACTGCTGTAAAAGAAATTGCGGAAAAACACAAGAAGAAGATAACACAGCTCATAAGACAACAAACACTCCACAAAAATGATAACCATAAACAACCAAGACACACACATCAATTTTACCCAAGACTAATGAACCTCACAAAGACACAACTAAATGAAAATGAAAAAGAGCTGTTAGAAAAAGGATTGAAGTACAATATTAACACAAACATAGATGAAGAATACATAGAAGACCTGATAATACAATCAGAAGCTGTTTTAAAACGTGAAGAAAGAAATGAAAACAACAATGTAAACACTGGGTTAGCGAGGGAACTTATAAAAAACGAAATACATAAAATCGTAACAGACATGAAACAACAGAACAACAAAAACAAAAAAAGTCCCGATTCTATAACACTCAAAAACCTAAAGAGAAAACTCCAAGAGGAAAACGTCATCATTTCCAAAGCAGACAAGGGAGGCACAGTCGTTTTGATGGACAAACAACAGTACATTGAGAAAACAAATGTTCTCATCTCTCAAAGTAATGTTAAAAAATTAAAATCAGACCCAACAAACAGATTTCAGACAAAAGTTAAAAACACCTTAAAAGATATAGACTACACATTGGATGACACAGAAAAAAGAAAATTAATTCAGAATAATCCCACAGCACCAACCCTTCGATGCCAACCAAAGGTACATAAACCAAATATCCCGTTACGGCCCATTGTGAATTTCAAAAATGCTCCCACTTATAAACTTGCAAGACACATGATGAAAGTACTATCAGAAACCTATCAAATGAAAGATGACAAAACCATCAACAACACCTCACACTTAATACGACTCATAAAAGATACAAGAATCCCAGACTCAGCTACCCTTCTTTCCTTTGACATAGAAAATATGTACACTAAAATACCAGTAGATGAAACAATAACTATCATAGAACAAAATCTAAAAGAAAACAGTCAACTACCAGTTGAACACATAAAAGAGATATACTCATTGCTAAAATTGATAACCGAACAAAACTATTTTCAATTTAATCACCAGTGTCAGGTACCCTAGCCAATATTTTCATGAACCATGTAGAAAACATGATTTTTAAAAAAGTAACCACAAAAAACTATAAAATACTCTACTGGATAAGGTACATGGATGACATCCTCTGCCTAATTGATGAACCTCCGGAAAGAATAGACCAGCTCCATACAGATTTAAACACTATACACCAAAAAATAAAATTCACAATAGAAAAAGAACATAACAACCAAATAAACTTCTTGGATATAACCACCAAAAAGGAAAACAACAAGCATACCTTTGACATTTACCGTAAACCGACAACAACTGATACAATTATACACCAGACCTCCAATCACCCACATGCACAAAAACAATCAGCAATCAGATACATGCTCCACAGACTCAACACAGTACCACTCAACAAAGAAAATTACCAAAAGGAACTAGACACACAACACACACACACACACACACACACACACACACACACACACACACACACACACACATATTCAAACAGAGGGGAAAAAAAACCACATACAGACACACACCCACCCACACACACAAAGATACCTTCAAACATTTTCAATGAAACAGTTGAATTTCAAATAAGCTAAGGTTGGCAACACTACAAAACAAACAGCAGTAGACACAGTATGGCAGCAGGTGACAGCAGAAGCAGAGAACTGCAATGTATTTCGAAAAACAGTGTAACATTTCGACCTGGTTGCCAGAATAAGACTGAAGTGGAGTAGCAAGTGCTGTAAGTACACCATTTTATTCCAAAAAACGAACTGTTTTAAATCAGAAATGAAATGTTTTAGATATGTAAGAGACCTAACCTATATGTATAAACAAAAAGATGTAAATATTTCAGGGCACCCACTGATGATGCCTTGAGAGAAAGGCGAAACGCGTATGGGTGATTTAAAAATATAAAAATAAAACCATTCGCAGTAGCAAAAGGCGTTTAATTTTAAAACCTTACAGTGAAAGACAGATTGTGTTTTTCTCGATTTCAAAAAGGCATTTGACGCGGTGCCGCACTGCTAACGAAGATGCGAGCATATGGAATAGGTTCACAGATTCGAATGGATGGATGACTTTCTAAGTAATACAACACAGAACGGTGTTATCGACGGTGAGTGTTCAACAGAGACGAGTGTATCGTCGGGCGTGCCCCAGGGGAGTGTGATAGGACCGCTATTATTTTCTATCAACATAAATGATCTGATCGACAGAGTAACTTGTAAATTGCGGCTGTTTGCTGATGATGCTGTGGTGTATGGGAGGGTGTCGTCTTTAATTAACTGTCATAGCATACAGGGTGATTTAAACAAAATTACTAGTGGGTGTGAAGAATGACAGCTAGATCTAAATAAAGAAAAATGTAAGGTGATGCGCATGAGTAAGAAAAACAATCCCATAATGATCTAATACAGCACTAGTACTGAGCTCTTCGATACAGTCGCGTCGTTCAAATATCTAGGCGTAACATTGCAGAGCGATATGAAATGGAACGAACATGTGAGGACAGTTGTTAGTACGGCGAACAGCCGGCTTCGGTTTATTGGGAGAATTTTGGGAAGAGGTACTTCATCTGTAAAGGAGACCGCGTATAAAACGTTTGTACGACCACGTCCCGAGTATTGCTCAAGTGTTTGCGACCCGTAGCAGATGTTTACAGCAAGACATGGAAGCAGTTCAGAGGCGAGCAGCTATGTCAGTTACTGGTATGCGCGAGTGTCACAGAAAGGCTTCGGAATCTGAAATAGGAATGACTGTAGGAAAGACTACGACCTTTTCGAGAAAGTCTGTTGATGAAATTTAGAGGTTCGGAGTTTGAAGCTTACTGCAGAACGATCTTGCTTCCGCCTACTTACATTTCACCTCAAGGTCACAAAGACAAGGGAAATTAGGGGTCGTACAGAGGCACATAGGCATTATTTTTTCCCTTGTTCTATTTGGGAGTACAATAAGAAAGGAAATGCCTAGTAGTGGTACAGTGCACCATCCGCCTCGTACCTTACGATGGATTGCGGAGTATAACGGGTGAATCTAAATTCACGCACTCGGGATTCGCAGCGCGATTCCTCACATGCCATCAATGAAAAATGTCTCCCACAAAACTTCATCTTGCGCGTATTTCCACCAGTAAATGGACGTCAAAGACTGACATGGCTGTGTGTTCCATACGTCAGTGTGTTTCATAATTACACCAACAAACTTGTATAGGATGTGTTAGGCGTCTTGAGGAACAAACTGAGCATGGAAACCCATGCCCAGAAACGCCATTAAATGACGCTACGGAGAGTCCAAGTTACAGGCACCAGATCATGCAGCTAGACATTCCCTCCAGCAACTTCGACGCTCTGTAGCGGCATTGGTTGGCGTTTCCGGGTATGGGTCTCTATGCTTACTTTGTTCCTCAAGACACGTCCCACATCCACTAGACGTTTGTTGGTGTAGTAGTCTAATTCTGAAACACACTGACGTATGGAACACACACCCAATTCAATCTTCGACGTCGGAAATATGCGCAGGATGAAATTTTGTGAGACTTTTTTTTTATTGCTAGTATGTGATGAATCGTGCGCGAATTTAGATTCACCCTATATATGTAGTCCTAGAAACATTCGAACATGTCGACCGTTGTAGGGCACTGGCATAAATTCAATGGCAAAATTGAAAATTTCTATTGGACCGATATGTGAACTCAGATTTTTCTCTTCGGGCCAAAGGTTGCCTTAACCATTTGCGATATCCAGGTACGCTTCCCGTCCTGCCAAAATTATCAAAATATCGCGCACTACGATGTTAATGCTCTCGTTGTCAATACTTCCTCTTGCTCGCATCCTAACTATATTTCCTGTATCAAGGGACAGCGTATTTTTACATCCGCACAGAAATTCTCAATTAACTATTGGGGACACTGCTCAAATCATTTAGGGGATACATATGGTAACATATTTGATTCAGATAGTGGTTCCAATTGGAAAATGTTTTTGATACAGTGCGATGTCAAGTCTTTAGTTGAGGTTTATATGGCGTTTACTTAGTGCGAGGCACCATGGGGCAACCACGACAGAGAAAATCTCATTCTAGTTGCCCTCTAATAAGGTGTGTAATTACCTCGGACGGCCAGTACAGTTGCACACCTGGTGAAATGGACAGTATGAGGTTCTAAATCAGTTCTTGAGGGATATTTGGCCGTTCTTACATGAGTGAAATATCCAGCTCTGCAATCGTTGTGGGAGGTGCTGATCTGGCTGCAATGCGTCTGCCAACTGCATACCAGATACACTCAATCGGGTTTAAGTCCGGAGAACAAGCTGACCACTCCATTGGTTCAATTCCTACTGCTTCAGTCGCGTTGTCCACAAGTGAAGCTCTGTGCTGACGAGCGTTATCGTCCACCAGAAGGAACCCATCTCCGATGGCACCAGCGTACGGCACAACAGAAGGTCGAAGGATCTCGTGTCTGTACCTCTGAAAAGCAAAACTCCATTCTGAACAACATAGAGGTCCGTAGTCTACCCACATCATCATGCGACCACCACCATAATAATGGTACCACTGTGCTGCTCTTAGTAGTTTACGAGCGTTCCTATTTTCTTATTCATTATAAGACTTTCTCCTGTAATAACTCCAACTGATTTTGTATTTATAATCCTGTACTCGCCTGACCAGAAAGCCTGTTCATATTGCCACCGTACTTCACTAATCCCTACTATATATAGGGTGAATTACCTAACACTTGTACCGCAAATATTGCGGAAACGGAAAGTGCGATTGATGTGCGGTTTACACAGAATGGATTGGTAGTCATGGACTCATGTTGTTACCCAATAAACAGATTGTGTATTTTTTATGCAAACATACAATTTTTCAAATGGAACAATGGTTGATTTTTTCATGCACTGGAATTTTTGACGCCAGCTATGTACAAAGACTTTTGAATGACATTTTTATCATGTTTAGTTTGTCAGCTACAACCATTAAAAAATTTCGAGGGCGGAGGCTACGACAGCGTAGCTCACTGGCTGGTGGTCATGAGGCAGTGGGCCGTGCCCCAGGGGCTAGCCACTTGGCCAATCAGATACGCTATCGCAGCTTCCGCCCCCCAAACTTTGAACAGCTGTAACTGCCCATATAAACGTGATAAAAATGTCATTTAAAATTATTTGTACACAGCTGGTGACAAAAATTCCAGTGCCTGATAGAAACAACCACTGTTACATTTAAAAATTGTATGTTGCCATAAAAACACACTTTCTGCGTAATGTTACAATCTGTTTGTTGGCTAAAAATACGAGCCTCTGACTACCAATCCATTCTGTGAAAACTGCATACCAATCGCACTTTCCGTTTTCGCAATATTTGCGGTGCAAGTGTTAGGTGATTCACCCAGTATAACTTCGACCTATCCATTTCCATTTTTAAATTTTCTAACCTCCCTACCGGATTAAGGGATCTAACATTCCACGCTCCGACCCGTAGAATGCCAGTATTGTTTTCCCTGATGACGGCATCCTCTTGAGTAGTCCCTGCCTGGAAATTCGAATCGGGGACTATTTTACCTCCGGAATATTTTCCCGAGAGGATGCCTTCATCATATATTTATCAGTAAAACTGCGTGTCCACGGGAAAAGTAACGGCTGTAGTTTCCCCTTGCTTTCAGGCGCTCGCAGTAATTGTATGGCAAAGCCACATTAGCGACATTACAAGGCCAGGTCAGGCAATCGTCCAGACTGCTGCCCCTGCAAGTACTGAAAAGGCTGCTGCTCCTCTTCAGGAACCACACGCGATATCGGGAAATTAGGGATTGGTAAGGTAGGGAGTGGAAGGGCAAAGGCCAAGTAACCGTCTTGCCTTTTCACATATACATCTACATTACAGAAAGGATACAACCAACTCTTACATATACACTCTGTGGGGTTAACCTCTGGATAAATAATTACATTCAACATTTAACTGCTTGGCCTCTCAAGTCCTTGCTAGCAGGGGCCAGTATCAGAAAATTTTACACTCAATTCAATTACATAAAAATTTAGTATGCACTCTATGGCGCTAACCTCTGGATAAATAATTACATTCAACATTTAACTACGTGGCCTCTCAAGTCCTTGCTAACAGGGGCCATTATCAGAAAATTTTACACGCAATTCAATTACAACAAGTTCAACACTCACTCTGTGGCGCTAACCTCTGGATAAATAATTACATTCAACATTTAACTACGTGGCCTCTCAAATCCTTGCTAGCAGGGGCCAGTATCAGAAAAATTTACACTCAATTCAATTACACCAAGTTCAACACGCACTCTGTGGTGCTATCCTCTTGATAAATAATTACATTAGGGTGACTACTATTAAACACACCCTGAGCCGTTGACGAAGCTGCCCCGGTATCATTCTGGCACACTGAAAACCCTCTACACCTACGTGTCGCTGTAAGGCAGCAATAGGAGGGAAAAGGGCCTGAACTCAGTACAAACGAAACTCCGTGTACGACACTTGCCTTCGGCGTCGTAACCATCGGCGTTTTCAGCTCGAGTCCCCCTCTAGCTGCACCGCCCGATAGGCAGACAGCCACCCTCCAGTGACCAGGCGCGAGACTCCTCTGCGACAACTACTCCGGGGCGCTTCGAAGGCCGGCTCGCCTTCTCTCCACACTTGCCCAACGCCCACTGCCGCCGCGGCCCGCGCTCGGAGATACCGCCGCACACCGAGCGCCATCTCCCGGTCAAGTTAATAAGCGAGGCCAAACCATAGGAAACAAAACGCAACAATGGCCCGCGTAATAGAAAGCAGGGAGCCCAGATGGCTCAACCTCCCCCCTCAACCCAAAAGAAATGGGGGCGCAATCACCTCTTTCGATCCCCTTGGGGAAATTTAATGTGGTTTAAATGGACCCGAAATTCCCTGCGAGAAGAGTCATGCCTCACTAATAGATTTACCGGACTCAGTACACGTACAATGGTACAAGGCTCGATATAACGGGAGGTGAACTTACTAGAGCGCCCAGGACCGCCCTTGCCCGGCAGGAGGTTGCGAACATAGACCTTATCCCCTACGCTACCCTTAAATGGGTGGCGCCCACAGTTATACCTAGCACCCTGGCGACGATGTGCCAATTCGATATTCAGCCGGGCACGCTTCCAATTCTCCCTAAGAATGGAAGGAGTAATTGAGAGCGAGTTTCCACAGATTGGAAAGGGGAGAGTTAACCGTGTAGCTGAATAACATAGAGGCAGGAGTAGCCTTAAGTGCCTCATGGTTGGCGGTATTAAAAGCAAGGTAAATTAATATCCCAGGCCTTAGGCTGACGGCTATGATAGATAATGAATGCCGACTTAATGTTGCGGTTGACCCTTTCCACGAAGGACCCTTGAGGGTAATAAGGAGTTGTGGTGATGTGCTTAATGGCGTTACGGAAACAAAATGCCGGAGCATTAACGCTAACCAATTCACCTGGAGGGACAAATAATCCAAAGATATTAGTAAGGTGCGCAATGGTAATACTGGCGGTAACTGAGCGACTGAGGACGAGCCACACGAACCTAGAGAATGCGTCAATGACCACCAAGATATAGTGGTTTCCCCGTTTGGTGCTAGGCAAGGGCCCTATATAATCAATGTAGAGATTTTCCATGGGCCTGGACTCTCTCCGGGATGCCAAGAATCCAAGTTGGGTGCCGCTCGGTTTTGCTTGTTGGAAATCAACACAATTACCGACCAGGCGTCGAACCTCCTGATACATTCCAGGCCAAAAAAGATGCTGCTTGATCTTACTCAGGGTCTTCTTGAATCCTAAGTGACCACCCACCAAAGAATTATGGTAATAATGAAAAAACCTGGTCCACCAACTCCCGCGGCAGACAGATCTTAAGGTCGCGGGACCCCTGGGTTCCCTTACACAAAACTCCCTTGGCCAAGGTATACCCGTCCATTTCCCCACTGTCAAGGAGGCGACCCCTAATTGGTGCCCAATAAGGGTCGTTTTGCTGTTTGACACGCAAATCCCCAAACAACTGTGGAATTTCCCTTAACACAGATGCTACAACAAAATCCCCCTGCTCAGGCTCCCCCACGGACTGAGTGAACATGCGACTCAAAGCACCAGCCACCAAATTTTCGGTACCTCGAATGTGACGCACCTTAAAGTGAAAGGCAGATATTCTAACCGCCCACCTGGCGATCCGTCCGGTTTTCCGAGGACGGGCCAGCACCCAACGTAGGGTTTGATTATCTGTTTCCAAATCAAATTCACGATGTTCGAGAAAAAACGGAACATTCGTACACGGTATAATTAAGTTCAGGTCCACTCAATTTTCGCGAGCGTAAGCGAGGGGCTGACGAAGACCTTGAGACTGTTGCAAAAGGACAGCCGAGATGCCCAAACTAGAGGCGTCAGTCTGTAACACAAAGCGCTTACTAACGTCAGGCACCCCAAGTACAGGAGGATTGGCAACGGCTAACTTGATAGCCTCGAAGGGATTCCCCCCCCCCCCCACACGAATGGGACCCCTTTTCGCCTGAGATCATTCAACGGTCACGCCAGCTGGACAAAGTTCGGGACGAAACGCCGAAAATAGTTGGCCATGCCAACGAAACGGGCCACCCCTTTTTTATCAATGGGAGGGGGAACAGCCCTCAAGGCACGGGTGCGTTCCTGATCAATCTTCAGAGACCAGATGCCCCAAAAAGGCGCCGAGCCAAGGTGATTTCCGAAGGCATGATGGTAAGCTCAGCCACGGACAACCTTGCAAAAAGTAGGTGCAGATGATCCAGGTGATCTTCGAACGTCCAACTATAAACAACAAGGTCATCTAAATAATAAAAACGCATGACAGCTTCAGATCTCCAAGCACATGATCCAACAGATGCGAATGAACGGCTGTCCCGCTGGCCAAGCCAAAGGGGACTCTGTTGAACTCAAAAAGGTTCCAGTCCGTACAAAAGGCAGTTACGTGTTTGCAGTCTTCAGTTAATGGGATCTGATAATAGGCTTGATTAAGATCAAGTACAGAAAACCAACTAGCACCAGCAAACCATGTAAAGGAGTTATGTAAATCGGGCAACAGTATAGTCTCCACAACCACCTTGTTATTCAATCTCCGATAATCAATGACTGGTCGATAATCCCGCCCCTGGTCCTTGGGTACAAGAAAGACCGGTGAAGCGTACGCCGACACAGACGACCGTTCAAATGTTCAAATGTTTGTTAAGCTTATGGGACTTAACTACGGGGTTATCAGTCCCTAAACTTACAAACTACTTATCAACTAGCGTATCCTAAGGACGGCACAAATATCCATGCCCGAGGGGGGATTCGAACCCCCGACCGTAGTGGCCGTGCAGACCGTGACTGAAGCGCCTCAGTCCCCTCGGCCACCGCGGCCGGCCAGACGACCGTATTACTCCTTGCTCAAGCATGGCTTGTGTCTTATTACGCAAAATTTTCATGCGTGGGGGAGAAAGTCGGTAAGGCGACTGTCTTACCGGCACATTATAATTGACCTGAATGCGATATTCCAACACATTAGTGACACCTAATTTATCAGACAATAAATGGGGAAAATGGTCCAAGAGGGCGCTCATCTTCTGACTCCGACTATTCTCTAGATGACTAACCGAACTAACCCGAACACTGTTCACATGATTACCCCTTAATTTACGCGTGCACTCACAAAGCCCAAATTTCTCAGCTGGGGCAAACTAAAAGAAAAAACTTTTCCCAGAAATACCCAAGAGGAGCTGACTCTTCAAAATAAAATTGAAGACCAATATCATGGAGGTATGTAGGTTTTCGACCAATGACAATTCTAAGGGCCAGGAAAAGGGGCCTATTGACAATTTACCGGTAACGTACCCCTTCAGAGGCAACAACGCCCCATTGGATAAACGACATCCCTGTAACGGGCCCGCTACTAGCTGCAATTTAGATAAATGGCGAAACTCCACGAACTTCTGAATGCATCAGGGATAATGAACTCCCAGAGTCCAACAGGGCACAAATAGGTTCCTCTCCTACCTGCGCGCAAACGGAGGGTAAGAAATTCGTTGGACCGACCTTTACCTTGCCGCAAAGCAGACCTCCCCGACGGCGAGAGCGACGTCGGCTCCTCCCGTACCGTCATTTCTGCGAGCGATCTAAACGCAACTGAGGACATTGGTGCACCAGATGATCGGTGGAATCACAACAATAACAACGCCGCACCCTACTATGTTCATGATTGGATAAGCGGAACCGCGTACCGAATTCTCCTTAGCTGTCCCATCCGCAAAGACAAAGGCTTCAATAGATTCCACCATGCGAGCTAACCCAGCGAAGGTAGACGGGCGCTCTACGAACGCCAATCGTGACCGATCGCTAGGCCGCATCCCTTCAATAATATTAGACACAACATCACACTCAGGGAGCTGTATGTTTAAGGCAACCCCCGCGGTCCTGTCCCGATGTACATAACTCGCTAAGGACTCTCCCAGCCCCTGAACCTTCCAAAAATATCTACTCGCCAACTCATTACGCATCCTGGACGACAGCCTACCCAAAACTAGGCTCTTCCTAAATTCCTCCAACGATAATTGCTCGATTAAAGCTCGAGAAACAAGAGGATTCAATTCACCTACTGCTAAAGGATATAGTAATGAAAGAACTACAGAGTCAGACACCTGCAGGGCAGTTACATGTTGTTCAAAACGAACAAGAATCCACAAAAGATATTGAATGTGATCTAACGCCTCAATTGACATACTGGAGACGTCCTTCAACAACATAACCAAAGGGTTGGGCAACTTGGCGAAGCTCTCGACCACACAACCAACGCCAGGAGGATGAGAATCTGAACTAGATAGACTAACCTCTTGCCCCTCGCCCTGACCTTCCGAACCATCTAAAGCCATAGAGGCAGCTCTACCCTGCAATTTAACAGCGCACTGTAGCAACTTATCCACTGAATCGGCGACGGCTGGCTGGAGCTGCAACCGCTTCAGATCTCCCAACCGATTAAATAAATGTGGCAAATGCGCGTTAACCCTGTCCCGTTGCCTTACAGTAGGTTGTGGTGCTTCCAAAAAGCTGACGGCCCTATCTAAATCTCCCAAGACGGTGGTAATATGGTTGGCGGCTCACCTATAATCTCCTGAGAGATCTGGACCGGTTGATTGATGCCGGCGCGTAATCTTGCCTTCAATTCAGGTACCGCTCCCTCACTCGGCAGCCCCCGGACCATCAACTCATATAATAAGTGCTCTCTACGCAGAAAATCAATCCCGGGGCAGCGACGTGGCTTCATAAGCGTAGCGTGCGGCACGCTGAAACAATGACAACTTACACAGTATACAAGGCCGAATAAAATTTCTAACAATAAATAACTAAGCCTCACCAAGGTGAAAAGCAAGACGACCCAGAATTACAAAGGACAACCACGCTCTGTGGCTAACAATTGATATCGGGAAATTAGGGATTGGTAAGGTCGGAAGTGGAAGGGCAAAGGCCAAGTAACCGTCTTGCCTTTTGACATATATATCTATATTACAGAAAGTATACAACCAACACTTACATGTACACTCTGTGGGGCTAACCTCTGGATAAATAATTACATTCAACATTTAACTATGTGGCCTCTCAAGTCCTTGATAGCAGGGGCCAGTATCAGAAAATTTTACACTCAATTCAATTACACCAAGTTCAACACGCACTCTGTGGTGCTAACCTCTTGATAAATAATTACATTAGGGTGACTACTATTAAACACACCGTGAGCCATTGACGAAGCTACCCCAGTATCATTCTGACCCACTGATAACCCTCTACTCCTACGTGACGATGTAAGGCAGCAATAGGAGGGAAAGGGGCGTGAACTCAGTTCACACGAAACCCCGTGCACGACACTTACCTTCGGCGTTGTAACCACCGGCGACTTCCGCTCAAGTCCCCCTCTAGCCGCACAGGCCCGACAGGCAGCTGCCCTCCAGTGGCCACCGCGTGACTCCTCTGCGACAACTCCGGGGCGCTTCGAAGGCCGGCTCGCCTTCTCTCCACACTTGCCCAACGCCCACTGCCGCCGCGGCCCGCGCTCGATTTCGCCGCACACCGAGCGCCATCTCCCGGTCAAGTTAATAAGCGAGGCCGAACCATAGGAAACAAAACGCAACGATGACCCGCGTAATACAAAGCAGGGAGCCCAGACAGCTCAACACGTTTGTCTGGCCTCTGCACAGATACCCCTCCGCTATGGTTGCAATTACGGTACGGCTATCTATGCAGTTGAGGCGCACATGCCACCCCACTTCGGCAATGTCTGTGCTTCATTGAGTCTATGGTTCCTACACTACTGGCCATTAAAATTACAACACCAAGAAGAAATGCAGATGATGAACGGGTATTCATTAGACGAATATATTATACTAGAACTGACATGTGATTACATTTTCAAGCATTTTAGGTGCATGGATCCTGAGAAATCAGTACCCAGAACAACCACTTCTGGCCGTAATAACGGCCTTGATACGCCTGAGCATTGAGTCAACCAGAGCTTGGATGGCGTATACAGGTACAGATCCCCTTGCAGTTTTAACACGATACCACAGTTCATCAAATAGTGACTGGCGTATTGTGACGTGTCAGTTGCTCGGCCACCATTGACCAGACGTTTTCAGTTGGTGAGAAATCTGGAGAATGTGCTGGCCAGGACAGCAGTCGAATATTTTGCGTATCCAGAAAGGCCCGTACAGGACCTGCAACATACGGTCCTGCTGAAATGTAGGGTTTCGCAGGGATCGATTGAAGGGTGGAGCCACGGGTCGTAATACATCTGAAATGTAACGGCCACTGTTCAAAGTGACTTCGATGTGAAAAAGAGGTGACCGACACCTGTAACCAATGGCACCCTATACCATCACACCAGGTGATACGCCAGTTGGCGATGACGAATACACACTTCCAATGTTTTCACCGCGATGTTGCCAAACACGGATGCGATCATCATGATGCTATAAACAGAACCTGGATTCATCCGTAAAAATGACGTTTTGCCATTCGTGCACCCAGGTTCGTCGTTGCGTACACCATCGCAGGCGCTCCTGTTTGTGATGCAACGTCAAGGATCTCAGAGCTGATAGTCCATGCCGTTGCAAACGTCGTCTGACTGTTTGTGCATGTGGTTGTTGGTTGTGGTTGTTGTCCCCATCTGTTGACTCAAGGATCGAAACGTGGCCTCACGATCCGTTACACCCATGCGGATAAGATGCTTGTCGTCTCGACTACTAGTGATACGAGGCCATTAGGATCCAACACGGCGTTCATTATTGCTATCCTGAACCCATTGATTCTATATTCTGGTAACAGTCATTGGATCGCGACCAACGCGAGCAGCAATGTCGCGATACGATAAATCGCAATCGCGATAGGCTACAATCCGACCTTTATCAAAGTCTCATCCTTACACGAGCCATCACAACAACGTTGCACCAGGCAACTCCAGTGAACTGCTGTTTGTGTACGAGAAATCTGTTGGAAACTTACTTATGTCAGCACGTTGTAGGTGTCGCCACTGGCGTTAACCTTGCGTTAATGCTCTGAAAAGCTAATCATTTGCATATCACAGCATCTTCTTCCAGTCGTTTAAATTTCGCGTCTTTAGCACGTCATCTTCGTGGTGTAGCAATTATAAGGATCAGGAGTGTAGTATCTTCTTGAAACACAACCCGTCATACACAACTGCCTGAGAGCTACAGCTCGAGGAAGACAAAGAGACACATTGCTACTCCTCTATTGCAACATAATATTAATACGTCAGCACTAAAATTGAAGCACCGATTTATAATTTTATTTTATGTATAACGAGAGTGTGCCTTTGTGTGTTTGTGTGTGTGTGTGTGTGTGTGTGTGTGTGTGTGTGCGTGTGTGTACTTGGGTAATTCGACGTATATTAATACGTCAGCACTAAAATTGAAGCACCGATTTATAATTTTATTTTATGTATAACGAGAGTGTGCCTTTGTGTGTTTGTGTGTGTGTGTGTGTGTGTGTGTGTGTGTGTGTGTGTGTCTGTGTGCGTGTGTGTACTTGGGTAATTCGACGAAATCTACGATTTTATTCTGACCCTGATGAAATATCGCATAGTTGACCGTCACAACAAGAGGAAGGTCTGTAATTTTAGGGTTTAAAGTTTTGTATCTAATGTCATCGGTCCCTAGACTTACGCACTATTTAAACTATCTTACGCAAAGGACAAAACACACACCTATGGCCGAGGGTTGAATCAAGCTTCCTGTGGGAACAACCACGCTATCCGTGTCATGACACCTCTAATCTTGTGGGCCTCCCAGTTTGTCAGAAGAAGGTCTCTGTCTACATAAAATTTCCTCTGGTGGATGGCAGGGGGTACTTTACTTACAGAGTTCACACATTCCTACAGTTTTACTCCTATCTGGAAGAAATTTGACACCCTTGACCGTTTTATTATTTCTTTTACTATGTCCACTCATGTAAATTGCCTTCATGGAGAGAGTTTTTATAAACCGCAGGCCACCATATGGTGATAGCAATAAACTTTGACAGTGTTTCACTGATCACCGCGAAAGTTGACAGATATAAATGTGAGTGTTCAACAGATATTGCTATAAATTTTACTTTTTAAATAGATGTTTCAATGCAGAATTTATGTTTCTCAAGTGATGTCAGTCCAAGCGAAGAGGTGCAGGAAGATTAAAAACTTGTTATGTCTAGGTCTCCTTGTTCTCGGATTTCCCGTAAATCAGTCAGGGATGGCGCGTCAATTTCACGGTTGCCGATGCTATTATAGCGGCGAGATTGCTCATTAAAGGGGAGCGATTTCTGGGCTGCAGAAGCGAGCGTTACACGGCCTGTAGACGTCCACACAGGCCGACATGGCGGAAAATAGCAGCGGGCTAAAGGACACGTCTTGTAAACTCTCGTCGTAAAAATACAGGTTGATTATCCAGTAACGATCGAGCAAAAAGGTTTTATTTGGCCACATAACACACGGTTAACGCGATTCTTGTTTTCGAATTATTGAATTTTTGATGTCAGCTATCTCAAGTAATCAGCGCCACAAATTTCGTAGATATGCGTAACAATGAGACTGCGACGTCCCTCGCCCTTTTTGCTCTTCTTCCAACTGATAACTTTTGTCCTCTACAAAGACGTAGGATTGGATAATTAAGTTTCTGCTGGATGGCTGTTATGGAGAGGAGTCCACTCAGTTAATGTTAAACACACGTCAAATATAATCTTGTACTTATCTCTTATCTTGGCCGGTTGCGTTGCTTGCTGCGATGTTCTTGCGTTGTGTACCATTAACTGTCTTGCTATTTAACTGTAAATATTTTTCAGGAAATATTTGCTGACATGAAAACGCGTAGTAGAGTTTATACTTTTTTATTAACTAATACTGCACTTCTTCTCTTGCGCAAACTTTCACAAATATAAATAACACAATATCAGATACATGGCCTCAGAGAAAGAGTCAGTGTGTCACTGCCAGTGTCCTGCGAGAGTGAGATTGCCCCAGCGTCTGCGAGTTCGATGCTTTTATTCCCAATCTGAAGTTCACAAGTATGTCTTTATCCACTTATAATTTTAAAGCAAGGTAAATGTTATTTACATATTACGTAAAAGTAGTAAACGATATAAATATTTCATTTCTTTAATTTAATGGTGATTGTGTTTTGCTAGTTATTTGTAAGATAGTTTTAAAATGTACGTCTAACAAAGTACATCTACATCTACATACATACTCCGCAATTCACCGTAAGGTGCGTGGCGGAGGGTACACTGTACCACTACTAGGCATTTCCTTTCCTATTCCACTCCCAAATTGAACGAGGAAAAAAAGAATGCCTATATGCCTCCGTACGAGCCCTAATTTCTATTATCTTGTCTGTGTGATCTTTACGCGAAATGTAAGTAGGCGGCAGCAAGATCGTACTACACTCAGCTTCAAATTCCGGCCCTCTAAATTTACTTAACAGAAATTCACGAAAAGAACGTCGTCTTTCTTCCAGCGATCCCCAATTGAGTTGCCGGAGCATTTCCGTGACACTCGCGCATTGGTCGAACCTACCGGTAACAAATCTAGCTGCTCGCCTCTGAACCACCTCTATGTCTTCCTTCAAACAGATCTGCTGCGGATCCCAAATACTTGATCAATACTCAACACTCGGTCGTACAAGCGTTTTGTACGCGGTCTTCCCAAAATTCTCCCAATAAACCGAAGTCGGCTGTCTGCCTTACTCACAACTGTCCTTACTGCTCGTTCCATTTCATATCGCTCTGCAATGTTACACCTAGATATTTGAACGACGCGACAGCATCAAGAAGCTCACTACTAATGCTGTATTCGAACATTATAGGATTGTTTTTTCTACTCATGCGCATCACCTTACATTTTTCTACATTGAGAGCTAGCTGCCATTCTTCGCACCAACTAGAAATTTTGTCTAAGTCATCCTGTATGCTATTACAGTCAGTTACAGACGACACCCTCCCGTACACCACAGCATCATCAGCAAACAGCCGCAAATTACAACTTACTCTGTCCATCAGATCATTTATATAGATAGAAAATAATAGCGGTCCTATCACACTCCCCTGGGGCACGCCTGACGATACACTCGTCTCTGATGAACACTCGCCGTCGAGAACAACGTACTGCGTTCTATTACTTAGGAAGTCTTCCAGCCAGTCACAAATCTGTGAACCTGTTCCATAAGCTCGTATCTTCGTTAGCAGTCTGCAGTATGGCACCGCGTCGAACGCCTTTTTGAAGTCGAGAAAAACACAATCCGCCTGTTGCCCTTCGTCCATGGCTCGCAAGATGTCATGTGAGAAAAGGGCAAGCTGAGTTTCACATGAACGATGTTTCCTAAACCCGTGCTGATTCATGGAAAGAAGCTTTTCCGTTTCAAGGAAATTTACTATATTCGAACTGAGAATATGCTCCAAAATTCTACATGAAACCGATGTCAACGATATTTGCCTGTAATTGTATGGGTCAGTTCTCTTTCCTTTCTTATACACGGGAGTCACCTGCGCCTTTTTCCAATCACTAGGAACTTTGCGCTGAATTAAAAATTCACTATAAATGCAAGCTAAGTAGGGGGCCAATACCGCAGAATAGTCTTTGTAAAACCGAACTGGTATTCCATCGGGACCAGCAGACTTTTTCGTATTTAGCTCTCTCAGCTGCTTCTCTACACCGGAAATACCTATTGCCATGTCCCCCATTTCGGAATTAGTACGTTGATCAAATGATGGTATATTTGTGCGGTCCTCCTGCGTGAAAGATTTCTTAAAGGTTAAATTTAGAACTTCAGCTTTCCGTTTGCTTTCTTCTATTACTGCCCCGGAATGATCAACTAGTGACTGGACAGTGGGCTTTGACCCGCTTATCGATTTTACATAGGACCAGAATTTTTTCGGGTTCTCGGAAAGATCTTTTGCTAAGGTATGGCTGTGATAATTATTGTATGCTTCACGCATCGATCTTTTTATAGACGCACGAATCTCTACTAACTTTTGCCTGTCATCATTTGCGTGTTCTTTTTTGAATCGAGAGTGCAACATCCTTTGCTTTCTCAGCAGCTTTCTAACATTATTATTATACCACGGTGGATCTTTTCCATCCTTAATCGTCTTTACTGGCACATATTTCTCTAACCCTTTATTAACAATGCAGTTAAATTTAGTCCACAATTCCTCTACATCCATAGTCCCAGAATTAAACGATGCCCATTCATTTTCTAAGTGCGATCGTAACATTTGCTTGTCGGCTCTTCCCAACAAAAACACGCTCCTAGCCTTCTTGACTGGTTTATGAACTTTGGTCACTATCGACGCTATGACGATATCATGATCACTAATTCCTGTCTCTACACAGACATCGTTAATAAGGTCAGGCCTGTTTGTGGCTATAAGGTCTATAATATTTCCATTGCGCGTGGGTTGCCGGTTTAACTGCTCAAGACAGTTTTCGGAGAATGTGTCCAAAAGTAGCTCGCAAGACTGCTTGGCTGTACCGCCTGAAATGTAACTAGCGAGGTCCCAATCTATACTCTTAAGGTTGAAGTCACCTCCGACTAATATTACATGGCCCGGATACCTATGCACTACCTGGTGTAGACTTTCCTTGAATGATTCTAAAACTGCTACAGCAGCACTGGGGGGCCGGTAAAAACACCCAACTATTAACTTTACTTCTTTTAGACCTGTTATACGTGCCCAGATAACTTCACAGTTACTTTCAACCTCGATCTCAGTAGAAACAATATCTTTGTCCACAGCGATGAACACTCCTCCTCCAGTTGTATCAGATCTATCTTTCCGATATACATTCCACGCTTCGCTAAATATTTCTGATCTTGTCACATCATCATTTAGCCAGCTTTCGGTGACTAAAACTATCTCAGCGCAATAACTTCCACGCAGCGCTGCAAATTCGGGAACTTTGTTTCTAATACTCTGTAAGTTCGCGGCTAATATTTTTATGTTCGAATTTTTGTTCCGAACGTGGCCTGAATTCGCCTGAATGCTGACAGGCGAGTGCTCATCAGAGTTAGCGCCTAGCCTAAAAAAAACCCATGTGCACTCCACAAGTACTCTGCTACCCGAGTAGCCGCTTCCTTAGTGTAGTGCACCCCTGATATATCTATCACCCTACAATTCCCCACCCGATAACGAAGATCCAGAAATCTGTAGCCATGACTGTCACAGAGTCGGCGAAGCCTCAGATTCAGACCCTCCACTCGGCTCCAAACCAAAGGACCCCGATCAACCCTGGGAACAATGCTGCAAATCGACAGCTCTGCTTGCACCCCGCGTGCGAAGGCAGCAACCTTCACCAATTCCGCCAGCCGCTCGTAGGACCTGAGGATGTCCTCAGAACCCAAGCGACAAGCGTCATTGGTGCCGACTTGTAGAGTACTGCACACCGCACCCTCGATAGCCGCCGGCAAGGCCGCCTCCACATCTCGGATGAGCCCCCCCCCCCCCCCCGTCAGACACACCGAGTGCACGTTGGAATTCCTTCCAGATCTGGACGCTATCTGCCTAAGGGGCTCCATCACGCGCCTCACATTGGAGCTCCCAATAACCAATAATCCCCTCCCCCCGTGCACCTGCTCGGACCCTGCTGAAGGAGTGGCCACACTTTCACTCACAGGACGAACGGGCGCGGACGGACGTCCAGCCTCCACATTGGCCTTCCGCCTCGAGCGACGCGAACGCCGTACAACCCGCCACTCCCCTTGCGGAGAAGGCGACTCGACGACGTCCGGTACACATGAAGGTGCCTCGGTAGCAGGGACAGAGAGCGAAGCGTGAGACACCTGAGGTGTCCCACTCGACGCACCAGACTCCCCACCATCGCTGCACCCCGAGACAGCAGCCTGAAGACGGCTGACCGTAGACAACAGCACGCTCAGCTGTTCGCGAACCGCGGCCAACTCCTCCTGCGTCCGCACACAGCAGGCACACATCCTACCCATCCTATCGATACAATTAACTGCAATTAACAACTTTAAAGAAGCCTAGTACTCTAATGAAGGCGGCTGGCTGCTGAGTGAACTGTGGTCAGAGGTAACTACACTGTCAAATCAACAAAACTGAGTCCGGCAGCTTAGCGCTGTTAACGCTGCGGAACTGGTGGCAGCTGGCACTAGACTGACTGATAACGAATTTTAGTAACGGTCTCTGACTTGTTTTGAAATACACCGGTCAAAGACGAAGACTAAACACAACGGTATTTATCAAATACGATAGAATAAACTATTAAAACAGTAGTACAAACGAAATGTGCAAGTACGCGGGAATAAACCTCTTAAAACAGAGTACTAACGAAAATGAACTAGACTGGCAAATTAAATTTGACAAGTAGTTGTCATGACTTCGAAAAATGGCGTCTGTTTGTTTACTTCGAGTATATTAAATGTTTTGACAGATCTGTTAAGAGTTTCATGTTCTTTGTGCGTGTTATTAAATGACTTATTATTTTCGTGAATATATTTTGGTGTATCTGTTTCGTTCATCAGTGACCATTGTTTACATGAATTTGGAAAGTCCCGTTATATTTATTAAATCGTCAATTAATGGCAAGATTCAGTGTTATTGAGTCTATAAACATAATATTCGTTATCAGTGAGCATTGAAGTTTCATGTGTGCTAATAGGTTTCGCTGTTATAATTTTATTTATACTTTCAAATTATTGCAACATGTGTCACCCAACACTATTTGCTTCTACTTCTATTTATTAACAGATAAAGGGTGTGTCACTTCTTTTTATTATACACGAAAATATATTTTGGCCTAGGCCTACTATTATGTACTTTTGCTGTATTATAGCTAATCAATTTTTCTAGTTAGGGTAAAATTATGGATGGTCCACTTATGAATTGTTATTCTGGTATTTAGGTGTAATTACAATCAATTAGAATGCATTATATAGTATTTTTAACTAATGCTGCCTCCCAAAGGTAACACTTATTGGGATAATTTCATAAAGATATTGGGTCTGACACTAATGGATAGTGATATAGGGTGTGCATATATATAATTGTTACAAGACTAGTGCCCTATTAAAATGGTTGGATGCAGCTCTGTCATGATTGATATTTATGTCAATCTCCATATATATTTAATGGATACCTATTTGTGTGTGCAAGTAGTATAGATCTGACAGACTGTGAATGCTACATTTAGGTTTCTTCTACAACAACCTATAATGGCGTGACTGTGTGTGTGTGTGTGTGTGTGTGTGTGTGTGTGTGTGTGTGTGTGTGTGTGTGTGTGTGTGTGTCAGTTTGTTTGCGGTGCGTGGCAGTGTGTGAGAATGGCGAGCAAAATTTAGTGAAATATGGAGCAATAAATACGAATTTTACCGCACATGCAAAAATTGGTTTATTGTTTCATTCGTCCGACATAACACGACGCTTGCGCGATGTCGTTATTTACACGTAAATAACAAGATGTATCATCAAACAGATAAGTTTTAATCCATCATACACTTTACCAACAATCAACAAAGAGTGTACGTTTGTTTTGTAATTCATACAAATCCACAGTTACTTTTTAATGTAATTTTCCATACTTGATATTCAAAACAAGAAGAAGAGTACTGCCTACATAATATTTAGTGCATTGCATGGCGCAAGATACCTTGAAAGATACATAGTCACCGTTTGACTGAACACCATGAAAGTTACCACATGAGTGTATGCTCGCATGAATAAGGTGTTAATAGTCCGCAATCCAGAGTATTGTGTATTGTGGAGTGTTGCTTGTTGCTGTGGTCTTCAGTCCGGGGACTGGTTTGATGCAGCTCTCTACCCTGCTCTACCCTGAGCAAGCCTCTCCATCTCCTCATATAATGGCAACCCACATCCATGTCAATCTGCTTACTGTATTCGTCACTTGGTCTCCCTCTTCGATTTTTACCCCACACATTTCCCTCCAATGCTAAATTTACGATTATTTGTGGTCCAAGAATGTGTCCTACCAATTGATCACTTCTTTTAGTCAAGGTATGCCAGAAATTCCTTTTCTCTTCAATTCTGTTCAGTACCTTTTCATAAGTTACGCAATTCACCTACGTAATCTTAAAGATTCTTTTGTAGCACCACATTTCAAAGTCTCTATCCTCTTCCTGTCTATTTATCGTCCAAGTTTCACTCCCGTACGTGGCAACACTCGACACAAATGCCTTCAGAAACGACTTCCTAACACATTAATATTCGATCTTAGGAAGTATCTCTTTTTCAAAACCGCTTTCCTTCCCATTGTCATTCTGCATTTTATATCCTCTGTAGTGCGACCATCATATGTTATTTCACTGCCCAAGTAACAACACTCATCTACCATCTGTATTGTTTCGTAACTTAATCTAATTCCTTTAGCATCCCTTGATTTTCTAAGACTGCTTTCCATTACTTTTAATTTGCACTTATACTCTCCTTTCAACACACTCTCCATTCCATTCAATTGCTCTAGCAGGTCCTTTGCTGTTTCTGACAGAATTACTATGTCGTCATCAAACCGAAATGTTTTTCTTTCTTTGCCATGAACTAATTCCTTCTCCAAATTTCTCTTTGCTTTCCTTCACAGCTTGCGCAATGTACAAATTGAATAACATTGGGGAAAGACAACATCCCTGTCTTACTCCCTTCCTAATCACTGCCTCCGTTTCATGCCCTTCATCTGTAAAAGCAGCTGTTTGTTTAATGTAAAAGTCGTAAATAACCTTCCTATAGTTTAACCCTGATGACTTCAGAATTTGAAAGGATGCATTCCAATCAATATTGTCAAACTTTCTGCAAATCTACAAAAGCAAGAAATGTAGGTTTGCCTTTTCTTAATCTATCCTTTAAGACAAATAGTAAGGTGAGTATTGACTCCGGTGTTCCTACATTTATCCTGAATCTGATCTCTGAGGTCAGCATCAATCAACCTGTCCATCCTTCTGTAAGTAATTCGTGTAAAAATTTTGCAACCTTGACTTTTTAAACATAATCCCCATTCCAAAGAAAGCAGACGCAGACAGGCGTGAACACACCTGTCTGGGCCTGCTTTCTTTGGAATGGGGATTATGTTTTTCTTAAAGTCTGAAGGTATTTCATATGTCTCATACATCTTACTCGCCAGTTTTTTCATGGCTGCTTCTCCCAGAATCTTCAGTAGCTCTAAGGGAATGTCATTTACTCCAAATGCCTTGTTTCGACTTCTTTCAGTGTTCTAACTCATGCCTTGATATAATATCTCTTATTTCATCTTCATTTATTTCCACTTCCTTTCCTACAATTTTGTCTCGAAGTTATTTTTTTAATTTTTTTAAAAATTTTTAGAGCCCCTCTATATACTCTTTCTACATTTCAGCTTTCGCTTCTTTACTCAGAACTAGTTTTCTATTGTTAATATTCATACGGTATTTATCTTGTCTCCAAATGCCTCTTTTATTTTCTGTAGGTATATAATTATTTTCCTGTAGGTCGAGGGTAACTTGGGTAATTTGCTGTAAACATCGTTTCACTGATCACTATGAGAGTAGGCAGAGAAATGCAATTTTTCATATACTCGGGAAGGAGGACAACTAGCAAAGGGGGAGACTGATAATCAAATGTTTGTACACCTATGGGACCTAACTGCCTGGTTATTTGTCCGTAGGCTTACAGACTACTTAAACTAAGGTAAACTAACCTAAGGACAACACGCACACACACACACACACACACATACACACACACACACACAGAGAGAGAGAGAGAGAGAGAGAGAGAGAGAGAGAGAGAGAGAGACGCACGCATGCCCGAGGAAGGACTCGAATCCCCGACGGCGAACGGCCGCGCGCTCGGCAGCACGACGCCTTGGTGCGCACGGCTATTCCTTCGCGGCGTGGTGAGGGAGAGGAGGAGGACAGATGACGGCGGGAGGGTGGGAGGAGGGGGAGCGTGGCGGCTGAGATGGTCCGAGAGAAGAGATAGAAGAATGGCATATAATGTTAACGATGGAAGGAAATGATAGGGACAATGGATGGGTACATCGATAGAGGGAGGTGGAGGAGGAGTAGGAGGAAGGGAAGTGGACAGGTAAGGAGATGGAGTAAGATTGGAATAAATAAATTTCCGAGCAACAGCGGGTACTAACGCTACTGTTGAATCATTAAAATGTTGTTGATCACGGCGCTACCCCGTTCAACGACTCAGCCAATGTCGTTCTTCTGACTTGCTTCATTTTATTGGTTCTTTGATGAATGTGGTCCTTACCATAAAGTTTTTAAACGAGAAATATTTTAGGGATCGAGGAATAAGGTTTAACCCTTAAATGCAACATCAATTGTAATATTGTTTTATCCGCGTCTAGTGGGAATTTTGTGAACTAATACGTGTTTGGAGAAAACGGCGCTGCAATAATTTTGCAGATTTTGACGTTTTGTTTTCCACATAGAGTCAGTTTTGGAAGGAGGAAAAGTTAACAACAACTAAGACTGATATTGAGAAACATAATAAACACAAACATTTGTTTAAACTATCCAACTTTGAAAATTATGTAACAAGTTTCTGTATGTTGCATAAGTGCTTTAAAAAAAAGGTAGCAATATAGTAATTTTTAACTATTTTTCCCTTTGTTTGTACATCTTATAAAACACGAAATATTTTTTTTAAGTAGAAAAAAAGTCATACAATAAGGGTTAAAGATCCTGGTACCCCGTCAATAATATTTTAATACTCTTAAATCTAATGATGTGACTAGACTACAGGTCACGAAGCTGGTCGTCATTTTAATAAAGTTGTAACACAGCTGCCACTGACCTTTCTTATTCATCGCCGCGGTGGAATACCCTTGCGCGCTAAGGCGTCTTGCTACGGTGCGCGCGGCCATTCGCTGTCTGAGGTTCGCGTCCTCCGTTGGGCATGGGTGTTTGTATTGTTCTTAAGATAAGTTAGTTTAAGTAGTTTGTTAGTTTAGGAACTGATGACCACTGCTATTAGATCCCATAACTTTACGAACATTTAATTGTAGTCTTATTCATCACAAAAAGTGATATCATGTCACAAAACGTAAGTGTTAAGACACATGGAATTGTTTAGGTGCTAAGCAACAAACCCCAATAAGTGCATAATATCTGAATGAAATATCACTCACCAAGAAGTTCATTAAAATTTTGTCGCACTTGGACGGGGATATGTTCAACTGTATTATTATGTACACACAGACAAGATCGCTAATTACCTTTATTAAGATGAGATTAAACCGCCATCGTATCTGGTGTATGAATTGATAGTTCTGATGATGGCAGTTTGATCTGTCGATACCGGTCATCTTAATAAAGATGATTACCGATCTTGGCTATGTTTACATAATAAATTTATACAATTTTATTTTCCACCTCAATTTTATGTGGGTGCTCAGCACCCTTAAAAACTCTTGGAGGGGGGGGGGTGCACGAGTCCCGGAGCATCCACGGAGTCGGCGGCCCTGGATATAGTCGCTTGTAGAGGGCGCGCATCTTCGGTTACTCCCTCCAGGATGCGCGGCGCCTGCTTGCGATTGGCTTTCTGTCGATCGCTGCCTTCTCCACGATCGTTCTCTTACGTCTGGCGTGTGGCGCTGACCTTACGCCAAAACACCAATAAACCTTTTCAACATGTCGGAAGTGGATTTACTGTATACTGAAGCATTTTTTTTTTTTTTTTTTTTTTTTTTTTTTTTTTTTTTTTTTTTAGCTTTCGCCCGATATGCTGGGTCAGCAATTTTGAGAACCAGACTTCAGATTAGGATTCAGCGACTTTAAATACCGATGTATTACAGAGACGAAACAGTTCAAAAATAAATATTTACAAGTTGTTTCATGGGCAGTATATTTATATAAGGGGTAAGCCGCGGCGGAACAGCCCTGCCCACTGAGGGGCAGTGCTGCAGTGTACGCGGACCTTCGCCGTCGGAGGTTCAAGTTCTCCCTCGGGAATGGGTGTATATGTTGTCCTTAGGTTAGTTTAACTTAAGTAGTTTGTAAGCTGGGGACTAATAACTAAGCAGTTAAGTCTCAGAGATTTACAAGCATTTGAACACTTCAATATGTAAGGGGTAAACAACTCTCATATTGCTGCGCTAGTTATATATAAACACGAATATATAAAGTTTTAATAGATTGTACTTAATTAAATCAAAACTAAGTTTTGTAGGTAAAAATTAGTCTCTTTTGGGGTAGTTGGCTTCCTAATTTTTAATTTTCATCCCCTCTCCTTTCATATACCTTGGCCGAATTCCGTCTTTTATCAAAAAATACTTTCATAATAAAAAAGTTATCGCAATTTTTCCATTTTAGACGGACAAAATCACAAAGAAAGATGTTTACCATTTGCCGCGCATTGACGACGCCATGAATTCGTCGATCTAGCAGAGGGAAATTTTATTGACACATTCTTGAGGTTGTATACAACACACGATCACACAGGTAGAGCCGTACGCACGGAGTACAGTCACAAGAGCGTCTGCAATGTTGGCGTTAGTACAATGTATACCCTCCTTTTTCAGCAATGCAAGCTGTAATTTTTTCATGGAAACGGTCGTAGAGGTTCCGAATGTGGTTGTGTGGAATGGCCTGCCTGGCAATTGCCACTTGGTGCCCCAGTTGGGCCAGATTTCGTGCCGCTCATGCAAACCGCCCAACATGACGTTTCATGCGGTCCCAAACGTGCTCAATGGGGGAGAGATCTGGGGATCGTGCTGTCCAGGGTAGTTGTACACCTTGAAGAGCACATTGGGTGTACGGGATAAATGGATAAATGTGGGTCTGCAGTGTCCTGTTGGAAAAGCATTTGTTGGTCCATAGGTGGTAGCAAGACGGGTTAAATGATGGTTTCAGTGTACCGTGCACAGTTCTATAGACGATCACTAGAAGAGAATGGGGATTGTAGAATTTCCCTCCCCTCACAATTATGCACGATCATGTGTGCCATTAGAATGTCCTCCGCTCACGCCCCAACATCGTTCAGCACGCTCCAGTGGTGCCATGGAAGGCGCTTATGAAGGGACGGAGACGTTTTGTATTCAGTGATTAGAATCGTCGCTGCCTCGGTGCCAATGATAGTCTTACACATGTGTGGCGTCGTGCAGGGAATGCAAAAAATCTGGAGTGTACGCGACAGAGGCAAACGGGACCGACACCTGGCCTCTTGGTGTGGGGAGCCATATTCTACACTGGCCGTTCTCCTCTGGTGTTCGTTGTGCAGTACACAATACATTGAAAACATTCTTCAACTCTTCTTTCCACCGTTCATGCACCAACAAGGCAATGTGCTGTTCCAACAAGACGTTTTGCGCCCACAGGTATCCCGTACAACCCAACGTGCTCTTCTAGGTGTACATTAACCACCCTGCCCATCATTATCCGCAGATATGTCCCTCATTGAGCATGTCTGAGGCCGGACGATACGCCATCTTGGCGCTGTCTACACGACTGGAACAAGATCTGGTCCAACTGAGGCATCAAATGCAAATTGCATTGCAGGCCATACCGTAGGACTTCATTCAGCACCTCTACAATCGTCACATTGTGCACGCTGCGGTGACTGTACCGACGTGCGTATAGTTCTGACTGTGTGAGAGTGTGTTTTATACATCCTCAAGAATGTGTTATTAAAATTTCGCTCTGCTAGGTTGACGAATTATTATTTTTTTATTTCCTATGAATGTATGTGTTGTGACTAATACAACACAAAACCTTGGAACACGGTTTATTCAACACGATATACAAGTCTGTTTGTACACCAGAATAGTTAATTTTAACTGAAAACACTTCGGGCCCATTCCCGGTACAGTGTAACAAAGTCTATTTCTTTACTGACAAAAGTATAGGCCGTAGCCCGAAGCACTAAGTCCTAATCGTGATACCATCGGTTGATCGTTGCCGAGTCGGAGTCCGTAGGTGGTCCAGGGGGCTGGCGTAGTCGGTCCTCGGCAGAGTAGTGGTTCCTAACATTCCTCGAGGTGGAACCTGTCGTCACGTCGCTGCGTCCTCCAGATGTAGCTGGCGCTTGGCGGAAGGATCCACTGTTGCGAGTGACAGCGACCTCTGTGTACGTCAGCGGACAGTGACATGGCGTGTGAGGTGCTCCATCTGTAAAAGATAGTCCCCTGTTTAGCTTTGGTGTTTATGTGGATGTTTTCCTGTCAATGTTTACCAGGCGCGATGGTTGTCTCTAGTCGTCGGCTTTCCGGCTTCGCCTGGTACTCCACTACCTGCGTACGTGCACGTCTGCCGGGTGGTTTGCTTTGTATGGGCTATTCTTACTGGCGTAACAGTATGTTTTACCTCTGCCAAAAAATACTGGTCTCTTAGTTTTTCATGTTTTATAATATATCAAAATTTTAGAAAAAATCGGGCAGTGACACACTGTGACAATGGAACTTGATCCCGCTGATCTGACGTGGAAGAGACGAATTTAAGTAACCATTCGTATGTATGTGCGCTTTTCCTTAATATTGTTTTGTGAGAATTCAGAATATCGCTGCTTATAAGATTATTATTCCTTACTTTTTTGCGCGCCAGCGCGCGTGTTAGTGTGTGTATGGGTGGGTGGGTAGGTGTGATGGGGGGATGGGGGGAGGGCGGCAAACGTTAGTCTGCAAAATTTGTTGGATGTGCCAAGTCGAATAGCGACTTCTAATTGGCCACGATGTAGTATCACTGCGAAACGTGTTAAAATAGTCCTTTTTTATAATATCAAATTTTAAATGAATGTCTTATGAGACAAACACCTGATTACACTACCATTTTTATTTACCTGATGAATAAAAGGGTGCGCGCCCCCGCCCCTCTTTGGTCGCAGGAATGCTCGCCTTTGTTCAGCGACATGGCGTACGTGTAGGTCTGTACGTTAATACGTCAGCGAGCACGAATCGCGCAGATAATGAAGGGAAGTATTTCGCCGATTTTTAGCGGTGTGTGAAACGTGCGCGATTGGAGGCGTTACTCACCCCCCCCCCCCCCCCCCGACCTCTCCCCCCCGCCCAGCAAATTGCTGGAAATTCCGGCAATTACGGGTGGGTCGCTTTTGTTGTGCCGCGGGTGCCGACGGCGTTTGAATTTTCCGGTAGGTAGCCATCTACACGAGACCGATATTAGCTGCCCAGGGACTGAATAAAGGCCGGAATATGATTAAATCTAATGAAAGGAAGCCGCAACAATAGGGCGGGATCACTGTTTTAGAAAATTAGGGTCGCTTATTAAGTGATTCGGATCAAAATTCTCTGAAGTACTGCAGATTAAATTCGCTTAGTCGTGCGCCGGTAATGGACAGGTTTCGGTACGGCACTGAGGCAATCAGCTTTAGCCGCAAATAATTTCGTTTATGTGAAATCTTGAGCTTGGTTTTGCTGAAAAATCTCCACTGAGGGCACAAACAACATTTTATTTTATAGTGTTTTGTTGAATTTAGAAGCTATTATTATACCGATTGTAAAGTGTTTAGCATTTATAATCAAATTAACTTTGAAAGCCATTGCAGTGTCTTTAGAGACGGAGAAAGAATTTAAAAATAAATATAAATTGTTTTCCTTCCATAACGTAGTTAGTTGTTAGTTTCACAAAGATGTAGACGCTGTGCAAAAAATAGCAAATTATTAGAGGATCCGACAAGTCGAAAGACAAAAGATTTGAAATGAATGTGAAAGTAATGATGGTGATAGTGTTCTTCTGGGTAAAATATTCCCAAGGTAAAATAGCCCCCATTTGAATTTCCGGACGGAGATTACTCAGGAGGATGTCATTGGGGGAATTAAAGCTTGCATTATACGGATAGGAGAAAGGAATGTTACATTCCTGAATCTAGAAGGATGGGTGGAAAATTTCAAAATGATATGTTGAAGTTCGATATAGTTGGGACTAGTGAAGTTCGGTGTCATGATGAACAGGATTGAACAGTTGAATATAGGTCTACAAATAACAAAAATGTAGGAGTAGGCCTAATATTGATGAATAAGAAGATAGGATTGCGGTTAAGCTGCTATAAATAGATAGTCATCGCATCATCGCGAAGTCATCGGTCACTAAGTAGTACGAGTTTATATTCCAACTAATTACGCAAATGAGGAAACTGAAAAAATGAACGATGAGATAAAAGAAAGTATTCAGACAGTTAAGGGAGAGAAGAATTTGACTTTAAGGGGGAATGGAATTCAGTACTAGGAAAAGGAAGAGAAGGAAACGTAGTAGTTGAATATGAAGTGAGAAAATGGAATAAAAGAAGAAGCTGCCTGGTGGAATTTTGCACGCAATCGCCACTCCTTTTTTATGAATCGTGAAAGAATGCTGTATGCGATGAACAGATCAAGAGACACTCAAATGTTTCAGATTGATTTTATAATGGCAGTACAGAGATTTCGGAACCAGGTTTTAAACTATAACATATATTCACTGAGATATATGAACTTTGATCATATCTTATTGGTTAGGAACTGTGGTTTGAAAACCTGTTAAAATTCCATAAAGGTTAACGAAAAGGAACATGGTTGAAGGACTCCGAAAATCGGGTTTTATATTGTAGGCCAATTCTAGATATTTGTGAATATTTGACGTACTAGTTGTTATAATTCTGCACATTCAAACGTGATGAATGTGTGTGTTAGAAACCAAAAGTTGCAAGACAAAATATTCATTATCGTCTTAAATGTCTTTTGTCCATCGCAGCTAACAGTACACGACTTGCCTTGTTTGTAATTTGTCTCTCCTTAATATGGGGACGCTCACTCCGAAGTTAGGTAGCTCTTCGCATCGATAAAATCATTTGAGACCTAATTACGGGAACCGCCGACGAGGAAGCAGCTGGTCCGCTACTTTGTATGCCAGCCTCCTGCCAAGCGCTCGATGTTTAATTACTTCGTCTTGGTGACTGACTCCCTGGTGCTGTAGAAAACCAATTACATCCCTGGAAGTGAGGCTTCATTATAAAAACCGTCACTAGCGGGCCATGCGGTAAACGAAGAAAGTTTGGCAGTGAAGGTGTTATGATCAGAGTAATCTCATTCTACAGTGATTTCAACAATTATTACAAAATACTGGTTTCCATGAGACAAAGTAGTACCAGCGGTCTTTTAGAATAATCTAAGAATTACAATCTCAAAGAAGGCAGGTACTGATAGGTGTGATTATTACTGAGCTATAGTTTTAATGTCATCACCATTCGTGCTCTTCCCAGTCACATGGTAACTCTCCATGCTGTCCTGCCTTCCACCATCTTCTTCATGCCTGTTAATCTTCTACTCATCTTTATGTTGTCTATTAACTTGTATCTCCTCTTTCCTCTTTATCTTCTCCCTCAAATTAGTCCTTCTAAAGCATCTGTTATCAAAGGCTCTCGTATCAACAGATGTTCCATCCAGTTCTTCTTCCTTTCTCTTATGACCTGCAGCCAGGGCCGGTTTAGGGAATTTGGAAACCCACTGGAAAGTGCGATTTTGGAACCCCTCTACCTCTTTTCTAGAATGTAATTTTGTCAACACACACACACACACACACACACACACACATGTACAGCTGAAACAATTTGGATGAATTTACTGTATTATGAAAAACACCCAAGTCCGATAATTATCTTTATTAAGATTTTGGCAGATTATACTCCCATCATCGGAACTTTCATTTCAAGCACCACATCACTTAGAAAGCCTCTCAAAAATGTACTTCTCTACCAACATTATCTTTAGAAAGTCGCAATACAAATATAATGTGAAAAACGTTTTACTTCAGTGTAGTCTTTAGGAAAGAGAGGGACCGGGAGAAAAATAAACCAGAACTTACTGGAGACGAGACAAATATCAGAACATCGAACAAATATACCGAATCAAGATACTAGAAGTTAAAAGAACATTTGCAGAAGAAAAGACCAAGACTTGGAAGATATTCACTCAGAAACTGGAGGAGGTCAGTAGAGGCAATAAGAAACTGTTGTAATGGTTATCAGAGGTAAAAGGAAACCAATGAATATCATAAAAGTACTTGAGGATGAAAATGGAAATCTCTTTTGGACAGAAAGTGAAAGAGAGGCCCTGAAAAACCATTTTAACCACCTATCAAATAGATCAGTTGAAGAATAAAAGGCCGGCTGCGGTGGTCAAGCGGTCTGCGGCGCGCCAGTCATGGTCTGCACGGCCACTACGGTCGGGGGTTCGAATACCCCACGGGCATGGATATTTGTGCCGTCCTTAGTAATAGCTAGTTCATAAGTAGTTTGTAAGTTTAGGGACTGATGACCCTAGTTAAGTTCCATAAGCTCTAAAAACATTTGAAGAATAAAAGATAGAACAGGAAATCCATACTTCAATGAGGAAACTCCCATCACCTGGATAGAAACAGAGGCAGCTTTAAACTGTATGCCTAATATAAAATCTTCAAGTGCAGATGAAGAGAACGCATAACATGATAAAGACAGCAGGTATTCAAGGCATACAATGGCTGCACCGAGTGCTCAATGCCATATGTGCAGATAACGAACAACTTACCAGCGGATTGGAGCAAGGCTGTGATAATTCCTCTTTTTACGGAAGGTAGCAGGCGGAAACACACCAATTATAGAGGAATAACCCTGTTGTCTCATGGGCTGAAAATACTTGAAAAGATCATAGAAAAGAGACTGAGAACTATCATAGAAACACAGCTGGAGGAGGCAAAACATTGCTTCAGAAGTAACAGATCAACAATAGATCTAATTTTTAGCAGCCGCATGTTGATGGAAAAGAATTGGGACAAAGGCAAGAACCTGGTCATTGTATTCCTGGACATAGAAAAGCATATGAAATTGTTATAAGATATAGGAATTCCTGCGGAAAAAGAATGTGCCTGAATGACTAATAAAGGAACTTCAGATGTTGTACAAAGACTGTACGAGCTGTACAGGGGAAGGGGAAGGAAGATCATCATGGTATGATACCAAGAGTGGAGTTCAGCAAGGAAGTGCATTCTCCCCACTACCTACTCATCACTGTTATGGATACTATAAAGAAGAGCGTCAAGGAGAAGTCAGGTGTACTGAATGCATCTGCCTTTGGTGATGACATCATGATTTGGGAAAGAGGAAGTATAGATCAGACTCGTCGAATGGAAATCTCAGTTCAAGAAATATAACATCAACATCAGCAAGTCCAAGACAATGGTGACGGCAATCAAAAGAAATGGGCAACCAGTAAGCATAAAACTCGGAGACCACCAACTAGAGTGTGTGGACAGTTTTCCGTACCTTGGAAGTGAAATATCCAGTGATAATTTGGTCGGAAATTAAATCATTAATACAGTGCACAAAGGATTTGAATTCTAACAACAAGCAAGATAACTTTTATGGGATGACTTTATATAATTATGTCAAAGAATAAGAATATAGACCATGGATAGTGGTAAAGTTCATCGTTCCGCAATCTTTCTCTTTTCTTATCCGTGCCCATTATCTTAACTTTCTTTTATCTTTCCCTAATAAGGAAGGAGAACGAACAGCGAAGTCAATCTATGTTATTTTTCGTTTGGACTTGGATGAAATCGGTTACATTGGACATCTACTCTACATCTAAGTGTGATGTAGTGAGAAGAATTATTTTTTAAGGAAAAAAATACGAATATATAATTTTGTTGAGATCATTTCAATAACTTAACTGATTCTTCATTTTTAAATACGTGTAATTTCAGTAATTCTTATTAACATTAACCGATGGCATTATAGGTCGCCAGAACACGATCTGTGAATGTTACAAGGATCCTGGTAAAGAAGTATTAATAGTAATAATAACTTAATTCTCATGGTTATTTTTCTTGCAGCAATAATAAATAATTAAATTTTGAAATACTTTCTTTCGAATTGTTTATTTTTATTGCAAGTTATCAGAACAATCAGTATATTCTCATTACGTAGTTCACTTACCACATGCACTTAATGATTAGCGAAATTTACCGAATGAAAATTTCAAATGCTTTCATTACTTCTAAATTATTAACAGAAAACAGTAGGTAGAATTTCGCCAGTTATAGTGTTGTTCGCCGCCCCGTAAAATAACTTAAAATAAATTAATTCAGGTTACTTTTTCTTGAAACACGTCCACCGAATTTGTGTCCGTGTTCCACATGTTATTTCACACACATAAATGTATTAGTACCGTCGTTGGTCAATATAAAATTCATCTATTGTGTATTTTACTCATTTAATTAACTGACTTGGATCATAATTAATTTATTTAAATTGCTATTTATGTTCTTGTCCCACACATTTATGAATATTTTCCCCCAGTGTGTGTGGAAGGTTGCTTTAACATTGAATAATTGCTGTGCAATGGGTAGCAATCGTTGCTTCCAGCTTTAGAGCCTCGTCTTGTAGTTAGTAGTGCATTCCATCATTCATCGTCTGCTCAGCCTTCTGCTGCAGGCAAAGACAGTGTTTGTAGAGAAGATGGCCGGTCGTTCTTGTTCTGGTGAGGTTGTGCCAACCTTTGTACACCTGAGATGTTACCTGAGAAAGCCGCTCTGAGCTGTTAGGGGAGGTAAAAGTGTTTCCCTGGTAGCTTAAGTTGGTAGTGAATAGCGCTTGAACGCACCCAATGGAAATGTGGCCAGGGAGCGTCCTGTGCGTGGTTTGGGCTTCATTCTTCCGGGCCTTCGCAGTGAGTTCTTGTCTGGGATCATGCTGAGAGGAGTGCATCTAGTTAGAATTTAAACTTTTTCAGATTGCTAGTTTTTTGTACTTAGAAATTTTCTGAATAATTCTTTCTCCATACGGAGAGAAGTGTTCAGTGGTTATCTGAGGTTCCTTAACTCTAGTAAATGTAGCGTCACGTTTTTATTTTAAATTTGTAACCGCCCCGGTAAAATATTCTTATAATATTGCACTGAATATGTTTGTTAATGCTAACTACACTACCGGCGGAGTGGATAAGGCGTAAATGTTTGATATAATGACCGTGCACTTAATTTCGCCGGCAGAACTTTACCGAAAGACGATTAATCACACTAATTACGATTAAAGTCACAGCATATATTAGATAATACACACAAACACGTGGATGCACCGCTCAGCAATTTAATAACGGCTACACTGAAATGTTTAATCAGTAGACAGCAGCCGGCCGCGGTGGCCGAGGGGACTGAGGCGCTCCAGTCACGGTCGGCAAGGCCACTACGGTCGGGGGTTCGAATCCCCCCTCGGGCATGGATATTTGTGCCGTCCTTACTCTTAATTAGTTCATAAGTAGTTTGTAAGTTTAGGGACTGATGACCCCGTAGTTAAGTCCCGTAAGCTATACAAACATTTGAACAATTTTTTGAGTAGATAGCAATGAATCACTTTGGATAAAGAAAGACGATGCACCTCAAATTAAACAGACAAGTCCATGGGTGCGTATCGATGACAATAATCTCATGTGGTCCAGTTTGCACTTTCATACAGATTGGCAGTTCATTATTTCGCGGCGCGTTTGTCCGATCTTTCTTGATGTGCGGATGGCGCTACGATAGTCTGTGCTCGTTAAGATAATTAAAATCACAGTTTGTTAATAATAGAGTTCCGCCAGTCAACACTTCTCACAACGATAACACGATTCCATACTTGTCTACTGTTTCGCGGCGCGGCTGTCCGAAAATCTTGATGTGCGGTCGGCGATACGAAGGTTCCAGCCGAATTACGGATATGGGTGCCACAGCCAGGTTATTACATGATAGCATATTTTTACTCAATTTGTTTACTACTCGTTCAGTTAGAAAATTAATTACAGCTAACTTGCAATTTATAACCACCACAGCCAACTTCTTTCACTCTATTTAACTGTATCTGTACTACCACTTTGCTACGGCGCCAATAATGAAAATTTAGTTCCCTAGTGTTACCAACACTGGGCCAATAGTAAAATTTGATCCGACTAGCGGCATTTCTTATACCATCCAAATTCTAACAAACTACTCAGCGAGCAACTACCAGCAAAACTAATGATATTTAATAGCTATTTCATACCAATATTGACCTATGGTATTGAAACATGCACCCTCACAAAAAGAGAAGCATCAAGGCTGCAAGCAGCAGGGATGAAATTTCTTATATCCATCATCCAGAAGACCAAGATCGACAAGTTAAAAATGAGGAGATGAGGAAAGAAGCAGAAGTTGAGACATCCCTGTTATATCGAATTGGCGCATCTAGATTTCGTTGGTACGGGCATGTGACGAGAATGAAGCCATCTACAACAAATCTGGAAAGACAAGTGCATGGGAGAAGACCTCAAGGAAGACCTCAAACACGATGGACGGACTGATCTAGTGACCAGAGGATGGACAGTGGATGATGTTCTCCGTAAACAAGTGTTTTAGAGAGGAAGAAATGGAAGAGGTTCATTACCAGTACCCGGAAAACAGGAAGTGTTAAATGATGATGAAGATGGATGTTTGGTCACCGTTAAGTTACAACAAAACTGACAAATTTTGCTGTTTAACACGTCGAGTTCTGGATTTAACTCAGTAACATTTTATAAGACTGTACTCAACATCTCTGCTTCTTTCTTAGCTTTTTCACAGCCATTGACTCCGTATGTTTCAGTAACACTCAATATTGATTTTATTTATTTCACTGTAATGTCTAATTGCATACCTTCTTGCTGAATTGTTTTACTGACTCTAATTAACATTGCAAAGGACATTATACCACATCACATCACGCAAAGCAAACTTAAATTTTGTGATTTCTTTGAAGAGACTAGACACTTCACTGAAACACATTGTATCATTTTTGGAAGACTTCCTTAACTCATACGATTCAAGTATTTTCTCAATCCGAGGAAGTTCAATCTTTGCCTCCCATGTGGTATAAAAGAACGGCTTCACAGGCAGGTTTACGTATTTACTAAGTGTTTCCTATCGCTTCACAGAGGCAGAAAATAGTAAGAGTATTTGAACTACAAATAAAAAAGTAGCGCAATTACAGATGATTTAACTGCATCACTAACAACCAAGTTCAAGCTATGAGCATAGCAAGGGATCTAATGAACAACTGGATTTTCGTTGAGGATACGAGATTGAGTACTACTCTTCTTGCCCTTCATGTTGTTTCCGTTGTCTGACGATTGTCCCCGACTCTGTGCTAGTGGTATACCAACATTTTCTAATATCTGAAACAACGTCTCTGAGAGATCTTTCCCAATAGCGTTATTGAGTTATAAAACAAATGTGATAAAAAATTAAAAACACATCTACCATTCTTGAAACCACGTTTAACCGTTACTTATCACTTAAATCTAGTGTACAGTCAATATTATTGAATAATAGTTATTTTTGAGTATGATATTCTTGATGATACATACAATCTCATCACAAATTATTGTAATTATTTCATTTTTTGCTTACTTTAGTAAGCAACCAATCTCCCAGGTTTAGCCTGAGATTGAACTTAGCCCTTAATTCTGCTTGCCATAAAAAGTTTCCACTATCTGTATTTCCCAATATTTCATGGCCGCTTCTTAGTGGATTATTTCTTTCAGCTAGGAAACATACTATGCAAAATAACCTTAAAAACTGAACTCCTTTTCTTCCTTATCAATTTGATCTTGGGCTGTCAGATCAATTAATTTTGTCTATTAAATATTCTGTAAAAAGTCTTTCCGCTTTTTAAAAATATGGTTGTGGAACAGTTCATGCTTAGAGAGAATTTTTGACAAGCTTTGCCAGTCTCTAACCTTACACTTAACAGTTACGTCATTTGAAAGATGACGGAAACAACGAAAAATGGTAAAAGACCTTTTCTCGCTATCCACAGGAAGTTTGACTATTTTTCATTAATGTCTTCTGGACCTTCCTTAATTGCTCGGATCATAAAATTATATATATATATATATATATATATATATATATATATATATATATATATATATATATCAGGCCAATCGCTAAGATCATCGACAACATGAAAACGGCTACATCCCTTAGACGATTTTCTTTCTTCTTTGTGGTGTTGGTTTGCTCCGGTTTCGTCTACAGAAACGCTGTAACAAGCTGTTTCTGCCAATGGAGCAGTTCCACCAGCCAGTAGTTTTTGCTTGCACGAAACATACACCAGCAATATCAACTGATGAAGCTGTAGTAACAGTACGTTCTTTCACGTCAGACTTCAATTGCAGAAAAACAGTCAGTTCGATCTAAAAAATTATTGAATGAACCGTATTGTTGCAGCTGCTCTTTTAGGATATCAGGCCCATCTTTCTTTTATTGGCACCCGACAAATGCTTGCGTTCCATTCTACTCTATTACATAAAATAAATCACTCGCTCTGATAGCACCAGACAGGACTCACGTACTGCGTTCTTACTTCACGCGTTGGGTTGCTGAAACCAGATAAAGAAAACATTAGGGCTCCTTACTTAATCGTCGAATTTTGTGTAGCACCGTTGGCGAAACGACGGCGACATCAGACAAGCCGGCAGCCAGCTGGGAAACATGGGTAAATATGTTGTCACTCTTTAGGTATCCAGTAAAGCTGCCCGGCTTACGAAAAATTGAATCAAACAATGAAACTGCTCTCGACACCGAGACTGATGTGAAATTCAGCTTATAAACATTCTAAATTTGGATTTTCTTCTTTTTTAAGTTGGAATCACACTCTGGGTTAACTAACGACATATTTTGAAAGTTATCGGCGGGGCTCCCTCATGCTCAGGGCCCCCGTGAGTGCAGTATTTGCGGTTTCCTTAGACCGGCCCTGCCTACATCAGTCTTTTCGTCTCACCAACCCTTTCCAACACTCTCTCGTTACTCATTATTTCCATCTAGATTATCTTCTCCATTCTCCTCCACATCCAACAACAACAATACAGCGATCACAGGCCTTGAAGACCAGGTGCTGGTTTCACAAACTGCCTCCATTCTCTCTTGTTTTGTGCCCCGTTCCTTCAGGTGTCTTAATCCAGAGAGCTGCCAGGTCGTCCATCCAGCGCTGGCTTGATCGTCCAATGGGGCCTTTGGTGTTTGGTTTCCTTCTAGTGCTAAATTCAAATGTTGAAATGTTTGTATGCTTATGGAACTTAACTACGGGGTCATCAGTCCCTAAACTTACAAACTACCTATGAACTAACTAAGACTAAGGACGGCACAAATATCCATGCCCGAGGGGGGATTCGAACCCCCGACCGTAGTGGCCGTGCAGACCGTGCAGACCGTGCAGACCGGCCACCGCGGCCGGCCCTTCTAGTGCCATCTTTGTCTTTCTTCCTTCTGGCATATGGGATACATGACCCAACCACTGAATTCTCTTGCTCTTTATCTTCTGTAAGATATTAGGCTGTCGCATCAGAAGGTAGATTTCCTCATTCGTTCTCTCCCTCCATTCTACGTTATCTACAATTGGTCCCTCTCTCTACCTACTTTCCCTTGTCTCATTTCGTCACGTTCCATTTTCTGAACCGCACATTACCACTGGGCATATCACCGTGTTATAGATTTTCATCTTAGTGTTCACTGAAACTGATTTAGAGCTGAGTGTCTCTTTGAGGGAACGCATGAATTTCATTCCCTCTGCTGTTCTTTCCTTGATGACCATTTCTATTTTGATGTCTGTGGAAAACCAAGATCCTAAGAATTTGAATCTCATGCCATTTGTCTCCAGAAATTCTCCTTGCTCTTGTTTTCTTCTTCATTGCATGAACTATGTTTTACCTTGATTCACTTTGAGCCCAACCTTCTGCGCATAGCTGTCCATTTGTTGGTACATTCCTTTCAGCTCGTACTTTGATTCATTTATCAGGACTATGTCACCTGCATATGCGAGACAATTGAAGTTACCGTCCGTCTGTACCTCAGACCACTCCTGTTGCCTTCACTGTCATTATTTTCTCTAAGATGACATTGAACACAACACATGAGAGTGTGTCCCCTTGTCTGAGACCTGTTTCAATCTCGAATGCTTCTGATGTGACTCCTCGGAAACTTATGGAAAGCACTGACGAGGAAAGGAGCAGGATGATAATACATGTGTGAAGACACAGATTAATGAGGAAGTCCAGATAATACATCGCATTTAAGCTTTGTGGCAGCGCATTTGGACTTATTAATCTACCACAAAGTCCTTGTTTGAAAATCGGTGTTGATGTCTTCTTTCCCGATTTGTTTGGAGATTTACGATTGCCCTTACATGCTGTTTATGGAAATTCATAACGCCATCTCGTGTGAAACTTACCTCATCGGTTAATAAAATCTTGGATGTAACAGCCATAACGTAGCGTTATCTTAGGAAGTATTGAGACGGTATCGGGGTAAAGCACTGACTGGAAATCGAAAATCGACTGTTCGAAACACGATCGGATCACGTTTTCGGTCTACGTTTTAATACAGTCTTCACCTATCAACGATGTGAGGAGTCGTCAGAAACCACACGTTGTTCGGGTCCCACGTTAAACTGAGGGTCTTCTTTACTCAGTTGGATAACAGGGGTAGTGCCATTGAGACATACGCACTTGTTATTATTGTTGATGTCTTACCATAGGGGTCCACAACTCCACAGTTCTTTTGTACTGACTTGCATGGCGTACACAGATTCTCCGGCAACTGTACCCTCTCATACTGCATTCGCTTCGATGTATCTCTTCCTTCCCAATCAGGCTCCTACGCTTTGCTTTCCCCTTGCATGTTTGGGGATTAGAAAAGACCCAGATTAGAAAAAACCCATTGTTTTCCCTTACCTGTTGGATAAAGTAACTGAAACGAGTCTCTTAGATACTGTAGCTTTGGTTTTGTTGTACAGTCCTTCATAAAATTGCAAGTGATATTGAGATATTTTATTACTGAATTTTCGTTTTTCGACTTCAGGTAGACATATTGCGTACAGAGAATTATGTTTAATTACATGATATTTGTTAAGGTTATGTTAGAGTGAGTCAGACTTTCGAAAATTATTTCATGTTAGCATAGTTTAGAATATTTTTGTTTATAAGGTACGATGGGCTGTGGACCAACTACATTGAATCCTTTAATTATAGAATCCACCAAATAACTGTTTGAAGTCTGCCATGCTCTACGTGTAATGAAATTCTCGACTATGGTATATCAACACAGTAATCTTTATTAACTAACCCCGGCACGCTTCTCTGTGACTCAGTCTCATGTGACTTGAAAGGGAAAATAAAAACAAAAATTCTTGCGAACAGAGATGAACTGACAAAATACATCAAACGAATGGGTATCCCGCTTGGCGCTCCTCTTGCTGAATGGGACGAAAGGAACGTTACGAAAAAGATGTTTTCTCGGAAAATCATTATTTATTGTAAAGCCTCTGCATTGGCTAAAGCCTGGTTGTCCGTTTTCTGCATAATATAGAGATCAGACGGTTTACCAAATATGGAAGCGTGCGGCATATAACAGTCATTGAGGAAAGGAATTGTTTTGTACATTCTGTCCACCTACTCGCCACCTTCTCTCTCGTAGTCCATCTCGTCCCCCTATATCAACGTACTTCTCCTCCGTCCCTCCTCTGTCCACCGAGGGAGCTGGCGCAATGGTTAGCACACTGGGCTTGATTTCGTATAGACGGTGGTTGAAATACACCTCCGGCCATCCAGATTTAGGTATTCCACGATTTCCTTAAATCACTCCAAGCATATACCGGGATGGTTCCTTTGAAAGGGCATTGCCTATTTCCTTTACCCATCCTTAGCCAAACAATTCGAGCGCAGCTCCGCCTCTTATGATCACGATGTCGAAGGGATGTTGAAGCCCAACTTTCTTTCTTCCTTCCTCCATTCCTCCCTCTACGCATCGCCCATGTCTGTCCATTCTATCTGCCCCCTTCTTATTTACATCTACATCTACATAGATACTCTGCAAATCACATTCAAGTGCCTGGCAGAGGGTTCATTAACCACTTTCATAACTTTTCTCTGCCGTTCCATTCTCTAATAGCGCGCGGGAAGAAAGAACACCTAAATCGTTCCGTTTTCGATCTGATTTCTCTTATTTTATTGGGATGGTCATGTCTTCCTACGTAGGTGGATGCTAGCAAAATATTTTCACATTCAGAACTAAAAGTCGGTGATTGAATCTTCGCAAACAGATCACGCCGCAATGAATAACGTCTTTCTTTTAATGATTTCCACCCCAATTCTTGCAACATTTCCGTGACGCTTTCCCCTCCGTAACGCGATAAAACAAAACGAGCTGCCCCTCTCTGAACCTTCTCAATGTCTTCCGTTAGTCCCACCTGGTGAGGGTCTAACAAGGGGCGACAGTACTCCAGGAGAGGACGCACAAGTGTGATGTAGGCAGTCTCTTTGGTGGAGCTGGTACATCTTCGAAGCGTTCTGCCAATGAAACGTAACCTTTGATTCGCCTTCCCCACAATATTTTCTATGTGTTCTCTCCAGTCAAAGTTGTTCGTAATTGTAACTCCTAGGTATTTGGTAGAATCTACGACCTTAAGGTTTGACTGATTTATCGCGTAATTAAAGTTCAGCGGATTTCTTTTAGTGGTCATGTGTATTACTTCACACTTTTCTTTATTTAGTGTCAATTGCCAATTTTCGCACCATGCAGAAATTTGGTCTAAATCGCTTTGCAGTTGCTTTTGATCCTCAATTGACTTCACTAACCGATAAACGACAGCATCATCCGCGAACAGTCTAAGGGAGCTATTCAGATTGTCTCCTAAATCGTTTATAAACACGAGGAAGAGTAGGGGACCTATAACGCTTCCCTGTGGAACGCCAGATATCACTTCTGTTTTACTCGATGACTTACCGTCAATTACAACGAACTGTGTTCTTTCTGATAGGAAATCGTGAATCCAATCGCACAATTGGGCAGATATTCCATAAGCACGCAATTTCATAAGAAGCCGCTTGTGGGGTACAGTGTCAAAAGCCTTCCTGAAATCCAGAAATATGGAATCGATTTGAGATTCCTTGTCGAAGGCACTTAACACTTCATGTGAATAAAGGGCAAGTTGTGTTTCGCAAGAGTGATACTTTCTGAATCCGTTTTGTCTACTGGTTAATAGGTCGTTCTCTTCGAGGTAGTTCGTAATATTCGAACAAAGTATTCATCCTTCTATCTCCTCCTTCGCTCTTTCAGTCTCTGAGATCGCACCACGTACGATTTTTATTCCAAACTTTTTGAATTTGAACATTTTTTAGCTCTCCATGATACGTACCTGAAAAATGATTCTTCCTCATGCATATCTACACATTTCCTCGTCGCAGCTATTCAAAATCAAGAAATTAAAAATTATGATTTTTTTTCGATTTTGAGATAATGGCGGGAAATGATTACAAAGTTATTCTTCTATTAAAATAAATCAAATATTGACACCAATAAACCACTTTCTTTAGAGGATTTGTCTCTACGATGTTTTGATTTCCATTGCTGACAACTTCATCGATGTAGAAGTTTTGTCATTGTAGCTGCCTAGTATCCGTGTGAAAATGAACCATTTAAAGGTGATCGTCACTTAGAGAGCGATTTCACAAACCGTTTTTTATCTTCGTGGTACTCGTGATCGGTACGCAGTGCTTTCAATTATTATACAGATGAAGATTTCAATGCTTGATAAGAAAGATAACACCAGACTTATAGATGTGAGAACATCTACTTCCTTTTACTATTTTAACACCTACGTACACACCTATATTTTTTTTTTTTTTTTTTTTTTGCACATCTATGGCAATCCACCTTTTAAATGATGTTTCGCCTCCTTCTATAATTCATTCTAAAAATCGCTACTTTAATTTTTGTGCTCTCGTTTAATAGTGCGCGACAGCGTTTATGGTCTCTGAACCAGACCTCGTTTATTACATTAATTACGAGACGAACTGTAGCGGACTATTGATCTTGACCGTTATGAGACGGGCTAAACTTCCGCGAATGCAGTTTTCCATAGCGTAGCGACTGTCTGTGCATTTGATAACACAGCATTACTTTCGATCTGGGCGGTGAGAGGTCATTAACGCTGTCGCTGACTACCTTCTATCTTCTATATCTATAAATGTGAATGTCTGTTCGGTGTACGTTTATCACGTCTGAACCACAAGACATAAAGAGCTAAAAATTTGTACAGTTACTAATGTCTACCCAGGGAAGGCTTTAGGCACGGTTTTATGGCGATCGGATAGCTATATATATATTAATGTGAATGGCTGTTCGGTGTACTTGTATCACCTCCGAACGACAAGACGCAGAGACTTAAATATTTCTACAGTTACTAATTTATACCCGAGGAACGTTTTAGACACGGTTTTATAGCGACCTGATAGGTATTTAGTAATTTGAAGAATATAACGCGAAATGTGGAACAATAATTACTCTTTGAAAAATGTATTTACTCTTTGAAAATGGTTTTATTGCTTGCATTGTTGCTTGAGGGTTGATAATGATAAAAGGGTGGAGTATATTGGGATGGAAAGTTATCGGTGTATATAAAATTCTACGTCTGTGTGTGTTAATATTTCACCTGCAGCGAAAACTACATAACGCAAACGAATGGTCTGTGTGTAAATGTTGACCGAAGTCTCCCGTTGTACACCATAGCAGTTCCATGCCGATAGCTTTAACGGGGTGGAAGATATGGTGGTTGAAAGTCGTCAAATTATAAAAAAAATTGGGACTGAAGGCCAGCGATGACGTTTGCGACTCTATAGCAAGGAGGTTACATGCTGTGAAACGTGATGCCACAGACCATATCTTTGGTCTATGAGTGCTACAATATCTTCAGCTCTTTGTAAGGATAAGCATAAGAATAAGGAAATACAAGAATAAATAAAGCAGTAAAAAAGAAATTTCTTTTAATACATCTCTTTAAAAAATCTATTTGACGTCTCGCGCATTACATCAAGTGATCGATCTGTGATATTATTACAATCATTATTGTTGAATTTCATGATTGGATTCTCCGAAACGAGTGTATTTTTACGTGTAATTTGATCTACACTACTTACTTTCCTGATAATGTTTATTAAAAATGTTTGTTTCTAAAAAAGGTATTGTATTTCATTTCATCCTTCAAAACCAATCTCATTGCCCACTACTGAAAGATATCTTATCTAGTGTATCATTATCAACCAACATGCGAGTGCAGCGGCGGGTTTAAACTAGTAATCTATGTACTTAAACTGTCTGTTATAGATGATCAAACGTTGACGAGGATGCGCAGCGTTTGTAAATATTTCCGTATAAATATTTCGCAAATCGTGAATTTTTCCGACATCTGCTGCTGTTCTAAAGATAAACAATCCATATGTAACACGTGGAAATTTGAGCCGAACCTGGGCTCGAACCCGGGTCTGTCGCTTTTCGCGAGCGGTCACCTTAACCACTTCCATGTGTTACATTTTAGAGTCCTGCCCCGGCACAAATTTTCATGAGTTACAGATGGATTGTCAATTTTTAGAGCAGCAACAGATGTTGGATAAATTCGCAATTTGTGAAATATTTACCACTGTAGCAGACCATCGCCAACGTCTGTTCGTTTGTAACAGACAGTTAATAGTAAACATTAATGCTGTGACTGGCTTAAGGAAGTAGAAATGTCTCTTCCTCTTGCGAGGCTCATGCTGTGTGCGAACTTGTGAGGGATAGAGATAAATGTAACACATGGAAGTTTGCGTCTGGCTGGGGAGCGTGTACGCTTGGCCAAGTGGTTAAGACGACCGCTCGCGAAAAGAAGGAGACACGGGTTTGAGTCCCGGTCCGCAAAAAATTATCATGTATTACAGAGCGATTGTCAATCTTTAGAATAGCAGCAGATGTCGGAAATATTTATATGCGAAATATTTACATGGAAATAACCCATATCTAATATATCAAAATTAATGTTTGTTTGTCTTTTTGTTCGAATTTTATGCCCGGCCATACCGTACATCCGATTGCAATAAAACTTTGTCAACTCATTCTTTGCACTCACGCGACGGTTATAGGCATACTAAAATTAGCTTCGTATTTTGCATGGCGAAATATGATTTACAATTAGTTATTTCGTTTCTTACGCCTTCACGCTGAAATGGCTGACGGATGCGAATTTAATTTGGAACAGATGTAGCTTATGCACTGATTAATCCATGGGCTACCTTTCGTAAGCCACCGTACGGTGCATGGCGGAGGGTACTTTACAATGGGTTAATAGGTTTATTTCTTTTCACGCTGAAACTGCTGGCCGAATTTGAATGAAATTTGGAATGCAGATAGCTTATACCATGAATTAACGCTACCTTTAGGACGCCACACTACGGTGCATGGCAAATTGTACCTCATACTGGTTTAACACGTTTGTCTCTTTAGGCTCAAACGGCTGGACGGAATCGAATGAAACGTGGCATGAAGATAGCTTAGACCCCGAACTAATGCATTCGTTAGCCTCCGAAGGTGCATAGCGGAGGTTACGTTACAACAAACATCCAAATTGTTAGACTGGTCACCACGAAGGAAATTTTTATAATCTGCAAGGCAGTGAATTTAGCATGGCTGAGTGTACCTTGCGACGTCGTTTGACCAGTCACCCTGAATCTTAGCGCATATATGTTTTCTTATATAGGAGGATGAGGAGTAGATGGGGGAGGAGACGGACAGAAAGGGGAGGGTGGAGACAGAGAGAGGGGAGATGGTGACAGACAGGTGAAAGGAGATGAACATAGAGAGGGGGAGGAGGAAATGGACAGAGAAAGGGACAGAAGGAGGCAGGGAGAAGCAGATCAACAGAGAGAAGAGAAAGGAAGAGATGGACTAATGGAAGATTGGAAACCTCGCGTATATTTCTTCTGCGTCATCAACGCGCCAGGTACCATCTAGTATTTCCTCCGCTCGGGAACTGAGTGTTGTGTCGTCGTTGAAGTGTCGTCAGCTAAAAAGACTTGCACCAGGCAGGCAGAACATGACCCTAGTTCGGATCTAACGGCCACAAATCCCATACGATCATTATCATCATCAGGGCAATCTAGGTATCAGGATCAAGAAACAGTGAGAGGAGGGCGAGACGGACAGAGAGAATGAGGAGGATGAGGTGGACGTGAAGGCGTTGGAAAGAGAGGGAGGGGGCAACAGAAGATGAAGATAGGCGGGTTTTATGAAGAAATTGCCAGAGAGAGACGAGGGGAGGAATGTACAAAAAAAAGGGCTGACGGATATTGGTGAGGTTGCAGTGAAGGAAAGAGAGGGTGAGAAGGAGAGAGAGGGGGAAGGAAGTGATGGACAGAGAGGGTAACGAGAAGCTGGAAAAATAAGGGGGAATGATAATAAGGATAGAGGATGATGAGATAGAAGTGAAAAAAAGTGATATAAATGAGAGGATGGGAAAGCACAGAGTGAGTAGGAAGAGACAAGTGAGGAAGACAGGAGGGGTGCTGATGGTATGACACATTGGGCATTGGCAGATAGAATAGGGAGAGAGAGAGAGAGAGAGAGAGAGAGAGAGAGAGAGAGAGAGAGAGAGAGAGAGAGAGGAGAGTTGGATAGTGGAGAGATGGATACATGGGGTGAGGAAGAGATGGTCATAGATCAATGGAGGATGAGATGGATGAAATGTTGGGAGGAGGAAATGCGTACAAAATTTTATAGAATACATCCCTGAGTTACAAGTAGAGATATGCTTAGTTGAGTTTAGGAGAGGGGGAGGATGAAAGAGAGGAAAGGATTATGTTGACAGAAAAAAAGTGGGATAAGGAAAAGAGTGTCGAAGGGAGAAGACATAGGCGAAGGGGGAGGATAAAATGGACAGAGAGGTTGTAGGAAGAGATGTGGAGGAGTGGAAAAGAGTGGAACTTGGATAAATATATACCTGGGCAATGCTGGGATTCGCAGCTACAACTGTATAATGATCATTCGTTTATAAGAGCGGATGCGATTTTTGATAAGTGGAATACTATCATAATCCCAAAGATTGCACATATCTGATCGTCATCGATACTGATTTCATTTAGTAATCGGAGTATTAGATAAGATTAGATTCATACGTGTTCCATACATCATATATACGAAATTTCGCAATGATGTGGAACGTGTCAATTTAATGAATTATATCTATACATGACACTCAATATTTTAAGGTTTATTAACTTTTTGTTTTTATTATTTATTTATTTCTTTTATATATAGTGAACAAAGACATTTGTGGCAGCATAGCTCGCCCTTTTTTGTGCCAAAGTTAGATTTAACCTTGAATAGTGAAGATCAGGCATTTTCCTAGTGTTGTAGCTCTGCACACGGCTATTACCTTTGAATTGCGCCGGTTTGTTAATAACAAAATTCATGAGTGAATATATATTGTGAAGCTACAGTGAAGACCCCTAGATCCTTAAATAAATGTCTTCAGGATGATCTTCGGTAGGCTCGAACAATTATTCTGATTACACGCTTTTGTGCAATAAATTCCTTTTTTACTCAATTTTGAATTGCCCCGGAATATAATCCCGTATGAAAACAGTGAATGAAAATAGGCATAAGAAGCTAATTAAGTGAGGTGTATATCCTCAAATTTTGCAATGACCCTGATAGCATAAGTAGCTGAACTCAAACGTTTCGGCAGATCTTCAATGTGTTTCTTCCAGTTAGCTACAGATTTCTGTTCAAAGTCTGAATTTATTATTGGCGTCATGTCATTTACTGTATTAAACTGTATGTAGTCTCCAAAATGAAATGCCAAGCTCGCACATTAATAATTTATTCAGTGACGACCGGTTTCGGTGAACTGTGTCACCATCATCTGGTCACACAGTTCACCGAAACTGGTCGTCATTGAATAAATTATTAATAAGCGATGTTGACATTTTATTTTGAAGACTATAAAAGTATCAGATCGACTCCAAAACCAACAATGTCACGTAATCTTAAAATGTACATATTTGGTTTTATCAAAGTTTAACGAGATTCCATTTTTAGAGAACCACTTAATAATTTTCTGAAAGATATTTACAATTCATCAGTTAATTCCTGTTTGTCAGGCATGATAGATATACCTGTATCATCAATAAAAAGAACTAGCTTAGCATCTCCGTGAATGGCAAGTCATTAATATATATATACTAGTATCGCCTGTGCTCGAAAATCGAGCAATTGTGTTTACAATGGTCACTGGGGGTAAAATTTTACGTATCATGTCGGCGGCCTCGCGTGATTATGTTGGCAACATCAACAACACGACAGAAAATCTTTGCCCATTTGTTCGAACCACAAAGAATGACTCGATTAGTGTATCGTGCAGACCATGAAGTAAACAAATAATGCTGTTCCTGCTTATGGTTGACAGGTTCTTGTATGTACCCTCGTTCGCTCAGTAAAAATAATTACCCTCGTAAAGCGAAGATTCCATGAGAAAAGATCAGCGTTGTCAAGCGATTGGCTAAAACGAAGACTCACAGGATTCTCACAATTCAGCATCTCTTGCCAACATTATCATAGGAGGCCGCTGGGATATTTGGTAAAATTTAACTGGCACTGGGAGGTATGAAACATGTTAAGGAAAATGCCTGACACAATAACAACAAATAAAAACAGAAGTGTATACTTCTCATGCCATTTTCGAATTATATAACTTTCATTAGCCTAATATTTGAAATGGAACTACAATTTCGGTGTTCGTATATTTATACAACGCCAAGAAATAATGTTATTTCGATATTCAGAATTCCAGAGCTGACAACATGTCGACTTTATAGTTCCACCCGTGCACCGCTACATGGCTCTCCCGGCGCATCATAATTTATATCTGCATTCATATGAAAACATCCATTTCCTTTAACCACTCTTAATCACTGCGAAAATGAAGCGTTTGAACGGCACAAGAAAGTGAGTTGGGAGCACTCCATGTTTCGATATTCACTTATTTTAATACGTTATTTTAATACTGCAGATGCGCTGCATTACACCCTCTTTGTTCGAGGCGCATAGCCAATCAGTGAGCTGATTGTTGGAGAATGTAGAACTTGATCCAAGCTGTAGATAGGAAAATTTCTACTTCCTTTTACCACTTTTAATGGCTAAATGCACACATAATATTTATATTCGTGAACTCTACGACAAACAATCTTTCGAATTATGTAACTTTCATTGGCCTTCTTGTACGAATAAATTAGTAATCTGTATCACAATTTTCGTGTTGGCGTATTTATATCATGATTAAGAACAGCAAAGGACCCAACACCGAACTTGTGGGACCCCATTTTCGATAACTCCCCAGTTAATTAATTGTTTCTTGAATGACAAGAGGGGCCCGAGATATATACGATGCGCGGTTTCTGATGCTATGTCGCTAGAGAGGAACAGACAAACATAGATCTACGACTTTTTACGACAGTTTGCCGCGGTCACTGTCCGCCTCGCTCGGATTATCCGTCTTTCGCTGTCCAGCAGTCTCTCAAAATTACTGCAACGAGGCGTGGCGGCGCGCGCTGGCCCGACGCGCACATTACCGTGAGCGCCGGAAGTCGGATGATTTATCATCAAAGGCAGCACCGGCTGGCCGCAGAAGCCGCCGGGGGGGGGGGGGGGGGGGAGAGGGGGGGGGGGGCAGCAGAGAAGCGAAGCTGTCGCTGGTCGCTGCTGGTTATTCATGAGGCGGCCGGCCGCGCCGCGAGCTGACAGGGCCACAGAGGGCGCGCCGCCTGTTACCAGCGCGTTTCCAGGAGCGATTCAATAAACGGCTGCAGCTCCAAATCGCCGGCATCAGCCGACAAGTGCTAATGAAGCGGGCGCCAGCAACCTGATAACCGTCTCGTTGTATACGAAGTGCTTGTTCTGGGCTCGTACAACACTGTTCACATACATCTACATGGGATACTCTGCAAATCACATTTAAGTGCCTGACAGAGGGTTCATCGAACCACCATTATACTATTTATGTCCCATTCCATTCTCGAATAGCGCGCGTGAAGAAAGAACAACTGAATATGTCTGTTCGAGCTCTGATCTCTCGTATTTTATTCTGATGATCATTTCTACCAATGTAAGTGAGAGTCAACAATATAAATTTCGCATTCGAAGGAGAATGATGGCGATTGGAGTTTCGCAAGTAACCCATGCCGCAGCGATAAGCTGCCCATCTCTGTATCATTTCAGTAACGCTGTATCCCCTGTATCGTGACAAAACGAAACGAGCTGCCCTTCTGTGGACTCTTTCGAAGTCCTCCGTCAAACCCACCTGGTAAGGATCCCACACTGGGCTGCAATACTCCAAAAATGGACGGACAAGCGTAGTGTATGCAGTTTCTTTTGCAGTTCTGTTTTAAGATTTCTGCCAATAAAACGCAGTCTCTGGTTCGGCTTTTCCACGATATTATCTACGCGTTCTTTCCTATTTAAGGCTGAAGTAATAGTAATTCCTAGGTATTTTGTGGAGTTTACGGCCTTCTCTTTTGATTGATTTGTCTTGTAAACAAAGTTTAACGGATTTCTTTTCGTACTCATGAGGACGACTTCACACTTTTCATTATTTAGAGTCAATTGCCAATTTTTACACCATAGTGATATCTTATTCAGATCGTTCTGCAGTTGGTTGTGATCTTCAGACGATTTTACTAGACGGTAAATGACGGCGTCATCTGCAAACAACCTAAGACAGCTACTTAGACTTTCCCCTAAATCGTAAATGTAAATAAGGAACAGCAGAGGACAAATAACACTACCCTGTGGAACGCCAGATATCACCTCTGTTTTAGTCGATGCCTTACCATCGATTACTACGAACTGTGTTCTCTCTGACAAGAAATCCCCTATCCAATCGCAAATTTGGGCGATATACCTAGCAAATTGGTTAAAAGCCATTTGTGAGGTACGGTGTCAAAAGCTTTCTGGAAATCAAGAAATACGGAATCGATTTGCGAGCCCTTGTCGACAGCACCCATCACGTCGTGTGAATAAAGAGCTAGTTGTGTTTCGCATGACCGATATTTTCTAAATCCGTGTTGACCTTGGGTCAATAGATCGTTCTATTCGAGATAGGCGACCAAAGTAATGTGATACGGCATAATATCGTATCGTGCCTCATTTTTCCCTCAGACGTGAAGGATTCGATGTAACACGGATTCAACAAGTCGTTGCCATAATTACGTAGGCTTCCGCGGCCAGAGTCAGATGACATAAAAGTTTTCTGGGTATGGTACCGCGTCATAATGTAACCCAGATGAAGGCCACTGTAATGTTGGCCGAAACGTTGGTTATTTAAGTAATAGCCTTACATTATGACGCGGTACCGTACCCAGAAAACTTTTATGTCACAAGTCGTTGCCAGTTTCCTGGTCAGATAAAGAGTCATGCCACCTCTATGACTCTCTGAAATTGCAGATTTTGTGCACGAAATCACCTCTCTATTATGTAACATTCTCGCCAACATTTTATAATCTGGGAATCTGCAGCTGCTGTACCTCATTGTGAATACAACAATTCTGCTGTCTATATACATGTGGGGTACTGGGTACACATTTTCAGCTTTGCCCAATCGCAGTTGATGTCATATATTCTATGAATATTAAATTAACTGCAGGGTCAGAAGTGACATCTGTTCTTTCGGAACAGACGCCATATATATATATATATATATATATATATATATATATATATATATATATATATATATATATATATAAAATTGGAAAGTCCAGGTTTTATATATATATATATTATAATATGCCGGTGACGGGCAATGATCCTATCGTTAGTGGGGAGGGGTGGGCAAGTTTGAAGCCATTACTCTTACGGGAATTAGTTTCATAACTACGAGTTTGAGTACTGTGGCAGGGCGAAGCTGGGAATTTGTATCTGACGGGAGGCGTGCTTAGGTAGTCCTTGCAGGTGTGGTGATCACTTTGTCCCCAGTGGTGTAGGGGTCAGCGCAACTGCCTAGAAAGCAGGAAACCCGGGTTCGAATCCCGGCTGGGTACACATTTTCAGCTTTGCCCAATCGCAGTTGATGTCATATATTCTATGAATATTAAATTCTGCTGTCAGCTGGTAAAATTGGTTTATTAATCGCACACGACCGATTTCGCAAAACAATTAGGTGATCATGTGGATACCACACACAATATACCGGGAGGTAAAGAAGTCAGTATAAATTTGAAAACTTAATAAATTACGGAATAATGTAGATAGGTAAAAATTGACACACATGCTTGGAATGATATGGGGTTTTATTAGAAAAAAAATCGAAAGTATTGGTAGACGTGTGAAAGATCTCTAGCGCGCGTCGTTTGGTGACGATCGTGTGCTCAGCCGCCACTTTCGTCATGCTTGGCCTCCCAGGTCCCCACACCTGAGACCGTGCGATTATTGGCTTTGGGATTACCTGAAGTCGCAATAGTATCGTGATCGACCGACATCTCTAGGGATGCTGAAAGACAACATTCCGACGCCAATGCCTCACCACAACTCCGAACATGCTTTACAGTTCTGTTCACAACATTATTCCTCGACTACAGCTATTGTTGAGGAATGATGGTGAACATATTGAGCATTTCCTGTAAAGAATATTCATATGTTTGTATAGCTTATGGGACTTAACTACGGAGTCATCAGTCCCTAAACTTACAAACTACTTAACACTAAGGACAGCACAAATATCCATGCCCGAGAGGGGATTCGAACCCCCGACCGTAGTGGCCGTGCAGACCGTGACTGGCGCAACGCAGTCCCCTCGGCCACCGCGGCCGGCGTAAAGAACTTCATCTTTGCTTTGTCTTAATTTGTCATCCTGATTATTGCTTTTCTGATCAGATGACGCGGCATCTGTCGGACATTATTGGATTTTTTTATTATTTATTTATTTATTTATTTTGGTTCTAATAAAACCGCATGTCATTCCAAGCATGTGTATCAGTTTTTACCTGCCTATCTACATTATTCCGTGATTTATTAGGTTTTCAAATTTATACTTACTTTTTGATCACCCGGTACATATGGTAAGGTATTTTATTCAGATAGTGATTACAATTGTGTATGATACAGTACGATATTTTACTGTCTCAGCCCTTTATTTGAGGTTTATATAGCGTTTACTTAGAGCGAGGCACCATGGGGCTACTGCCTTTCATCAGATCAGTTCTTCAGGTAACTACACGTTGCTTTACATTGTTATAAATTATTCTTATCTTTAAAATTTTTATTGTGTGATTCTTAACAGTTTTGTATATGATTCTTAGATTTCACGTGTGGTGACGGCGGATCAACCTACGAGGGCAACATCTTCGCAGCCGAGACCAAAGAGCAAACAGCAAGAGCAACAGCAAGAGCAACTTGATGTAGCGGGTCGACGGCCATGGGTCGGAAGAAAATGCGGCGCTCTGCAGTTGACGTTAGCCGTTACTATATAAATCAATTGCTGATATTCTTGAACAAGATTCATGCAAATTTAATAAAAATTTCAAGTTACTTCATGTTATGACTCCCATGTGTTCACCTGTGTATAACACATATAATAAAAAGTTTCAATGTTACGAAAGTTACTCGTGTGTTGGAAAAAGTCATTTCAACATTTAAAGCGCTTATTTATTAATATTTTATGAAGAATAATAATTGAATGTTTTAAATTAATTTTGAGAAGATTTTTTTTGGTGATGAACATAAAATTGCAGTTTATGTGAAAACAGGCTACTAGGATTTGAAATAAAAAGTCGATATTTTATATGAATCGATTTTAAGAAGAGATGACTTAATACCTCTGATATCTATAACAAAAGCCATCAGAATATTTGTTTGGCGTTTATACAGGTTTTTTAAAAATATCCCAGATTACCATTGTCATATGATTTTTCGGTACTGAATTGGAATACCACTCCATCTTGTACAAAAATCTCATTTCTGCTATTTTAAAGAGTTCTGATATTTTATTTTATGTGTGAGTGGACGACAAGGAGATGAACTCCGACATGGTCAAGAGTAATAATCAACCAGCAACAACTGAAATCAACTTAATATAATCCCATCGTTCCTCCACAGCTACCATGATAGTGAAAATATCATTCTCGTTGCCCTCTAATATGGTGTGTGATCTTCGCGAACGGCCAGTACAGTTGCACACCTGCGTGCCATGGACAGTATGAGGTTATGAATCAGATCTTGACGGATATTTGACCACCACCTTCATGTAGCATGTTGGCCGCCAGTGCAGCTCTGTGGTGTGTCCAACAGAAGGAATCCATCTCATATGACACTGTTGTAGGGCACTACAGAAGATCGAAGGAGGTCCGTACTTCCGCCAATCCGGACTCCTGCCCAAACCATTCGTCCACCACCATGATGTGAAGTTTCCTGAAGCTGGACTGTCCTGACTTCCGCGTTCTCCCCAGATGGGGGATCGACGATTGTCCGACTGAACATAAAACCATGACTCATCTTTGAGCACAACTCGGCGTCATTCGTTGCGACTCCACTCCTGATGGTCCTCCGCCCAGTTTCTGCGGGCTAAACGCTATAATGGTTTTATTGGGATGCCTCCATGCGTAGAGGCCACATTCTCGAAGGCAATTTTTGACTGTTTGTGTCGATATTGTTCATTCTGTTACTGTCGGGAGGGTGCGTTGCAGCTGAGTTGCATTCAGCATCCTGTCTCGACGGGCTGTTGACCGGAGATAACGCTCATATCTTGCTGATGTTACCCATGTACGACCTTGGCCTTGCCTTCTTTTAATCTGTTGTCTGAAATCGCGTCCAGAAATTACACTCCAACAGCTGCAGCCACCTCCCTCTGTGTCTGTCCCGATTCCAATCTTCCAGCCATAGCTTCGGGAAGTCACGTCGTTGCATTGCAGTACCTGCTCACTACACTATCTGAACTCAACTGGTTGTGTAATTCTTTTGGTAGAACAAATGAAGTCAACACCGACCCATCTGCAGCAGCTTTCTGTTGTTACCTCTATCTCAGTTGCCGTGATGTTCACTCCGTTGAACCAAGAGAAGGCCGTCAAACCATTTTAGTTCATTCTGCCGATAACAATACTTTGGAACCTAGATATCTCAACTGAACGTCTAATTGTTTGGACCGGTGTAGAACTAAGAATGTTGAATTGATCCAAAACCTTTTTATATTGTAGACGGAGCACCTGATAACGCGTCTATAAGCCATGAAACCGGTCTTGTAAAGTTAACAAACCAAATTTTCCAGTTGGCAGCGGAAGTGCTTTATTCACAGTTACCGTGATGTTTGATGGCATATTGGTCATCTGGGTCATTCCTTGTATTGTTCAGAATGTTCTTCAATTGTTGACAATTGTGGCCCGTTGTCATGTCATATTGTCACCGATAAAGTTTACATGGCTGTTTGGAACATAAAGAGCATAAATGGCTGCAGATGGTTTCTCAGTAAATTAAAGTAGCCATTTACAGTCAATAGCAGTTTCACTTTTGCCGTAGGATACAATCCATCCTGTGAAGAAAATTCCATCAATGTGAAGCAACCACCAGCTTGATAATTTGCGGCCGTGGCTTCGTTGGATATGCACCATAACATGAGCCCTTACTAGTTAAAATCGGTACCCAGTAAGCCAGAGCTTCAAGTCCTCTAGGACCCAACCAATATGGACATGTGAACAGGAGAGGTGAAGCAACACGAATCGGTCGTCAGCTGTTATAGTCTACTAACGCGAAATTGCGCCACTCTGTCGTAACGAATACGTTCGTGTACGTCCCATATTCATTTGCGATGTTACTTCAAGCAGTGTGCTTGTCTGTTAACTCTGACAACCCTGGGTAAATGCCGCTGCATTCGGACTTTACATGACACTATATGTGTAGGACTACTGAATACCCTACTGATATCCGAACTGAAATGCCTCATGTGTCTAGCTGCAACTAGCACTAACGAAGTGAGTTAATTCCCGTCATGTAGCTATCTGTACGGTGTAAATCTTTTCAAGAAAATGTTCAAATGTTTGTATAGTCTATGGGCCTTCACTACGGGGTCATCAGTCCCTAAACTTACAAACTACTTATGAGCTACCTACAACTAAGGACGGCACAAATATCCATGCCCGAGGGGGGATTCGAACCCCCGACCGTAGTGGCCGTGCAGACCGTGACTGAAGCGCCTCAGTCCCCTTGGCCACCGCGGCCGGCTAGTCAGAATCACCATGTATTGAAACATATCGATTCCTTCGCACAACTTTCGGCTGTGACCTTGGCTGCTGTCAATAATGGAGCCGGTATTTGATATACCTGAGAAGGAAACTTTATCCAGCCTGTGAAGGTTGTTCTTTCTTCAATTCTTCTGGCTTGTAGCCTGCGTCTGCTGAGCTGGCTTAAGAGAGAGTAGTTTTCCAACGTTGAAACGTACTTCCTAGCACACTTTGCAAATAAAGTTTCAAAAATCATAACCAGGAGCAGTTCACTTTGCTGAATGATTTTAGTTTAAATTGAAAATAACGTTAGTTAAAACAGGAAATGGCCAGTTGAAATCTCTATATTTTGTAACATAATGTTATTTCCTGAACATCCATCAAATTTCGTGCAAAATATTGAATTTTTTGAAATTCAGGAAGTCATTTGGTAGACCTCCTGGATACTGGAAATGTTACCTATCTGGAATGGAAGTACTGATATGTGATCTATATCCATACTCCGCAAGCCACCGAACTGTGTGTGATGGAGGGTACTTTGTGTAATATTACCACCTCCTACTCCTATTCCAGTCGCATATGGTTCCGAAAAAAAATAAATAAAAAATCTCTGGCAAGCTTCCGTGAGGCCTTAATACCTCTATCTGTATGGTCATTCCACAAAAATTGGCAGGAACCTCGCGTTGTTAAGGCCCCTCTTATTGACTACTGGAGGACAGGTTCGAATTGTTTGCGATGGAGTGAGAAATGCGAAAGATATAGGCAAGCAGCGGAACCAGCAGTCTGTCCGCGCGTGCACCGTGAGGGGCGAGATGAGGGAACACTGAGTGAGATTCTTAAGTGACTCGCTGTGGTTTCGCGTAAGTGCGTTCAGTGTTATAGTTGGCGGTACTAAGTGTTCGATTACATGCTTAACTATCACAGAGCGATGGGCACTTTGCCAGTCCCTATTTTGTTAGTTAAATGTCTGCGGACGATTTTGAGTGTCGACTTCTGGTGAGTTAATTTGCAGAATTAGCGTACCCTGACAAGTATAGTTTCGACTGGGGAAGAAAATTAGCGAGCCTTGGCTTTACGAAGAGCAATAGATAGTGTTGGCTGATTCTGATTTTTTTAAAGTTAATAAATCATGTTTTAATATCTCAGTAAATACACTACTGGGCATTAAAATTGCTACACCAAACGGGTATTAATTGGACAAATATATTATACTAGAACTGACATGTGTTTACATTTTCACGCAATTTGGGTGCATAGATCCTGAGAAAACAGTACCCAGAACAACCACTTCTGGCCGTAATAACGGCATTGATACGCCTGGGCATTGAATGGCGTGTCCAGGTACAGATGCCCATGCGGCTTCAACACGATACCACAGTTCATCAAAAGTAGTCACTGGCGTATTGTGACAAGCCAGTTGCTCGGCCACCATTGACTATACGTTTTTAATTGGTGAGAGATCTGGAGAATGTGCTGGCCAGGGCAGCAGTCGAACATTTTCACAAGAGGTGACCGAGATGTGTAACCAATGGCATCCCATACCATCACGCCCGGTGATACGCCAGTATGGCGATAACGAATACACGCTTGAAATGTGCGTTCACCGCGATGTCGCCAAACACGGATGCGACCATCAGATGTTGTAAACAGAACCTGGGTTCATAAAAAAAAATACGTTTTGCCATTCATGCACGCAGGTTCGTCGTTGCGTACACCATCGCAGGCGCACCTGACTGTGATGAAGCGTCAAGGATAACCGCAGCCATGGTCTCCGAGCTGATAGTCCATGCTTCTGCAAACGTCGTCCAACTGTTCGTGCAGATGGTTGTTGTCTTGCAAACGTCCCCATCTGTGACTCAGGGATCGAGACGTGGCTGCACGAACCGTTACAGCCATATGGATAACATGCCTGTCATCTCGACTGCTAGTGATGCGAGGCCGTTGGGATCCAGCTCGGCGTTCCGTATTGCCCTCCTGAACCCACCGATTCCATATTCTAGTAACAGTCATTGGATCGCGACCAACGCGAGCACCAATGTCGCGAAACGATAAAGCACAATCGCGATAGGCTACAATCCGACCTTTATCAAAGTCGGAAACGTGATGCTACACATTTTTCCTCCTTACAAGAGGCGTCACAACAACGTTTCACCAAGCAACGCCGGTCAACTGCTGTTTATGTATGAGAAATCGGCTGGAAACTTTCTTCGTGTCAGCACGTTGTAGGTGTCGCCACCGGCGCTCTGAAAAGCTAATCATTTGCATATCACAGCATCTTCTTCCTGTTGGTTACATTTCGCGTCTGTAGCACGTCATCTTCGTGGTGTAGCAATTTTAGTCTTCTTTACTGAGACGATGCCAATACCTCAATGCCGTACACGGTGAGGTCACTTAGCAGTAATTATTTTGTTTTTGTACTTAAAGGAGTGGTTGTTCAGATCTTTTTGAGCACAGTTAAGGATTACTTACCTGTCTTGAATTGAAACGTGCACTACTTTCTCATGTCTAATCTGCGTGTGCGTGTCACAGTAAGTTTGTCCCACCTGCAGAGCCAATAATTTTAGGGTAAGTTGCGTAACTAATGACGAAGTACTGGACAGAATTGGGGACAAAAATAATTTTTGGCATACCTTGACTAAAAGAAGGGATCGAGTGATAGTACACATTCTTAGACATTAAGGAATCGTAAATTTAGCATTGGAAGGAAGTGTGTTGGGAAAAATCGCAGATGAAGACCAAGGGACGAATATACTAAGCAGATTCAAATGGATGTAAGTTGCAGGTTTTATGAAGAGATGAAGAGGCTTGCTCAGCATAGAGTAGGGTGAGGAGATGCATCAAACCAGTCTCCGGACTGAAGACCACAACAACAACAGTCGTAATGCGCGCAAAAATGAAGTGGGAGACGTATGTTTCTCGCATCACGAAGATGTCAACATTCTCATTGTTACTAACTGTACTAGTTTGACACAGCGTATTGCTGTTTCCGCAACAAAAGTGGTCCGTCGGGCAACCCCCGGTTGACTTGCGTCACGCGGGTTGCATCAGCAGCAGGCGCCAGCACATCTTTGCTTTGGCGTCTGCTAACCCAACACGGGGAGAAAACGACCGGAAATCGAAAATCCGCGATGTCAAGAAAGACATCGCGGCTAATTAACAGAAGACATGCAGGATGTGGCCAATACAATCTCTGCCTTTTCCGAATGCGGCGTTCCAAGCTACAACCGGAGGCTCTGATATAAGGGTCCACTTTCCCTCCGTGTCTGGAAGTAGTTTGTGACCGTGGCTACTTATGCGTGGCATATAACAAACCTGTTTCTTAAATAGGTTACCTTCCATTTTTCGTCGACGACTGTATTTGAGTTTTCAAATAGGTAATTTGCAGCAATCAGTCGTTATTTTAAAAACTGCTTTATTGTGTAGATCCATATTTCGCAAATGACTTACCATTCTCAATGAATGGATCTAAATTAAACTGTGATAAGTGTTTTGAATGGCGATTATGGCAATGAAGGAATGCGTACGCCTAACATACAGATGTACAAAAAAATGTATGCATTGAGAATGGAAAGTCACTTGCCGAAATCGGAATCTTATGGCATTCCTCTAGTTACGCTGCGCGTAAAGCAACGTACTTACTCGGCTATTACTGGTTTGGCGTTTATTTAGGCTTCCGTTGGCAGGAAAAAAAGTGATCTTCGGACCCTAAGTTGATTTTATTAAGCGTAAACGTGGTGAATATTGTCCAAGGAAGTCTTATGTGTTGCCTAGCAAAATGCTATTCATGGAATTATTCATAAACATTGGTTTTTCCATATTAATTTCCGTCAAAATTCACACCTTAGTACGTTTCAATGCATTTCGTATACCGATACTTAATGGCTATTATGTGGTCAATGTTCAGATATGACAGTCCGATCGATAATTTCACACTGTCGGGCTCGGTGGTTCTGGGGTAAAACGCTCGACTGGAAACCGAAGGATGGCGGTTTCGAAACCCGGTCGGACCTCGGATTGTTTCAGTCTGCGTTTTAACCCATCCTTCACCTCTCAACGATGTGAGGAGTCGCCAGAAGCGACACGTGGTTCGTATTCCACGTTAAGCTGTAGGCCCCCTTTCCCCGTTGGATAACTGGGGTAGGCTAGTGACACGCAAGTCTCCGAAGTAGCGTCCAATTGAAAGACTTGCACCAGGCCAATGAGCCACCCGAAATCATCATCATTTCACACACGTCCGTTAATGCACCCAGAGATATAACTATATAAATGAAGTATGCACTGATAAGTTTTGTGATATGCCCGAATTTATTCACAAATATTTAAGGATGCAATGAGAATGACTGAAATAAGTTCGTCTTGATCCTTAATCACAGTTCTCGTAATTATTTGAATCAAATTAAAGTTCGCACGTCACATACACATTCAACCGAAACATATAGAGTGTAATAGCTGATTTTGATATATCTTCGGCAGATCGCGAACTATTATGCGACGTTAACTCTCGCGTATACGTTCTCATAATTGCATTAAATGACTAACTTCATACACGGTTTTAGCTCCGTTAAACAAAAGAGAACTAAATTAACATGAGAGAACTAAGTTTAATAATGCCGAAATTTTCTTTTTATGTGGATACACACAGAAAATACCCTTGGCCGTATTCGCCTTTACTGCTGGCACTCCCCCCCCCCCCCCCCCACCCGTAATTACTTTGACCTAAACTTAATATTAAATTCATAGTAATTTTAAATTAAAATTTGAAATCCCTATTACTAAACTTAATTCCTTATCCCCAAAATATTCCAAAAATATAAATTTAAATATAAACGAGGGGCGACCTATCCACTGATCACTTCTTTTACTCAAGATATGCCAGAAATTTCTTTTTTCAGTTCTGTTCAATACCGCGTCATTAGAAAAGCAATCGACCCACTTGATAATCTTGAGCAGTTGTCTGTAGCGCCGAATTTGAATGCCTTCAGTACTCTTCTTATCTGAAATATTTACCGTTCACGTTTCACTGCTGTATGTAGCTGCAATCGACAAATGCTTTCAGAAAAGACTTCCTAACACTTGCATCAATATTCGATATTAACAATTTTCTATTATCCAGAGATTCTTTCCTTCCCACTGCCATTTTGCATTTTATAACTTCTGTAATGTGACCATCGTAACTTTACTACCCTATGAGCAAAATACATGTAACACCTTTATTGTCCCATTTTCTAATATAATTCTCTCAGCATCATCTGATTTAATTCGAATACATTACTTACCATTTTTGTTCTAGTGTTAATGTCCTTCCTTTCGATTGCTATGCCCACTCATTTGTTATCTCCGACAGATTGACAATGTCATCGGCGCAAAATGCAAAGTTCTTATTTCTTCTCCCTTAAGTCTAATTCCTATTCAAAATTTCTCCTCAATTCAAATATTCAAATGTTTGTAATGATTCGAACCTCCGGCGGGAGCGTCCGCCCAGTCCCTAGCATGAGGCTTTACACCACGCGGCAATTTCCTGTAGCTCTGTTTGCTTTCCTTCGCAGTTTTCTGAATATACAATTTGAATAAGAAGGTTTCGGTTTTATGCCCTTCGACTAATTTCTGCAGAAGCTGTGTATACATCTTCATTCGCTGTATTTTATCCCTGTTGAAAGAATATGAAGCAAAGTATTCCATTTAACATTGTCAAAATCTTTCTCCAAAGCTACAAAAGCTGTATATGTTTGTTTGAGTTTCCTCAAATTTCCTTCTAAGGTAACTCGTACGGTCGATATTACCTCAAATGTTGTTACATATCTCTTAGATGCAAACTGATCTTCCCCGAAGTCGGATTTGAACAGTTTTTCCATTACTGTGAAAGCGTGACGGAAATTTGCAGCCGAGCAGTTCTAGTAGGCGCCTTGTCAGGGACTGCGAGGCCACACCCGCCGGAGGTTCGAGTCCTCCCTCTGACACGTGTGTGTGTGTGTGTGAGAGAGAGAGAGAGAGAGAGAGAGAGAGAGAGAGAGAGAGAGAGAGAGAGCGTTGCCCTTTGGTCAGTTCAAGTTAGTCTAAGTTGTTTGTGAGCCTAGGGACTGATAACCACTATAATTTGGTCCCATAGATTTACAAACAATTGATTTGAGAAATTTGCAACCATGACCTATTAAACTGAAAGCGTGTCTGCAACAGCTTGTATCCCAGTGCAGATTATTACATCTTTCTCGACGTCTGTTGGCATTTATCGCGTCTCATTCATAGAAATTGTCAATTTAGATAGGACGCACAATTATCTACTTAGTAATGCCCATAATTATCTGCTCAGTAACTGCAATACAGTAGATGTCAAATTTGGTGTCCAGAGACTAGCAACAATGGAGATTTTCGGCTGTAACTTCTCCGAAGGGTTGCGTAACTTCGTATTCCTCTCGTCGTCCTCTACAATTTTGGATAGCTGCAACCTCGATTTGGGCTCGGCAAAGTTTGCCGGACATTTTCACTTTGTCCTTCGCCCCACTACCCGGCCGCTGGGTGCTGTCAGTTCTCGTCCAGACACTAGCGGTTTTCCCTGCCGCTAAAAAGTTTTATGATCACTTTACTTGCAAATTTACTTGTGTAATTATCAGTATAGAAGTTATTACAATGACCAAGGGCAGGTCTTCTGGTGATTATACTGGTTATGCGTACTGTAATGTGAAGATATACTAAGAAATGAAACAAGCGTAATTTCTTTTCCGTGGTATGTAGTTACGGTAACTAGTGCACCTTGCTTTGTTGGGTGCTGGTATGTATTGGATGGGGCAAACGATGACGCCTTTTTACACAGTTTGCCAATTTGCAGATTATCCACCTGTCGACCTTAGTCCGATTAAAATTACTTGCTAGTCGACGTTTCTCACGTGGCGCTGCATTATTGCTACATACGGAGACGGCTATCGCTCGGTTGCAGGCAGTGCACTAACACAGTGGGTTACTTCAAAACGTTGTTGTAACCCTTAACTGGTGAGGTGCGGTCTCCCCGACCAATCAGTAATTCTAATGTTTCATGTTGTAACCATATCCTTTTGCTGCCTCCCCCCCCCCCCCCACCTCAACGTCCGTGTAACTTATTGAACATTGTTGAGATTTCATTTTATCGCCAGCTGTTGCCGAGTGAACATTGTAGCATTATTATTGGCACGTGCTGTCTCTGTGACTTACCTCACAAGTTGCGTTATGTCGAATAGAAGTAAGCCAAAGCGAAGCAGCAATCTTCCAAGTCATCCAGACTTGGATTCTGTAATACATTCGTGGACAAATGAGGCAAGTGATGTTGACGAGTGTGAGGAAGACTTCTGCACGGAGGTATGTGATGATAATTGAGATTATGAAATTTCTGGCGATGAAAGGGAAGATGTTGCAAAAAGCAATGTTCATAGTAAGGTTCATTACGAAAAAAAAACCTTTTATCACAAGACGCAGGACGCAGAAACACAATGTTGTTCTTCAGTTGCCAGGTATAAAGGGTCTAGCACGTGCGCTAGGAAATTCAGTTGAACCTGAGGCGGTTTCAGAACAAATGTTGCAATAAACAAGACGATGGACCAACGTGAAAATGGGAACTAAAAGGCAGAAATATAAAGAACCATAATGCACTGATATGCGTGATATAATCATTATAGAGCTCCGTGCTTTGTTGGTGGGACTTTTTTGGTATTCTGCAGTTTTCAAGTTGAATCATGAGACTAGTCGGGCAATTTTTGCAACAGATGGTTCTGGTAGAGATATTTTTCGGTGTGTCTTGAAGGAACATTGATTCAATATACTTCTTACAATACCGCGCTTTGACAATGCCGCTACCAGAGAAGAGAGGAAGAAAACAGAATCTAGGACTGCAATTTCGGAACTATTATCCAAGCTGAGTATACTATCATCATGCGTGGATGAGATGCTCACGCCGGCCGAGGGGACTGAGGCGCTTCAGTCACGGTCTGCACGGTCACTACGGTCGGGGGTTCGAATCCCCTCTCGGGCATGGATATTTGTGCCGTCCTTAGTTGTAGGTAGTTCGTAAGTAGTTTGGAAGTTTAGGGACTGATGACCCTGTAGTTAAGTCCCTTAAGCTTAACAAACATTTGAACATTTTTTTTGAGATGCTCACAAGCTTCCGTGGTCACTGCAAGTTCAAATTATACATGCCTAAGAAACCTGCCAATTTGTCTTTCAGATGCTAGAAAGGGATATTTTCTGAACAGATATATCTATGCTGGTAAAGATTAAGTGCACATACATTTGCAGAAGAATAACGAAAGTTCTCAAGACCATGACAATCCGTAATACGCCTATCAAAATCTCTACAAAGAATAAATAGGAACATCACAGTGGATAATTAGTTTTCTTCTGCAGAACTTGTGGATATCATGAAACCCAAGGGACTGAATGTTGGGACAATGAGGCGAAATAAGGCAGAGATAGAATCCTCCCCAGTAAATCCAAAGGAGTATGTGAGGATACAGGGTTTTAGGTTAGTAACCTCTTTTGGTCGAACGATAGTTATCGTTGATGTGCAGCGAGAGCTGCTGGCAACAATGCTTCGGTTGGAATGTTCTTTGTTTGTTGGCCGGTGTGCGGCAGTCTCCCGCCGACCGCAGAGCGAGGCAGTAGCATGTCTGCAGAGAGTTCGTAACCTGCGTTTAGTGGTGGCTAAAGTTTTTGCCATTCCGTCGTATCGCATACGGGTTGCAGTTGTATATTGAAATGTTTCAGTGTGGGCTTGTAGACATTCATCGTAGTGGCACGCGGTTATTAAATCAGTGTGTTTAAAGGGAAGAGTTTTTAACATTTGTCGTTCCATAATAAAGGAAGTTAACAAAGTTTACTGTTATGGATCAACCTAGTAATTGTCCGCACCCCATACCGTCAAATCATTGGAACAATTATTAAATGATTAAGCATAAAATAGAATGTAACGGCAACTTCGCCCATCGAGGATTAGGTGGATGCAGCTGTGACGTTACAAGTAGGTTCATGTCTCTTTGGGTTTACAAAAGACAAGACGTGCCAGAAAAGAACAAGGCAGTGATTATTTTATCATCTATGCATCATGAGGTATCTTTTGACACCACCACACAGAAACCAGAAATGATACAATTTTATAACTTCACCAAGGGAGAAATAGATTCTCCGGATGACAAATACAACTACTGTACTGGTCGACGTACGAGACGATGGCCAATGGCAATATTTTACCGGATTATTGACATTAGTGCTGTCAATTCATAACTAGTGTACAGCTCCTTTGAAGATAAAAAGGCTTTATTACATGAAGAACCTGGCCATAACTCTCGTCAAACCTCATCTAGAAAGAAGATTCAATGACACGAAAATAAATCGTGAACTCCGGACATGTATTCGAAGAGACCTGGGGTACCAGAAGGGTTGTTTACACACTAGAAGAGAAGCTTGAAGCATGCTCCTTATGCAAACCTCGTAAGAAGAGGAAGACATCTGTGTTTTATGTGTAAACATCCAGTGTGCCCAGAATGCACAAAAAAAAAAAAAAAAAAAAAAACAAAAAAAAAAAAAAAAAAACAAAAAAACACTTTGCAAAGTCTGTGGAGAACAGATGTGAAACACAAGCAGTTTTCCTTGTAGAAAAATATGTGTTTATTTGCTTACAAAATAATAGTGTTGTTTGAGTTGTTTGCCACATGTACTGGTAAGTGAACTTTCATGTTTTCTGAATTATAGCTGAGAGTATTATACAAATATGTTTTTCTTCTTCTTTACAAAACATCGCAATTGTGCATCATCAGTAACAAATACTTGCAATATTGTAAAAAAAAGGATACATTGTCATATATTCATTTTTAATGATACAGTTACACCCATTCATCTCTAAATGTGCGGTCAATTACTTAATATTTTTACTAATCCAATTAGTCCAATGGTTTGAATCAGTATGAGTAATATTTTCTTAATTTTTGAAGATGAATTGAATAAAGTTGTATAAAGCACACATACAAAGAGTTTTGTGAACTTTTTATATTTTATTAAATCCCATTAGTCACTAAATACTAATTTGTACAATCAGGGTATCATATTTCAGATTTCTATAAATCTGAGTAAAAAATAAAGCACAGCGGTCTGCTAGACCTCACCTCACGAACTGTGTCCCAATATAAGCACTTCGCAAGTTATGGGGTAAGACGTGGGGAGATGTTGTAAGGGCCGCCAAGAGTTAATGGCGTCAATTAGAAAATGTCTGTCGACGGCTAATTTGAAGGGATCAGTGGCTGAACTGCAGGAGAAGACGCGTTTTGTAGTAACCAATTTAATCTCACGTTGCACCCTACCCTCTGCAATGTACTATTATCCGGTAAAAGGACGTTCAACCATCCCCAGAAGAACTAAATTCATGATTTCTTTGTTCACGATAAATCAAATTTCAGATACAGCCCTAAAAGCGAATTGTAATTCTCGCTATCACTGGTTACCGTACGTGAAAATATCCTCACACTGGGTACTACTTACACGAGCTGCCGTGTTTCAAACCAATCTGCAGTCCTGCTTGGCAGTTAATTGAAGGTTATTAACGACACAAGAAGATGACAATCGAAAAAGATTCATAGGATGAAAAATAAGAGCGGATAAAAAGTAAATACTTAACGTAAAAAGTATTAGAACTTTAAAAACTGAATTAAGTTAGTAAAAACAGCAATCAAACTTCTTTTGATTTAAAAATTAAAATAATTATATGAAAACTTCAGCACGGGAAGGTATGACTACGATTACCTCATAAGTCACAGTACTCACCGAGTCATATACGAAGCTTCTCTAAATGTAAGCTGATATCTGAGATATGATACTAGTACATGCGGCATTAAAATACGCCTTGTACCAAAGGATTCAGTAGATTATGCTTAGTGCTGTGCATGACTACATATTTCGTTAAAAACGTTGTCCGTGTCTTGTTTTCTGTTCAAATGTTTGTTAAGCTTATGTTCAAATGTTTGTAAATCTTATGGGACTTAACTACGGGGTCATCAGTCCCTAAGCTTACAAACTACTTATGAACTACTTACGAACTAGGACGGCACAAATATCCATGCCCGAGGGGGGATTCGAACCCCCGACCGTAGTGGCCGTGCAGACCGTGCCTGAAGCGCCTCAGTCCCCTCGGCCACCGCGGCCGGCTCTTGTTTTCTGTACGGTTATCATTAAGTGATGAAATACGAAATAAAAAAGGCAGACTTTTGAATCCGCAAGGAAGCAAACCAAGAAAGAGGATCAGACAAGACATTGCAATTGAACTGACCAGTTGTTGTGGTAGTCATGATTTTTGACAGCTGCATGTTGTGTGGGGGTATAAAGTTCTACAGCATGAAAGCCATCCAAAATATTTGGGCTTTACCTTGGACAGATCACTAACTTACAAATATCACTGACACAAGACCAGGCAGAAAGTTATGACAAGAAATCTCCTCCTGAAAATATTATATGAGGGGGGCAAGCCCAAAAACGCAAAGAACTTCAGCACGAGCCCTCTGTTTCTCCACCAGAGAATTTGCAGCCCCTGTGTGGTGCAGATCAGTCCACACCAAACAAGTCGACACTGCTTTAAACGAAACATGCTGAATTATAATGACCTGACATCTTATTCAGGTTGCTTCGTAGGAGTCGATCTTTAATGGTTATGAATCCCTTTATGAGATCTTTATTTGCCATAGATCGCCTATTGATTTTACATTGATGATTACCTTCGACTCGTTAAAGAGTCATTATCAAATATTAATTGTCCAGGCATGGTAAGAAATATGCTTCAGGTGCCATTATGGTGTTAGTTCATCTGAAGCATGTTTCTTACCATGCCTGGACAATTAAAATTTGATAATGACTCTTTAACGAGTCGATACTACTCATCAATGTAAAATCAGTAAGCGATCTATGGCAAATAAGGATCTCATAAAGGGATTCATAGCTGTTACATGCAGAATTGTTACAGGCTGCGTGAAACCGACCCCTCTAAATAAACTTTACAAAGCATCAGGTTTTGAAGCATTCGCAACACGGCAATGTGAACTTGAATATATAGAAAATTTCAAAGTTTCGATGACAGACATCTCCGTTTTGGAGCAGTATCTCCAACCAATCAACTTAAATCCAGAAGAGCTTTCTGAAGTGAGAATTGAGCAGCCAGAAAATTTCCCTTTCCAACAAGCAACACTAAGAGGAATGGACCTGAATTGGAAAATCTGGAAGCCGCTGAAGAGAGCTGGAACTGGTGTGGCTCCCGTCAAGTCAAACCTAGCGAAATTGGGATTGATTAACAATCTATACGTGTCCTGTGAATGTGGAGAGACACAGACGATGGAGCACATAATCTGCTCCGATTGTCGGTGTACATGCAATTCCGAAAATTTATGTCTCGCAAGAGAAAATGATATCAACGTGGCGCAGTACTAGGCTGAAATATTTTAGTTCCGAAATTGAAACCCTGATACGAGAAAGAAAGAAGTTGTTGCAGTTTGACAACGGGGAACGGTTCGGGCGTCACGTTCAGTGCTCTGATTGGAGGAATGCAGCTCAAGCGTGTGACTAGTCAACTAGCGAGTAATTTTAATCATAGTACACCTCGCTTTGTAGGCTGCTCGGTATGTGTTAGACGAAGCCTTGCTGAACAGTTTGCCAATTGTCAGACTATCCACCTGTCTACTAGTACTGAAGGCTGCTAGCTGTTCTAGCGAATGACAGGTTAAACCCGTACCCTTCCGCCCTAGCCAGGCTCATATTTTAGCACACCGCTGTCTCGACAGAGACGCCTCTAGAAAAGAAATGTTTTAGTTCTGAAATTGAAACCCGGACATGAGAAAGAAAGAGGAAGTTGTTGCAGTTTGGCAACGGGGAACGGTTCGGGCGTCACGTTGAGTGCTCTGATTGAAGGAAAGGAGCTCCAGCGAGTGAACTGTCAACTAGCGGCTGCTCGGTACGTGTTAGATGAAGCCTTGCTGAAAAGTTTGCCAATTCTGACTATCCACCTGTCGTCTAGTATTGAAGACTGCTAGCTGTTCAAGCGAATGGCAGGTTAAACCGTAGCCCTCCGCTTTAGCCAGGCTCACATTTTAGCACACCGCTGTCTCGACAGAGACGCCTCTAGAAAAGAAATGTTACATCGTCGTTCTCTGGTAAGCTATTAGTGCGCCAGCGCCACGATCCAGAGATTCGCACCGCGGGCGAGTTATCGGGTGTAGCGAATTATCGGCGACCGCAGCGACAAACTGCGCGTGGCGAGCATTTATTATCGGCAATAAAACGCCTGTCGCTGGCCGCGGGTCGCACTCCATTACGGCGGCGGCTGCGGCGGCAACTGGTCGCCAGGGGGCCTCGCAGCTGCGCGCGCACCGCACAGGCCGGGCACACGTGACGCGGCACAGCCAGATAGCGAAGGGCTGAACTGCGATTCTCCGATATCAGTGACTACTGTGACTGCTACTTTTATAGTTATCTGCGATTCTTAGTTGCGATTTGTCACTGTTTAGAATAGCAGTTTACAAATAATTGCTGTTGAATCTTCCGGGTTATATGGTCGTGATCGAAGAAACATATCCGCTCCTGACGTTTCGTCCAGAGCTGTGCTGGACATCTTCAGAGGTGCTACTGGTAGGGGTGAGTCTTGCCGACTGACGAGTCGGGCATTTTTTTCCTTTATTGAATTTTAATGCCCTAATACAGGCAGGCTGGCAGCAGCCAATGATGTTGCTCTACAGCCGAGCGAATGGTAAACAATGGACAAAACAGAATATAAAATTAAAGGTGATAAAAAGGCGCTTTTACAATTTCAAGATGAAAATTTGGGAGAAAGTTAAAAGACAATATGACAGCGGACAGAACATACATAGTTGTAAAAACAAGACAATGCCACGGTGGCTAAAAAACACTCACTGCAGACGACGAGACATAACAAGACGATGACATTGAGGTAAAAAACACTGAACACTGGTGTATGCAACGTTAAAAAGCACTGGGCGACGAAACACTATACACACGAAGCAATGAACACTTAAAAACACAGCACTGTACTGGCCCTGCAGGGGAAGGGGGTGAGAGGATGGAGAAGGCGCGGGGGAAGGGGAAGGAGGTGAGGGACGGGAGAGTGGGAGAAACCAGAAGGAGCTCCCGGGGAGGTGGAGAAAAGAGGGGGTGAGCCGAGCGGGGGACGGGAGTGGGAGGGGAGGGGGAGTGAGGAGGCAGTGGCAATCCACAGAGAGTGGTCACAGTTGGAAGGAGGGATAGATGTCGGGACGGTTTTGGAGAACGTCGTCAGGGAGAGGTAGGTGGTGAAAGCCACCCTCGGAGAGGACGTAGAGTGTGTGGAGATGAAGGGAGGGAGGGATGTGGCGGTAAAGGCGTGGCAGGGGCCCGGGATCCAGGAGGAGAGGAGATACCAGTGGGTTATGGTACTCTATCTTTCGGTGGATGTACTTGAGGCGGATGTGTTGAAGGAATTGGACCAGGTGTGGGAATGGAATGAGGTCGTAGATGATCCGCGTGGGGGAGGGGAGGCGGATGCAGTAGGCGAGGCGAAGGGCGTGGCGTTCGAGGATATTCAAGGATTCATAATAGGAGGGGGACGAGTCGGGCGTCGGAGAGCGGTATAAATACTGTCTAAACAGGGGGCGTGTCAAGTGTTCACGTGCGCAGCAGAGATAAGCCTTGTCAAAGATAAAACATAACTTTAGATAGTCGGTGGTCAAAGATAAAAGTATAACTACCTACTCTGTAGATCCACAGTTCATATGTCATTAAGTTTCATAGCTTATTCACTTCTATTAAAATTATCTCCAAGCTTGTATATTTAGATTGCTTCTCTGTACGTATCCTGTATTCAAATATTATGAATTATCTCGAACAGAACGATCTATTGACCCAAGGTTAACACGGATTCAGAAAATATCGTTCATGCGAAACACAGCTAGCTCTTTATTCACACGAAGTGATGGAGAAAATATCGTTCGTGCGAAACACAACTAGCTCTTTATTCACACGAAGTGGTGGGTGCTATCGACAAGGGTTCGCAAATCGATTCCATATTTCTTGATTTCCAGAAAGCTTTTGACACCCTACCTCACAAACGGCTTTTAATCAAATTGTGCGGTTGTGGTATATCGCCCCAAATTTGCCACTGGATAGGGGATTTCCTGCCAGAGAGGACACAATTCGTAGTAATCGATGGTAAGGCATCGACTAAAGCAGAGGTGATATCGGGCGTTCCACAGAGTAGTGTTATTGGTCCTCTGCTCTTCCTTATTTACATAAACGATTTAGGGGCGAATCTAAGTAGCTCTCTGTAAGATTACCGCCCAATAGAAATATTGGTAATTAATAGCATTTGATAATTAAACAGTATGAAGTTCACTGCAAACATTGATCATGCCAATGCACTACATGTTACACAATTTTAACCTTATTAATTATGGTAGCAATGTATGTAAACAGTTGTGTGACAACATTTATAGTTAGGCCATAGGTAGAAATTCTCCACGTTGAGATTTGCTGTGTACTTGTAGCTGACGGGAGGCCAGCGAGCAGGCCGACGTTGGTGGCTTGTTCCAGCTTAGGATTTTCCAGTTCGTTTCCGGTGAGGGGAGAGAGGGACAATGGCGAGTGCCAGGCACAGTGCAGTGCACAGCGTGAAATAAAATATTCTAATACTACTGGCATTTGAAGTAATACGATGCAGTTAGGAACCTTTAAGGCCCTCATTACAAAATAGCCTGTTGATAAATAAACAATGCATTAGCTGATAGTTACATCTGGCGTAATATGTTTAATTGACAATGAAAAGTAATAAATTACCAACGAAGACAAGACAGTTACACAACTAGCATGCCAAGGTTTGTTTATAAAACTAATATATTAACTATTTCTCATTTTATTTTCAATTAATCTTGTGTATTTTATCTTGAAGTATTCAGTTAAATCACTTATCTGTGACATAAGAAATTGCACGATTATGATAAATAGTACAAAGGATGTTTATACCAATATAAAAACCTAAGAAGACTATTTAATGTGTAGTGTAATTATTTTGATTTTAAGTAAAGTTTTAGAAATGTATTGGCTGAGCGCTGTACGTTGGCAAATCGGTTAGAACAGCTCACATGGGGAAGTTGATGATGTAGGGGAAAAAACCCCGGCAGTTGAGCTTTTGGCGCGCGCGCGCGCGCGTGGGCAGGAAGTGACGACTCGGGAGCACGTGGGGTAGCTGGCCGGGCGGCATCACTCTTCGTCAGTCGGCATGTGGCTCTCGAGGTGGAGACTTTAGATTTGCGTGTGGCAATCGCCACGTGTGGTTGCTCGTCGTAGACTGCACCAAGTTGAATCGAGTGCTACTGTGTGTTGTGAATATTTAGCCAGTGGAACAAGGTGTGCATCGCATTGAATTAAAGTGACTGTGATTTGTTAATGTAACACGTGTCGTCGCATAGGCATGAACATAAACGGTGTTTGAGACTGCCACATGGTGTTAAAACAATTTGCGGCAAATATTCATTTTGTCTGGGGGCTCTCAAGCTATAACTTTATTTGATAAATGCGCCAACGTACAGACGTATCAGTCACAGGGTTCTAATATTGTGAAATAAACAACATAAAGTGAACTTTCACGTGTTTTCAAAAATAGTAGTTAGTACACCCTTTTCTCTCATGAACTTTATTTTTTTTATTAATTTGTTTTGTTAATCGCAGAGGGAGACCAAGAGACGCGTATAGTAAGCAGATTCAAGTGGATGTGGGTTGCCGTTCTTATGAGGAGATGAAAAGACTTGCTCGGGATAGACAAGGGTGGAGAGCTGCAACAAACCAGTCTCCGGACTGAAACCATAAAACAACACAACAAATCATATGCAGGGAAGGAAAGCTGTGAACGTGTGATATCATCCCTTAGAAAACGAGTCAAACAATCGCAATCACAGCTCCAGTGTTTTTGCATGTCTAGGAATTTGGTTCGCAGCTGGTGGTTGTGAGTTTTAAAAATTAAACTTTCTCTATTTTAAACTCTCACCGCGACCTTCACTCTCGCATCTCTTAGGTCGTTTGCAGATGACGCCGTCATTTACCGTCTAGTAAAATCATCTGAAGATCAAAACCAACTGCAGAACGATCTGAATGAGATATCACTATGGTATAAAAATTGGCAATTGACTCTAAATAATGGCAAGTGTGAAGTCGACCACATGAGTACGAAAAGAAATCCGTTAAACCTTCTTTACCAGATAAATCAATCAAAAGCGAAGGTCGTAAATTACATAAAATACCTAGGAATTACTATTACTTCAGACATAAATTGGAAACAGCACGTAGATAATATCGTGGGAAAGGCGAACCAGAGACTGCGTTTTATTGGCAGAACCCTTAAAACAAGCAAACTAATAAAGAAACTGCATACACTACGCTTGCCCGTCCATTTTTGGAGTATTGCAGCCCAGTGTGGGATCCTTATCAGGTGGATTTAACGGAGGACATCGAAAGAGTCCAAAGAAGGGTAGCTCGTTTCGTATTGTCACGATACAAGGGAGACACCGTTACAGAAATGATACAGGATCTGGGATGGGAATCATTACAACAACGGAGCTTATCGCTGTGGCGTGGGCTACTTGCGAAACTCCAATCGCCAACATTCTGCTCCGAATGCGAAAATATGTTCTTAACTCCAACTTACATAGGTAGAAATGATCATCATATAAAAATACTACATATCAGAGCTCGAACGAAGAGATTCAGGTCTTCTTTCTTCCCGCGCGCTATTCGAGAATGGAATGGGAGATAAATAGTATAACGGTGGTTCGATGAACCCTCTGCCAGGTACTTAAATGTGATTTGCAGAATATCCTATGTAGATGTAGATGTACAGTCGTGGATAATAGTTCGTGTGAATACAAGACTGAAAGAACACAAAAGTCTTTGCCGACTGGGTAAAAGTGAGAAATCAGCTGTAGCTGAACATGTTTTCCAATCAGGAAATTATGAAGTTTTCCGAAATGAAAATTTTATCTACAACGGCGAACTATTATCCACGGCTGTACAGAGAAGCAATCGAAATATACAAACATGGAGATAATTTTAATAGTAAGGAAGAAGCTATGAAACTGAATGACATATGGACTATGGCTCTTCAGAGTAGGTAGTTACGCTTTTATCTTTGACCATCGACAATCCAAAATTATATTTTATCTTTGACGAGGCTTATCTCTGCTGCGCACTTGAACACTTGACCACGCCCCCTTTTAGACAGTATTTATAACCACTCTCAGACGCCCGTCTCTTCAGTAGCACTCTGAAGATCTCCAGCACAGCTCTGGACGAAACGTCAGGAGCAGATATGTTTCTTCGACCCGACCATATATCCCGGAAGATTCAACAGCAATTATTTCAGCCGCCCGTGAAAGCCTTCACTGCAGTTTACAAATACTCAACCTGTATCCCTCCGTACTCAAACTGCGATTTCCGTGACTGAAGTCTGAATCCTAATTCTGTGATTTCTGCGATTTGTGCTACTGCTATTTCTGCGATTTCTGCTACTTCCGTGACTTAGGCGATTTGTATGTTAGATGCTTTATATACACGCTCCATAAGAGATACCTCGTCCTACATGTAAATATACACAAATTATGAATACTGATACTCCATTTGCAAATAACTTCGGATTATTCATCCATTATTTACAACTAGAAAAATGAGAATTACTCTTCTAAAAGCTATTTAAATGTTTGATGTGTAATGTATAGTTGAAACACAGGTTATTCGCAAGTAGTATCTAACAGAAATTGGCAAGTAGGCCTGTAGCCTATCTTAGCAGAAATATTCGGCCAGATTACAGCAACTGTGTCAGTGCAACGAAAGTGCTATGTTATTGCCTGTAAAATGCATGAACAGATTTTTTTAACATTGTGTGATGTAAGCCACTTACTAATTTGAAAGATATGATAAGTAAATGTGAAATACACCATGAGTGAATTCTGAAAATTCTGTTTTTCCTTTACAACCTTTCGGTGCCACTAAATATTCTGCCAAATATCTATTGATAAGAGCTTGCGTTATAGTTTACTTATGGAAGTGCCGACCTAGTGTGCTGATGTTGACAAATAAATCTTCACTTTAAAAGAATATTTAATTTAATGACTGTACAAGGTTACACACAAAGAAACCTTACATTCACAGACCAAATATAACATTATCTATTTTATGATAAAATATTATTTTCATCATTCTATGTGAGTCAGATTTCTAAGATCATTCATCAGTAGTTGCCAACATAAGCACACTCAGCCACCACAAAAGTTTTAATAATACCGAACGATCCGATACCACCTGTCCTCTTTCTCTCACAGGAGGGAACGCACAAAAAGGAAAAAGAGGGGAAACAACATTCTTAAACCTGAAACAAAATCTGATAAAGTAAAACTCTCCATTATGCGAAAATTTTTGTATTTTCAAGTGTAATAATTTTACTGAATCCTCGAAGAAATAAATTTACTCCTATATCGTAGTACTTAAAACAGTCCACAATGAAAATAAAGTTGGCCTACTGTTAAATATTTCGTGAAATTACTTAGTTGACTACTTTATCCCACCCCCTTGGAATATTTATTTTATGTACGACGTATAAATGCATGTCAAAATACTCGCAGAAACCAGATCTGCAATGTAAGATACGTATTCTGAATTTACGTAATAGTTGTAGGTTTTATGACGAACAATTATTTTAAACAGGGATCAAGTGCGTGACACAATCATAATTTGATATTCACATTCGATATCTGTCCCAACTATAAAGAAAATAATCACATTTTAACGTAGAAACATAGATGTCAGGCTTTGCTTCACAACAAACATGTAAGTGCTGCTGCTAGTTTAAAATAGTGCCAGTAAGTGTTCACATTTTCACAAAGCAAATTATCTTTTTTGTTTATTAATTCGACCACATTCATAAACAACACATGAGTGAAAGTACGACAGTTGGCCAACAACTAGCACAAGGCCGAATATTAAATCCTACTCTCTGTTGCTGCTTGCGACTCTTGTTGCGACTTTTCACTGAAACAGAGAAGGCATTCTAGCTCAACAGAAAACGCACGCGTCGCACGATCTAAACTGCTACTTGTGACTCTTAAGTGGGGTTGACACGAACACGAATCGTTGGCGCACGTTTTACGTGCGCAGGTCAAGATGCTCGTGTGAACCCCCAAAATCTCAACTAGCGCACGTAGAAACGAAAGCTGAGGTCGGGTTTACTTACTTGTGCAAGTTGGTTTCCTCCACTACTTTTTCGTCCTTTCCGCAAGATGGCTGTTGCTGTCGAATAGCTTGTTTATAGTGCGTGTCTATACATTTGCGTGTTGTAAGTCGATAATAGCATTTTGTTTCTGAGTTAAGACCGATGGCAGTTGCTAAAAAGTGGCCGTTGCAATATACAGTTTAGTTTCTGGAACTATATGAAGAGCATTCATGTCTATAGAACATACATCTGCCTATTTATAAGTGTAACATGGATTAAAAACAGACAACAAATTACCTTCAGACGTACTTCTAATGCCTTGTACATTGCATCCAGCACCTCAGGCATGAACTCTGGAAGACTATACATAAATCGCACGAGGCAAATGAACCGCCGGAAGCAAGGTGCCTCAGAGCGACTTATAACTTTAAATGGGCAGGAATAGCATCCAGCATTAGAGCGTTCTTTTTTTAATAGAAGGCCCTACTAGTCTTAATAAATGTTCAAAATTGGTTACGTCCATCCGAAAATGATTTTCAAATGACGCTTCGTCCTCGTTTTCCAGTTCCCTGATTAACACCGTTGACGCTCTCCTCGCAATCCGCTTGCATATCCAACAGCTGCGTCTGTTTAAACATTCTGTGATTTTCAGGATGGCAAATAAAGCCACTACTCGGAGGCCTGTACATAGCATGTCACAGCACGTAAAACATGATCGGGTCGACTCTCCTTTAGTTGCGACTTTTCACTGAAATAGTTCGAACGTCATATACACACACAAATACACACAAATTCACACATACACCACGCAGACGGCAGAAAGCTAGATGTATCAATTTCGGCCAACAGATGGCAGCCGGCATGGTCTAAACTGCGACGCTTAGTTGCTACTTGCGACTCTTAAAGGCGATTTGTCACTGAAATCGGAGGTAGACTATAGCCTTCCAATGCAAAGATGTTAGTATAAACTTGCACCAACAAATGGCAGACTGCGTTGAGAGAGTAAACTGCTTCTTGCTGCTCTTAGTTGCTACTTGCTCCTCTTAGTTGCTACTGCGCTTCTAAACTGCGACTGTAATCGCAGTCAGATTCCGTAAAGTTGCGACTGTGAAAACTGCGACTTCTGAATCACTGTGACTTCTAACAGATACGTGACTTTCGAGTCATCACAAAGGGAGAGCAAAGGCAGAGGCGAGCCGCAGGGCCACTGCTTGTCAGCGCACACTTCACGCAGCAGAGGCGCAACACAGGCAGAAGAGGGCAGTACATGCTGCATGTCCACTGCAAACCTTTAGATGCAATTAGATTTTATTCCTGAATCTCCTTGAAAGCTCAATTTAATTTGTGTGTGTGTGTGAGTGTTCCGATAAAGTGAGTATAAGAGCAGTGAAAGGTCTGTTGAGCAACAGGCAAAAGTGACGAATATATAGCGAACTTGTCTGGTCTATGGAAGTTCATTATAAGCTCTTGGGCTATTCCGACTAAACAGTTGACAGTTCAAAGAGAGTCACATGCTGAGTAAGGTAGACTTAAAAGAGAAGCAAAGTAGTCATATACACAAAAGAAAATTAGCTATATGTTTTAGGAACGTAATTAAAATCAGATTTATTTTTCTCTCATTTCTTTTACAATCCAGATAAACAAGTGTCACTGCCAATTTAATAATTGAAAGAACCCTTATACAACTGTCATATTTAATCATGATTATGGTGCAGTATATACGATCAGAAACACTTTTCTTCTCGGTGACACATGGTAATGCTTTTCACATGTCTTAGATTGAAAGATATATCGATATGAAAATGTTTTGAAAATCACAATTTACTTGTTTAACTGCATTTACAAGCAACGTGTTTCCTTAACTAGTCTTTATTCGTAGCTCTTCCATGGTCCTGTGTACTAAAATACTTATGTCTGCTTTTTTCTCCTTCTTTGATGACAGTTGTGCTTGGACATCCAGTATTTTATTACATTGCATACCTTTTTCGTCTCTGTCATCAATTCTAATGATAATTACCATGAGCAGCCATAATATTTGTTAGTAATTAGTGAAGATATGTTAGTAGTTTTGCAGTTGTTGAATTTCTGAAAGTAGTTTAGAATTCAAGTTGAAGAATACGGTACTGCCGAGAGACGTCCCTAGCATCCTCTATGGTTTAGTAGTGGGCTGAAGCTCCACGAAGCGGTGGACATTGTGTTCCAAGAAATGGAAGAAGGTACCTGATGATTAAAAAAAAATCGTTGCACATCCCTTCTGGCTTTGCCGAACTTATCATTCAGTAGTAACGGGAATTTTAGCTTACAAAGTGCTGTCATGCCTGCCACGAAGTTTATTGCTGAATCGAGAGACTCTAGACAGTAAAAATACACAATCAGTATCTTCGGTTTATGAATCTCGGTGTCTTCCTATTTCAGTTCAGTTCAGTTCAGTTCAGTTCTGTTCAGTCGTTCATTTCCAGCTTAGGGTCGGTATCGGCAGCATACGAAGAAAGAAAGACACGAGGCAGATCCGCACTCGGCACAGCAGGCGCCAACAGCCTCACGTGTGGCGCGTAGATGACAATCGCGATGCGTCAAACGTATCTCACGTATTTTCTCGAGAATGGAAAGAGATATGGCTCTCCTTCCACCATTAAAAACAGTTTCCATACGTTAGTAACATTTCGTACGCAGTAATGAATGGTGTAAAACGCAGCAAACGCAAACTGTTCAGCGACTACATTTTTCACTGCAAACTCTTCAAAACATGCGTGGTTTTGTACTTTATTTTTTACTAGCTGAAAACCCGGCGTTACCCCAGTATTTATGTTGTTATTCCTGCCATTTTTACGCGTATATTCATTTGTATAAGGGCTGTATGTCTGTAAAATCTGTTGGGACAACAATTAGTAGTAAAGACGTAATAGATTGAAACTTGGTGCGTGATGGGGCGGTATTCCATGAACGTTGCTGTTTATGTGCTCATACCTCATAAACTACGTGTCGTAATGTGATACAACGTAGAAGGTACACTCAACTATATGCGTGCATACTTTCTGTAAAATTTCCTGCCGCTACAATTTGTAGTGTAGAAATTATAAATTGTAACGTCATACCGAATGCCACAGTTTTAGTCCATGAACAGCGGGACCTTACTGTTTATGTGCTCATATCTCATGAACTACGTGTCGTACTGTGCTACAATTTAGAAGGTACATACAACTATATGTGTCTATACTTTCTGTAAAATTTGCTGCGGCTACAGTTGTTATTATACAAATTATAAAGTGTAATGTCATACCAATTGCCGTAGTTTTACTCCACAAACAGCGGAAAAGTAGTAACCGAGAAACTTTTTTCCTTTCATCATTTTGCTATGGTTGTCAGCGAGAAAAAATTTAATAATGGTTTTAAATTATGTTTAAAGTTTGTTGCAATTCGCTACGCATTCTCATTCTCATAAAGCGTATTTATAAAGTCTCTCCGCATTATGTGGAATTTTTTTGCGATTCCTATTGTTTATGACGTCATATGTTCTGAACCATGTGTCTTATGTGATTCTTAACCCTGCAGCAGTTGTTAGCTCACGATAAGTAATGAATAGACACACCTGTGATTTACTAATCGTAATAGAAAATGCAAGTCTCACTGGAAACTGCAGTCTCTTGAAGTTAAAAGCCATATCTGTCATAAATAATGGGTATTCCTTGGATGCACTCTGTTCCATTCTTTTCCTTTCCTTATGACTCTATAGAAGTCTATTGCTATCGCCTGCATCCGTGTGCGCTTCAGAGCTCGAAGTAATCAATATTCCTGTCAGCTTTCCAGGAGTTTCTTTAAGCTGACTGGAATAAGTGTTACATGATGTGACAGGTTTTTATCCATCATAGTATATATAATCTCATATTTATTGAATTACATGTTCTACAAATGTATAATTTTGTAGTTATATATTCATTTGTATAAGTTATATGTGTCGGTAACATCCCTTTCGAACAGAGTTATATTTGTAAGGAAGTAATAGATTAAACCTTACGCGTGATTAGGCGGTTTTTCATGAACGTTACTGTTATTGCCTTGTATCTCATGAACTACGGGTCGTACTGTGATATGATTTATAAAATACATTCATCTGTATGTGTGTATACTATCTGCAAAATTTCCTGCGACTACAATTTGTAGTGTAAAAATAATAAATCGTAACGTCATACCGAACGCTGTAGTTTTAGTCCATCAACAGCGGAATGTTACTGTTTATGTGCTCATATCTCATGAATTACGTGTCGTACTGTGATACAGTTTAGAAGGTACATTGAAATATACGTGTGTATAGTTTCTGTAAGACTTCCTGTGGCTACAATTTGTAGTGTTCAAATTGTAACTTCATACAGAGAGCCGTAGTTTTACTCCATAAACAGCGGAAAAGTAGTAAGCGAGAAACTTTTTTCCTTTCATCATTTTACTATGGTTGCTAGCGAGAAAAAGTTTAATAAAGGTTTGAAATTATGTTTAAAGTTTGTTGCAAGTCACTAACTGTCATTCTCATACACTGTATTTCGAAAGTCTCTCCGCATTATATGGCGATTTCTATTGGTTATGACGTAATATTTTTTGAACCATGTGCCGTATGTGATTCTTAACCATGCAGCAATTGTTACCTCACGGTAAGGAATGTGTGTACCAAATTTGGTTGAATTTCGCGTATCTCATTGTTTATTACGTCATATCTCGTGAACTATGTCGTATGTGATTCTTACAGCGAGCCTCCTCATGGATTGAAGCTTTCGTGTACAAAATTTCATAAAGATTAGAACAAAATTATAGATTTGTATGTAACACGTACAAACATACGGACACTCTGCTTTATGTATTAGATTATAACAATAACTGTAGACAATAACTGAAAGAAAACCAGTTCAATATCACGCGGTGGCTTTTGGGTATAAGATACAGAAAAATAATTTTTTCTACCCAATAGTTTCTCCAAAATCGATTGAGGAATCTGCGTTTGTGCAGAACACGCACAAATCCGAAAATAGTGTTTTTAATTTTTTTACGCAAAAAGTCTTAGAGAGAAACTAAATACAGAGAAGGATGTAGCTCATATTCGTCTACATAAAACAATTTTTTTCGAAGCATATCGTATGACTTGAAATTCCACTTTCGGACAGAGGTGGAACAGAGGCGCAGGAAAACTGTGCGCCTCGGACAACCTGACAGAGGCGTGATCGAGGAAACGCCTGTCCTCCGCCTCGGCTGCGTTAAGTATGCGGCAGGCTGTCCCATTGGGAGGCATGCGTTACAGAAGGCTGGCTACGTATCCTCTGCCTCTCTTCTGCCTGTACTGCGTCAAGTGTGCGCCGGGCTTAAGCCACGTCAGCACAGCACAGCGCAGCCACAAAATAGGCAGTGCAGTGTATAGAAGAGAAAGCTGGGGGCGGCCCCTTTCATCTGTATGTGGCCCAAAGACCTTGTATAAATGACTTAGAGTTCCTAACGGCGCTTGCTTTCGCGGGATAATTTGAAGTTTCGTCCGGCCGCCATTATAGTGGCAAGCATCAGATACAGGTCACGCACTTTTTCGTGACCCCTCTGTGATCGGCGGAAGTCGGCTGAGTTCGTGTGTTTACGGAATGTTTATGCTCTGTACCTACCTTACCTCGTAACAGCATTGTACAAAGTAGGCTCGTCAATGTATTGTTGATTTGTGCTTGGTATTGATTATTGTCTTCCACTTTTTTATTTCCTAAAGTAAGTCCACATATCCCGACGACTTCTTTTAGAAAAAGGAAGGGTGTCCCTGAAAGTGGTATAAAGAATGTTAATTCCGATTGTTATTCAGTTACGACAATAAAAAGAGGCAGAAAGTGTTGCTACACAGGCTTCATAAGTTCCTTTAAAATATTAATATTTTGTAGATAGACCTATACGTTCCAGTTTTCTATTACTCAAACATTAAAGTGATACTCAATTTCGTGTTCCATCAGTGACGCTTTAAGCTCTTATATGTTGTTTCTTTTAAAACCTGTAAGGTATACGCCATAAGCTGGCGGCGCTGTGGGAAAGAGGCGGAGCTTGTTCTAACAGCCAATGCGCTACGATTCGAATGCAAGCTTCAGCTCCGAACTGTCCGTCTCTGTAGTCTAGTGGACAACGTGGTAGATTGCCACGCATTGGGTCCGGGTTCGATGCCCGTCGATCGGGTAGGAGATTTTTCTCCACTCGGCGATGGGGTGTTGTGTTGTCCTCATCATCATTTCATCATCAGCGACGCGCAAGTCGCAAAAGTCAAAGACTTGCACCAGGCAGGCCGAACAGAATCCCAGCTGGGGTCTAACGGCAAAAAATGCCACACGACATCGTCATCACCTCCCAACATTCTCCGCTCAGGGGCCACGTTTAAGTGCGTCATCTGTAAATACAAGTGTTATGAGATAAATCGTGTATTGTATAGCTACTGTGGTATATATACTCAGTTGGTGGTCACGTCTGTACTGTCTGACTATTGCACTATACATGAAGCGTGAAGATGAGGAGCTGCTCAGCGTTTAACTGCATAAATCGAATTAAGAAAGGAATAAAAAGAACGAATACTGTCTTCCCATTTATATTTTTCAGGAATACAAGTAGGCCTACTACTTGTGTTCAGAGATAGTTACTTTTGCTTAACAGGCTTTTAATCAAGACAATATAGGGTTCTGAATGAAATAAATAACAGACTTTTACAATGCTGGTAGCTTTTACAACCGAGTTTCTTTAGGCAGAACCGGTGGACAAGAAATTCAAAATGTTTCATTTTCTGATTGTGTAAATAAGTATTGGGGCACGAGATCAGTTGCCTCATTGCAAATCGATTTTTTGTTTATCAAATTAATATCAGCTTTACATATAGATATAATAACTGAAAGGGGTTTCCAGAACACATAGTCACACTGAATGCGCATTGTGAAGTTGAACCCTATGACGATAGCTGCTGACTTTTCAGCAGTTTCCACTTCTATAAGGTATTTGACTTACAGTATTAAAATGTAAATATTCTTGCTAGATACTCTAAAGCTAAATTTAGAGGCACTTACTTACAAAATAGCTATGGCATACTTCGTGTTCTTAAAAGAATTTGCTAGTGGCTGTAGCTATATTCACCAGGTAAAGCGCTATTTTACAGTTATGTTTCTGATGGGATATTTCATTTTCACAGTCGAGTTTTAACATTAGCTGTGTCAGGCAGCCCGGTTTCATTTTAGATGCTATAAAATATCAAAATATTGGAGACTACAGCAGGTACTCAAGAAACAGGTATAGTGTTGTGAAACTCTTCCGAAATTAATGTTTATACAAAACTTTCACCATCGTAAAATATACTGAGAAAGCGCCAGTAATCGTTTCTGACGATAAATTCATATGCTGCACTTAAAACTAAATGTTATAATTCGGTTTAGTTAGGAAGAAGAAACGCTGTTGGCCGATTTATAAGCCGTAAGTATAATAAATTTACACACACCGAATTTTGTTGTATATTCAAATAATCTATAGCGGTTTTGTAATTATATATTTAAATGAGCCATAGATTTCGCGACATAACTCGAATGAATACACACGCTAATCAAAAGAGTTCCAAGCACATTTAAAGTTCGCTCGGAAACTTGCCACCATAGCCGCTGAGGCGCTCTTCAATTTGCCCGCTTTTCGCAGTCGGCCGCTTACGGGACTGTGGGGGCTTGCTGAGGCCGAGCGTTGTGCTCGACGCCATATTGAAAGATAGTAAACGCGGAGCTATGGACACTTAGTACTATGGCTGGGAATGGACTTTTTAAGAAGTGCAGCTAATCTCACCGACTTTTACGGAAGGAAAGGAAAGGAAACGGCTTTTCATTAGGCTCTCCTCTATTTTGCGACCTGTTTTTGCACCTAATTGTAATCCAACTAAAAAGAAAAGTAGGAATACATTTTAATGCAACTAAGAAAACGTACGACGTACTCCATCTTTTTATTTGGTGCTTATCTCTAGAAAAATCCCAAGTAACGCGAAATTATTTTTTGGGAAATTAGTAATAAATAAGAAAGTGACTTTACAACTGCCAGGTTTTATTTAACACGAATAATTTTGAACAAAATATCGGGTCAGAGTTAGCAGTACAACGTTATCAAATAGAATTAATGACGTCTGGTCATATATAAAACTTAAATTACACACAAATGAAGGATAGGTAGCGGAAACGTGAAACTACGTCACAAACTTACTCTGTAGCTTGTAATTTTGTAGCACACATTGTTTCAGTAATAGCAAAGGAAATAGTATTTACCATTTTCCTCTTAGTCTTCCTTGTGAATATCGCCTTTCACACTAGAAGTACCACGCGGCTCGTACATGACTCATATGGGTATTTCGAGAGCCCTACCCGCCACCATATTATTCGTAGGACCAAACCGTCTCGTGACTTTTTATCATTTATAGAGCTGTATAACTCACCAAAATTTCATCCCTTTCGGCCACCAGTAGTACCATGTGGGTAATTTTTGACCCATACAAAGTTTATCACAATCTGGTATCAGCAACGCCATCTTTTAGACGGGAAATAATTTATGGGCGTGTCTCGACTTTATTCACGAGATGTTGAGTATTTTATGACACTTTAGGTCGAAAATAACGTGATAAAAAATATTAAAACAAATTAAAAAAATCAGAGGTCGGATGAAGCCTTATACCGGTGCGGCTTTCGGTTTTCTGTGGACTGGCGTCATGCCAGTGGCAATAGTAAATCACAGATTAACCACACCTCTTTTTTCTGCTAATAGTTCTATGACACATATTTCCGTCTTTTAACTGCACTGCACCAAATACTTGCCGGCCGCGGTGGCCGAGGCGACTGAGGCGCTCCAATCACGGTCTGCACGGCCACTACGGTCAGGGGTTCGAATCCCCCCTCGGGCATGGATATTTGTGCCGTCTTTAGTATAAGGTAGCTGATAAGTAGGTTGTAAGTTTAGGGACTGATGACCCCGTAGTTAAGTCCCATAAGCTTAACAAACATGTGTGTGTGTGCACCAAATACTTGTATACTTTTACGCGATTAAAGCAGTTGAAGTATACAATAAACAAAACAGAGGACACTTACCTAGTCCCGTCTCGCTTCCAAGACGGCGCGTTGCCGCGCCATAGAATATCTTTCAAGATGGCCGACTCCTCACTAAAATTTGGACGACAGACTGCTTCTGTAAACTCCCTATTCTGTGGCGCAAGGAGGACTCCCTGAGTTCGTAGATGGCGCTCTGTGTGGTGGCCGTTCCCGCCTCGCACTAAATACAACATCGTTTGTGGAAATGCCAACGTCAAGAAGGAAACGTATGTTCAGATGTTTGTAAAGCTAATGGGACTTAACTGCGGGGTCATCAGTCCCTTGACTTACAAACTACTTACGAACTAACTTATACTAAAGACAACACAAACATCCATGTCCGAGGGAGGCTGTGAATCTACATTTACATCTACATGGGATACTATGTAATCACATTTCAGTGCTTGGCAGAGGGTTCATCGTACCATCTCTATACTATGCAACTACCAATCCATTCTCGAATAGCGCGCGGGAAGAAAGAACACCTGAATCTCTTCGTTCGAGCTCTGATTTCTCGTATTTTCTTCTGATGATCATTTCTACCTATGTAAGTGGGAGTTAACAATATATTTTCGCATTCGGAGGAGAATGTTGGCGATTGCAGTTTCGTAAGAAGCCCACGCCGCAGCGATAAGCGTCGTTGTTGTAATGATTCCCATCCCAGATCGTGTAACATTTCCGTAATGCTGTCTCCCTTGTATCGTGACAATAGGAAACGAGCTGCCCTTCTTTGCACTCTTTCGATGTCCTTCGTCAAACCCAGCTAACAAGGATCCCACACTGAGGGTTTTCCCTCCACGCAGTTTGTATTCAAACCCACAAATCCGTGACACTAGTTACTGGAGGAGCATGACGCACCAGCTGTCGACCAACTAATCCCAGAAATATCAGATGGGTGACATGTCTGGCCAACGTGCATGTCAGTCAAGCTATGATACCCGTCTCTCTTCGATGACGGCCTGTATATTCCTCGTAATATGTGGCCAGGCAAAAGTAATATAGGTCTACATATAGATTTTATACAATATATTCAAGAAATAAGTATTTAGAGATCTTCCTGTAATCTGTAATACAGTGCAACGATGTGTCAAAATTTTAAAGCAATCGGTCATGAACTTTCTCCTAACGGCTATACACAAACCAACAGAACATTTTTATGTATATAGAATACTGACTGGTGGTTGGTAGGGGGGGGGCGAATTAGAGGGAGGTGGGGATAAAAGGAGGGGCAACTTTTGCAGAACTACCCAGTCTCAAAGAAATAAGAACCGCCGGGTCTGAACACATGCGAAATGCATGTTTGTTTTTGGGAAGAATGAAGTTTTTGTTGAGTATCGGATACGTGTTTTAATTAATAATAATTCTATGATTTTGTCTTCTGAGAAACATTCTACTACTACTACTACTACTAATGCAGTACAAATAAAAGAAATCAACGTACTTTTTATCAATGTGTAGAATACAATTTCTTCCTTGCACGTGGGCAGAGCCGTTGGTTCAGAGCACTAAAGAATAGGATATTACCCGATGTTTTTACAAAATTCATTGCCACCTCTAACTTCATCCAAGTAGAGGCCTCAGTTTGATCCGACTTGGTCTGATCAGTATCCACGGCCAAGCAACGACCCAATCACGTGAACGCCTCTCAGCTACAACATAATCAGACTAGCTGAGCCTGCCGGTCGCTAACTTCACGGTCTGACTGCAAGGAACCAATGGCGGGCTGAGGAGGGCACCACGTGGGGCTCTGAGGCGAGCGTCTGCGGGCCGCAGCCCCAAGGAGACGCGCTCTTCCTCTCTGGCTTCCGATCTGTTCTGACGCACGTCCCACTTCCGCGTAATGGCGGAAGACTTCCTAAGTAATAGAACGCAGTACGTTGTTCTCGACGGCGAGTGTTCATCAGAGACGAGTCTATCGTCAGGCGTGCCCCAGGGGAGTGTGATACGACCGCTATTATTTTCTATGTATATAAATGATCTGATGGACAAAGTAAGTTGTAATTTGCGGCTGTTTGCTGATGATGCTGTGGTGTATGGGAGGGTGTCGTCTCTAACTGACTGTAATAGCATACAGGATGACTTAGACAAAATTTCTAGTTGGTGCGAAGAATGGCAGCTAGCTCTCAATGTAGAAAAATGTAAGGTGATGCGCATGAGTAGAAAAAGCAATCGCATAATGTTCGAATACAGCATTAGTAGTGAGCTTCTTGATGCTGTCGCGTCGTTCAAATATCTAGGCGTAACATTGCAGAGCGATATGAAATGGGACGAGCATGTAAGGACAGTTGTGAGTAAGGCGGACAGCCGACTTCAGTTTATTGGGAGAATTTTGGGAAGATGCACTTCACCTGTAAAGGAGACCGCGTATAAAACGCTTGCACGACCACGTCTTGAGTATTGCTCAAGTGTTTGGGACCCGCAGCAGATCAGTTTAAAGGAAGACATAGAGGCGGTTCAGAGACGAGCAGCTTGATTTGTTGCCGGTAGGTTCGACCAATGTGCGAGTGTCACGGAAATGCTCCGGCAACTCAGTTGGGGATCGCTGGAAGAAAGACGACGTTCTTTTCGTGAATTTCTGTTAAGTAAATTTAGAGGGCCGGAATTTGAAGCTGAGTGTAGTACGATCTTGCTGCCGCCTACTTACATTTCGCGTAAAGATCACAAAGACAAGATAAGAGAAATTAGGGCTCGAACGGAGGCATATAGGCATTCTTTTTTTCCTCGTTCAATCTGGGAGTGGAATAGGAAAGGAAATGTCTAGTAGTGGTACAGTGTACCCTCCGCCACGCACCTTACGGTGAATTGCGGAGTATGTATGTAGATGTAGATGGCGCGTCTTCCGCCACCTGACTTGTTGCTCTGAGTCAACGGCGTCCTCCCTGGTGCCTATGTAGGTTGTTGTAGGAACCTGTTATTTTGGAATGGGAAACTGTTATTTCTTAATAATATTCAGCTTTATCTTATTTGTCGAATAGACTGTTCACTTGAGCCCCTGCTGCTGAAGGTAAATTTTTACCATACCCTAAATTCTACTTAAAAATAACTTTATTCCTCCCATGTGTTATTTCCAAATATTTGAGACAAATGATCCTTACAAATTCGTTCCAAGATTTTTGCAGATCTTACATTTGCCAATTTCCAAATCAACTAATTTTGTTGTTGTTTTGTTTGATCGCCATTCAGTTTATTTTATCAATAATGAAAGGAGCAGCATTAGCCGTAAAATCTTTTGCTTTATTCAGGCAAATCGATTTCGGTTTTCCAAGAAACCATTTCCAGTGCTGTCAGCTGGCCCAACAAGAAATATACAAAATCAAAAACTAATACCAAAGTACAAACTCTCCAATAGGTACCACGATTATGAGTAATTAATACATACCAAGTTTAAAACAGCATTTTTGTGAAATGTACAATGACATTTACGTCTAACATATCCGTTGACAACATTGCTACATACAGGTGATATTATCTGTTTTCATACGAAGTCAAACTGAACCAGCTGCTTACATTTGTCCTCAGGTGGGCTCTGTGTGGACGTCGTTAGCGCTCTCTTTATTGCCTCAAAAAATTTACATTGTTTATATATATAAAAGAAGTTACAATATTAATAAATTGAAATAAATAATTAAATGAAACAAATCGGTTCTATAATTTTTTTCTATTATGGATACAATAAAAGAACAACTCTCGATAGAGCGTGGACCAGACAAAATTTTTACATATAATTACACTCATTACGAAGTTGGAATATTAATTAAAACAAATTGAATAAAATAGCATAATTGACAATAAAACAATAACATAAAATAACATTGGGCAGTGGACAGTATTTTTAGGTGCTCAGCAGAGCAATGAGCAGCAGCATCTAGTGTTTAAAAATGTAGCACGTTGTGTAGCGAACTTCTTGCTTGCATGGCGGGAGTAGCTATGAAAGGTGTGTGAGAAATAAGGTATGCTTTTGAGACAATGTGTTAGGTTCTGAAATCAATATCATTGCAGTTTGCTGCTAAATATTAGACAAATAAAGATTCAAGTGAAAAGTTCATTAGTGAAGTGCAACTTTTTCGCAAATTGCTGCGGATTTCAGAGTTGGACAATCAACTAGTGCCAGCATGTGATCCATTCAACGAAACCGATATGGGCTTTCTGAGTCGAAGGCCCACGCGTGTATCCATTATGACTGCACGACACAAAGCTTTAGGCATCGTCTGTCCGTCAACACCGACAATGGACCATTGAGGACTGGAAATATGTTGCCTTGTCTGATGAGTTTCGTATTCACTTGTATCGAGCAGATGGACTTGAGGGTATGGGGATAACCTCATGAATCCATGGACGCTGCATGTCAGCAAGGAAATGCTGTAACAGTATGGGCCGTGTGCAGCTGGAGTGATATGGGATACGTCTGGATACGACTCTGACAGCTGATCCATACGTACGCAACCTGGCTGAACCTGCATCCATTCATGTCCATTGTGAACTACGAGGAACTTCCGACGGACAATACTACACTGCACATGTCGAGAAGTGACCCCAGGAACACTCTTCGGAGTTTAAACGCTTCCGGTCTCCACCAAACTCCCCAAACATCGACATTATTGAGCATATCTGGGATGCCTTGCAACTTGTTTTTCCTCATACCCTTACGTATTTACGGACAGCCGAGTAGTTCTGCTTCAGACATTAGTCGAGCGCGTGCCATGTCATGTTGCAGCACTTCTGCGTGCTTTGCGATATTTGGTAGTTGTGCCATTTTATTTGGCTCTTCCCTGTAAATGGACTCGCATTGGGGAGGACGGTGGTTCAAATACAACTCCAGCTATCAAGATTTAGGTGTCCCTGAATCACTTCAGGCAAATTCAAGAATGGTTCACTTGCAAGGGCAGGTCTGATTTCCTTCCACATCTTTACCGAAAGGGTAAACTCCGTCAATAATTACCACTCTGTCAACAGGTTGTTAAACCCTAACTTTCCTTCCATCCTTTCTTGGGAGAAAGAAAAGTGTGTAAAGGATTATCTTTGCTTGCACTACGGCAACGGCGTTAAGTGAAAGTTGTGCTGGATCGAGAGTCGAACCCGAGATTCGCACTTTGGGTCAGTTGCCCCCTAACCAGCTGTCTATCCCAGCACGCTGTCCCCCTCAAGTCACACAAATCACACGCCGAGCAAGTTTGTTCTTCATATCTGATGCTTGAACGATGTTACTGCATCTGAGCTGAAGCAGTGAACCTACCGCCATTATCGCAATCATTAATATTTTACCAGTTACTGATATTCTTGAGCACTCGTGAAATGGGCGTACCGGAAAAACGCCACCTCATCGCTAGGTCGGTAATAGTGTGTCTCGTGTCTATTGCGCCGACTATAGCACCATGTTGAAACTCACTTAAATCGTGACAACCCTGCCACTGTAGCAGCAGTAGACGATCTAACGCTGCGTCAGGAACATGTTGCCAACCTTCGCGCCGTCCAGTTTATGTCACTGTCTGCGTATGCATACCTATACAAATTACTTTGGCTCTTTAGTATATACTGGGGTTGAAAGTTAAATACTGGCAACACTGCTGTGCAGACACTGTGTAATGGAATCTGCTATTGTCGCTGATAGTACACGTTGTTGACATACCTACCTTACCTCCAAGCAAATGGACTCGCCCGTGGCCGAGGAGACTGAGGCGCTTCAGTCACGGTCTGCACGGCCACTACTGTCGGGGGTTCGAATCCCCCCTCGGGCATGGATATTTGTGCCGTCCTAGTTCGTAAGTACTTCATAAGTACTTTGTAAGTTTAGGGAATGATGACCCCATAGTTAAGTCCCATAAATTTTACAAACATTTGAACATTTGATTTGACTTGCTCGTCCCACGTCACCGGTGTGCACACAATCGAGAGAAACCTAGTCACTTGTGAGCGAGCGATCTAACGTAAAGGCGTCACTATGTTTTCGAAACAGGCCGCGGCGGAATATCCTTGCGCACTGAAGCGCCGTGCAGCGGTGAGCGCGGCCGTCCGTCGTGGAGGTTCGAGTTCTCCCTCAGGCATCGGTGTATGTGTTGTCCTTGGGTTAGTTTAACTTCGGTTAACTAGTATCCAAGCAGTTAAGTGCCATAGATTTACAAACATTTGAACATTTTGATTTTCGAAACAGCAACAACGGAGCTGGATCAAGACTGAATGTGACAGATGTCTTACAGCACGACAGTGTCATGAAGGGCTGTAAGAGGCGTGCGGGGAATTGGAACTGCCGTACAGAACAGTGGCAGTTCGGAAAACAGGGGCAGACATCCATCGAGCATGTCAATGCTCAGTATCACTGTTGGTTCTTCGGAGCATCACCTGCGACCAGCTTTGTGAAAGGAGCGGCAACACGTTCTGGGCAACCCACCCATCACTTTGCACGACAATGCGCGGGCGCATACACAGTGCAAGCTGTGGCTCCTCTGTTAGATTAATGGGACTGGGAAGTACTTCACTATCGACCATACTCCACGGACTTAAGCCCTTGTGACTCTGATTTGATTCCGAAGATGAAGGAACTACGTCGTGGCGTTTGCTTCAGAACTGTTCCAGAGTTTCGACAGGCAGCTGACCGCTCCATTCGCACCATCAACGGAACAGGCTCTGCTAACGGTATACTACGCCTTCCATATCGGTGCCACCGAAAGAACTGCAATCGAGGTGCAGCAAAGCTAATGCAGTGAGTGCTCAGCTAAGATCTACTCTCTTCTGCAAGAAGGAAGTAAGTACCAAGACTACGTTTTTTCCATCCCAGCCTCGTCGCCACTTTTGTGTCCCGTTTCCGTCGTAGGTGCCGGTGGCCGAGTAGAAAGAGACCGACTCAGGAATAAAGGATGCTCGCTTGTGCAGGTACGAAGGTGAGCAGCCAGAGGGACAACAGAAACTAGAAACACTAGAGTAAATTAGAGCGACATATATATTTCATAGAGACTTAGAAATACTTAACTTTTACATAGCTCAGTACTGCAGAATGCTGATAGTTGAGCTAGAGGCCTGCCTAGTGCCTATCCGATAGCCAAGTCTTCACTGCTGCCTATCTGATTCCGAAGTGTTAACTGGTTCCTATCTCAGTTCCAAGTGAACGATGTCGTTCAGTGGTGGCCACGAGCGGAGTTGTAGCAGAGGGCGCTCGTGGCTGACGTCGTAAGAACGCCGTGCCGTGCGTGCATGGCGGCGCGCGGCGAAAGTAGGTGGCGCGCACTTTAGACTTGTGCGACACCACAAAGTTAGGAGTGCACCGCTCTGTCTTTCGACCAACTTTGTTGTATGGGAATGAAAGTTGGGTGGATACAGGTTACCTTATTCATAAGATACAGGTTATGGATATGAAAGTAGCAAGAATGATTGCAGGTACCAATAGATGGGAACAATGGCAGGAGGGAAATCAAAGAAAAGCTGGGAATGAACACCATAGATGAAGCAGTTAGAGCGAACAGACTGAGATGGTGGGGTCATGTTACACGCTTGGGAGAAGCAAGGTTACCTAAGAGACTCATGAGCGCGTCAGTGGAGGGTAAGAGGAGTCGAGGTAGACCAAGAAGAAAGGCATAACATCAGACGAGGCATCAATGTTAGCATTGAATAGGGGATCACGGAGGAATTTTATTAGAGGTACTATTCTCCAGACTGAACGCTGAAAGGCATAATCAGTCTCTAATGATAATGATGATGATGATGATGATGATTAGGATGGAACGGAGCCATGCTCATAGAGAAGTGGTTAAGGTGACTGCTGGCCGAAAATAAGAAACCCAGTCTGGCACAAATTTTCACCTGTCGGCAATGAATTATTTCAACGCCCTAATAAAGATAGTCTGTTTCACCCTTTGTTTCTCCCCATATTAGGTATTTGGATGAATTTCCCATACCGTGTGTCACTCGTCAGCAGTGCAGCGCACGAGGCGTCGGCGCCGCTGCCGGATGGTGGCTGTGGCTGTGGCTGGCCCGCGGTGTCGGCCAGGTGCGGCTGGGCTCGGCTGCAGCCTGCTGCCTGCTGACTGCCGTTCATCACAGCAGACTCGCGGCGCCATATTTCAGCGGGATTACCAGCAGGGCGCACAATGCCACGCGGCCGCTGTGCTGTGCTCGCCACCGCGCTTCCGTGCGCTCTCTCTGGTGGGCCGCACGCCCGGTGTGGCGCTGTCTACACTGCCGGGACTAAAGTATTTGATTAATTTTGTCCAATGTTGTCAGTGATTCGTCCGTGACAATTCTGTAAATTATGGTTTGTTGTTACACGAAGCAGTTCGAGCCCTGCGGGCTCATTCTCAATGGGCATAAGTCTTTCCAAGTAAGAGTAATGTCTGGTGTGCCTCAGGGGAGTGTAGTGGGAATGTTGCTATTCACAATAAATATAAATGTTCTCGTGGATAACATCGTAAGTACACCGAGGCTTTTTGCTAAATAAGTCAGGAGTCCACTAAGCTCAGGAAGCGGCTACACGGGTAGCAGGGGCTGTGTGGCGTGGACTGGGACGTTTTTTTTTTTTGGATTAGAGGGCCTCGGGAATACACAAAATGGGTTTCAGTCTCAAAGGGGGCAGGTCAGACACAGGAAGAAAGCAAATCTAGAAACCATTGGTATAACAGTTGTAAATTCTCGTAGCTGCATTGGGAAAGTCCCAGAGCTCCAAGCGCTGATACAAAGTACTGAGGCACAAATCGTTATAGGTTCTGAAAGCTGGCTGACGCCTGAGATAAGTTCGGCCGAATTTTTTTCAAAGGGCCAAATGGTCTTCAGAAAGGATAGAATAAATAAAACAGGGCGTGTCGTGTTTATTGCTGTTACCTACGGTTTATCATGTAGCGAAATTGAGACAGATACTTCCTGTGAGTTGGTCTGGGTAGAGGTTATACCTGACAACCGGAATAAATTAATAATTTAATCTTTTTATCGGCCCCCTGACTCAGACTATGTGGTTGCCGAAATGTTCAAAGAAAGCTTGAATCACATTTCAAATAGGTATCCGAAGCATACTGTTATAATCGGTGGCGACTTTAATTTACCCTCGATATGTTGACATAATTACGTATTAAAAACTGGCGGCAAATATAAAACATCGTCCAAACTAGTTCTGAATGCTTTTTCTGTAAACTGCTTCAAACAGTTACATCTACATCTACATACATACTCCGCAATTCACCGTAAGGTGCGTGGCGGAGGGTACACTGTACCACTACTAGACATTTCCTTTCCTATTCCACTCCCAAATTGAACGAGGAAAAAAAAAAAAGAATGCCTATATGCCTCCGTACGAGCCCTAATTTCTCTTATCTTGTCTTTGTGATCTTTACGCGAAATGTAAGTAGGCGGCAGCAAGATCGTACTACACTCAGCTTCAAATTCCGGCCCTCTAAATTTACTTAACAAAAATTCACGAAAAGAACGTCGTCTTTCTTCCAGCGATCCCCAATTGAGTTGCCGGAGCATTTCCGTGACACTCGCGCATTGGTCGAACCTACCGGTAACAAATCTAGCTGCTCGCCTCTGAACCGCTTCTATGTCTTCCTTCAAACCGATCTGCTGCGGATCCCAAATAATTGAGCAATACTCAAGACGTGGTCGTACAAGCGTTTTATACGCGGTCTCCTTTACAGGTGAAATACATCTTCCCAAAATTCTCCCAATAAACCGAAGTCGGCTGTCTGCCTTACTCACAACTGTCCTTACATGTTCGTTCCATTTCATATCGCTCTGCAATGTTACGCCTAGATATTTGAACGACGCGACAGCATCAAGAAGCTCACTACTAATGCTGTATTCGAACATTATAGGATTGTTTTTTCTACTCATGCGCATCACCTTACATTTTTCTACATTGAGAGCTAGATGCCATTCTTCGCACCAACTAGAAATTTTGTCTAAGTCAACCTGTATGCTATTACAGTCAGTTACAGACGACACCCTCCCATACATCACAGCATCATCAGCAAACAGCCGCAAATTACAACTTACTCTGTCGATCAGATCACGTATATAGATAGAAAATAATAGCGGTCCTATCACACTCCCCTGGGGCACGCCTGACGATACACTCGTCTCTGATGAACACTCGCCGTTAGTTCATGAAACCACTAAAATAGTAAGTGGTTGCGAAAATACTCTTGATCTCCTAGCAACAAATAATCCTGAGATAGTAAAGAACATCAAAACAGATATAGGGATTAGCGAACATCGAGTTGTAGTAGCGAGACTGAATGTCGAAATGCCCAAATACACCAAAAATAAACGATAAATATATCTGTTCAATAAAGCAGATAAAAATTCACTCCACGCTTTCCTGAGTGACAGTCTCCAGTCTTTCAAAACAAAAAAAATGCGAGTGTAGATCAAAGACATAATATCAGTAGCAATCGAGAGATTTATACCAAATAAATTAATAAAAGAGGGGGCTGACCCCTCGTGATACACAAAACAGGGCAGATCACTGTTGCAGAAACAAAGAAAAACGCGTGCAAAATTTAAAAAGACACAGAATCCACAAGACTGGCAATCTTTTACTGAAACTCGCAACCTAGCGCGGATTTCAATGCGAGAAGCCTATAGTAGTTACCAAAACGAAATCCTGTCTCGGAATCTTGCAGAAAATCCAAAGAAATTCTGGTCACATGTGAAGTACACTAGCGGTAAAACACAAACAATATCTCCACTACGCGATAGCAATGGTAATATTACCGATGACAGTTCTGCTAAGGCAGAATTACTAAACACAGCTTTCCGAAATTCTTTCACCAAAGAAGACGAAGTGAACACTCCAGTATTCAATCCAAGAACAGCTGACAGCATGCGAAACTTAGAAGTAGATGTTCCTGGAGTAGCAAAACAACTTAAGTCACTAAACAAAAACAAATCTTCCGGGCCAGATTGTATACCAACTAGGTTCCTCTCAGAGTATACTTATGCAATAGCTATAATTTACAACCGATCACTCAGCGAATGATCCGTACCCAAAGACTGGAAAGTTGCCCAAGTTACTCCAATATTCAAGAAAGGCAATAGGAGTGATCCCCAAAATTACAGGCCTATCTCATTGACGTCGATTTGCAGTAGGATTTTGGAACATATACTTTGAACTACCTCGAAGAGAACGACCTATTAACCAGTAGTCAACTCGGATTCAGAAAGTATCACTCCTGCGAAACACAGCTTGCCCTTTATTCACATGAAGTGTTAAGTGCCATCGACAAGGGATCTCAAATCGATTCCATATTTATGGATTTCAGGAAGGCTTTTGACACTGTACACCACAATCGGCTTCTTATGAAATTGCGTGCTTATGGAATATCTCCCCAATTGTGCGGTTGGATTCACGATTTCCTATCAGAAAGAACACAGTTCGTTGTAATTGACGGTAAGTCATCGAGTAAAACAGAAGTGATATCTGGCGTTCCACAGGGAAGCGTTAAAGGTCCCCTACTCTTCCTCGTGTTTATAAACGATTTAGGAGACAATCGGAATAGCTTCCTTAGACTGTTCGCGGATGATGCTGTCGTTTATCGGTTAGTAAAGTCAACAGAGGATCAAAAGTAACTGCAAAGCGATTTAGACAAAATTTCTACATGGTGCGAAAATTGGCAATTGACACTAAATAAAGAAAGGTGTGATGTAATACACATGACCACTAAAAGAAATCCGCTGAACTTCAATTACGCGATAAATCAGTCAAACCTTAAGGTCGTAAATTCTACCAAATACCTAGGAGTTACAATTACGAACAACTTTGACTGGAGAGTACACATAGAAAATATTGTGGGGAAGGCGAACCAAAGGTTACGTTTTATTGGCAGAACGCTTCGAAGATGCACCAGCTCCACCAAAGAGACTGCCTACATCACACTTGTGCGTCCTCTGCTGGAGTACTGTTGCCCCTTGTGGGACCCTCACCAGGTGGGACTGACGGAAGACATTGAGAAGTTTTAGAGAAGGGCAGCTCGTTTTGTTTTATCACGTTACGGGGGGGGGGGGAAGCGTCACGGAAATGTTGCACGAATTGGAGTGGAAATCATTAAAAGAAAGACGTTATTCATTGCGGCGTGATCTGTTTGCGAAGTTTCAATCACCGACTTTTACTTCTGAATGTGAAAATATTTTGCTAGCACCCACCTACTTAGGGAGACATGACCATCCCAATAAAATAAGAGAAATCAGATAGAAAACAGAACGATTTAGGTGTTCTTTCTTCCCGCGCGCTATTAGAGAATGGAACGGTAGAGAAAAGTTATGAAAGTGGTTAATGAACCCTCTGCCAGGCACTTAAATGTGATTTGCAGAGTATCTATGTAGATGTAGATGAAATGCAAGAGGATTTGCAACGAATTGACGCATGGTGCAGGGAATGACAATTGAATCTCAATGTAGACAATTGTTATTTTCTACGAATACACAGAAAGAGGGATCCTTTATCATTTAGTTACACTGTAGCAGGTCAACAAATGGAAGCAGTTAATTCCATAAATTAACTGGGAGTAGGCATTAGGAGTGATTTAAAATGGAACAACCAAATAAAATTAATCGTCGGCAAAGAAGATGCCAGAATGAGATTCATTGGAAAAATCGTAAGGGAATACCGTCCGAAAACAAAAGAAGTAGATTACAGTACATTTGTTCGCCCACTGCTTGAATACTGCTCTCCGGTGTGGGATCCGTACCAGGTGGGGTTGATAGAGGAGGTAGAGAGGATCCAACGGAGAGCAGCGCGATTCATTACAGAATCATTTGGTAATTGTGAAAGCGTTACGGAAATGATCGATAAACTCCAGTGGAAGACTCTGCAAGAGAGCTTGGTAAGGGCTTTTATTGAAGTTTCAACAACATACCTTTACCTAGGTGACAAGCAGTATATTGCTCCCTCCTACGTATACCTCTCTAAGAAATCATGACGATAAAGTCAGAGAGTTTAGAGGCCACACAGAGGCATACCGACAATGTCTCTTTGCGCGAACAATACGGGACTGGAGTAGGAGGGAGAGCCGATAGTGGTACTCAAAGTACCCTCCGCCACACGCCGTCAGGTGGCTTGCGGAGAATGGATGTAGACGTACGTAGATGTAGACTTGTCTTCAGGTGCCTCTTTGATGCTTCACATGCATTTAAAGACCAGGGCTTATTAACTGTGATGTACAACCAAGTCTGGTGCAGCGTGAGATGTAAATGCATTCTCTGTCCTGCAGCACACTTTCAGGTATGAATAATTGACTTATACCAGAAAGTGAACTGCAGGGCAGTAATGCATATTTTAATGTCACTACCCGACTGTTTAAGTTAGTGACTTTAAAAAAATGGCAAAGGGGAAAAATTTGAAGTTGGAAGCCATGCAAAAATTACTGTAAAAATATCGGAATAAATCTGCAAGTGAAATATAACGGATTAGCAGATTATTTAACTGTTGGAGGTAATGCAGGCAACGTATTAAAAAGAATTCGACGAATAGTTACCTACACAGCTCTGCATCTAAGTTTCCCGTGTAGCTGACCGCGTAAAATATTGCATTCTAAAAGAAAGATGGACATGGAAATTTCGTAACACTCGTAAATCGGACCACGAAAAATTGTAGTGATTGCAGGTTCTACCGACTATTGAAAATCTGAAATGTGAATTTTGAAGAAAAGGGTTACACGAGAGATCCCAGCTTATTTAAGGCGAAAACCAAACCATCCATATTGGAGCAGACAAACAAGACTGAAAAAAAAATCATAAGGAGATGAGAGGAATCTTCTAACCACAATTAAAACTCATAAACTGCATTTTAAAGAGAGAATGTGGGGATTTATTAATGAAAGAAAGCATTGAAGCAGACACATACCTTTATAACAAGAATATCGCCGAAGCTGGCTATAAATAAATGAAATAGAAATAAATAAATAAAAATACAAAAGGAGCGTAACTGGTGAGAGATGTTAACTCGATCAGAAACTATTATAGTTACAGAGTTAATCGAAAAGGAAAAATGTCAATACATGAAATGTATGTTACACATCGCTGATAATTACGTATTTCATTATGTAACAATACAATTTTATAGGTGATAGGGTACAGTATTATTACAATATATATCTCACGCTGCGTCAGAGTACCCAATTCTTTAAATAGATGTAAAGCATCAAAGAGGCACCTAAAGATAAGCCCAGAGGACTCGAAATTCATTATGAATCAATAAAGTATTCGTACTCTGTATGCAGTGTCTTATTTAAACAGCGACTTGGCATATGTAAGCGTGCATGCGCATGGGTCTTTAGACAGTTGAGGAAAATCTATACACAGTTGTACGTGGACACTGTAACAGAAAGTGTCACAGCGCAATGGAACGACGTGTAAACATCAAGTACTGCCCAAAATTGGGGAAACCTGCAACTGAGACCCATGGAATGTTCGTGCAGGTGTACGGACCGGTGAGGAGGGAAGGGGAGGGAGGTAGGCGTGAGCAGAAAATATGTTCCCGAATGGTTTATGCGCTTCCGTGAAGAGAGGGTAACAAGTGAGAATGAGCCTTCTTCATGTCGGCCATCAAATGTGCACATGTTTGTAAACCTATTGGACAAAACTCCTATGATCATCAGTCCCTAGACTTACGAATTAAGAACAGCACATAGAGACCCATGTCCGAGGGAGGACTGGAACCTCCGATGGAATCGGCCGCCCACTCTGTAGCGTGACGGGTCAGACCACGCAGCCATTCCGCGTGGCGGTCGGCCATCGATAAGCAGAACCCCAGAAATGATCGAGATAGTGCGCAAAATACTGTCACAAGATCAGCGACGGACTAGTCGGTCTGATTGCGGAAGAATTTGGTATGAGCATGTTTGTAAATCTATCAGACCAAACTGCGTGGTCATCAGTCCGTAGCTTACAAACTACTTAAACTAAGGTAAACTAACCTAAGGACAAACACACACACACATACATGCCCTAGGGAGGACTCGAACCTCTACGGCGAGCAACCGCGCGCTCCGCAGCGAGACTCTTTAAACCGCTCGGCTACTCCACCGCGGCAGGCATTAGCAAGGACATGACTGAAACCATCGGCAGCGGAGATTTCGGTAGGCTGAAGACCTGCTTCCGATTTGTGCGGCACAAGTTCACAGACGAGCAGAAAGCAAACCTGATGGAAACTTCTGGTGATTTCATTCCCATGTGTGACCAGGATCCATTGCTTCTGGACACCATCGTCACGGGAGATGAGACCTGGTGCTACCAGTTCGGTCCGGAATCAAATAAGTAATCGAGCTCGTGTTCTTGAAAACCCTCTGTATGCCCCTTATCTAGCTCCTGTGGACTTCTTACTGTTTCCCCGCTTGAAATCGATCATAAAAGGTAAACTTTTTTCAGACGTGAATGCTTCAAAGATCGTGTGACAGCCGTTCTGCCATCTACTCCACAGGAGGCCTTTGCTGATAGTTTCCAGAAGCAGTACGAACGTTGTCAAAAGTGTGTTGTCGTCGGTGGCGACTATTTTGAAGGGAAGTAGAGAACATTTGTTTATATCCTATGTTTTGTTTATTGTCTAATAGCATTTAACGAACGTTTTATACACACCACGTATGTTATCCTTGGTCCAGTGGATGGAGAAGCTAACTACCTACTATCTTAAACTCATCTTACCTAATTCATATTCACGATATATGTGACATTGAAACTTCCTGGCAGATTAAAATTGTGTGCCGGAACCGGGACTCGAACCTGGGACCTTTGCCTTTCGCGGGCAAGCGCTCTACCACTGAGCTACCCCGACACGACTCACGATGCCGCCTCACAACTTTACTTCCGCCAGTACCTCGCCTCCTACTTTCCAAACTTCACAGAAGTTCTCCTGCGAAACTTGCAAGACTAGCACTCCTGGAAGAAAGGATATGGTGGAGACATGGCTTAGCTACAGCCTAGGGGATGTTTCCAGAATGAAACTTTCACTCTGCAGCGGAGTGTGCGCTGGTATGAAACTTCCTGGCAGATTAAAATTGTGTGCCGGAACCGGGACTCGAACCTGGGACCTTTGCCTTTCGCGGGCAAGCGCTCTACCACTGAGCTACCCCGACACGACTCACGATGCCGCCTCACAACTTTACTTCCGCCAGTACCTCGCCTCCTACTTTGCCCGCGAAAGGCAAAGGTCCCAGGTTCGAGTCCCGGTTCCGGCACACAATTTTAATCTGCCAGGAAGTTTCATATCAGCGCACACTCCGCTGCAGAGTGAAAGTTTCATTATGTGACATTAACTGCGAATGGGTGAAAAAAATTCATACTCAGCTGGAATCCGAAGCCGGGTCTCCTGCTTTCTAGGTATTTGCGCCGACCCCTACACCACTGAGGACACAGCGATCAACACCCCTGCACGGAATTACTCAAATACGTCTTGCGTCAGATACATTTACGAAAGAACAGACGCTACACAAACACACACACGCACACATACATACATAAATATATATGGTAAAGATACTTTCTTCAATGCGGAAGCACACCTAAGCCCTTTCTCTTACGGGAATCAGTTTGAAAATCTACGACTTTGAGTTCTAGTGGGCAGAGTAGAGTTGAGAATTTGTATCTTATGAGAGGCAGGCTTGAGTAATTCCTGCATGTGTGGTGATCGCTGTGTCGCCAGTGGGCTTTGGTGGGCGCAACTGCCTAGAAAGCAGAAAACGTGGGTTCCGGTCCCGGTTGGGTACACATTTACAAGTTCACCCATTCGCAGTTAATGTCATACATTCTGTGAACATGAATAGATAACAACTGCAGGACCGAAACTACACAGTTGACGTGATAAAGTTAGCAGAAACCGAAGTATTCAAGGTGTGAAAATAATATATCTTTGGCAGCCAGCACAGGATATATCTTTGATAAGGTGCTATGGCGACTGATACAAAGAGAGATATGTAAACATTAAGTAAATAACAGTATGGACCGTGAAAACATTAAAACAAAGTATGTCCCATTATAACTACTGTCTGTCAAAGTATAAAGTAAGGTAAACGAAATATGCATTAAAGGTGTAATGTTAGGGAATACACAGACTGTTATCCTGTGACAAAACAGTACAATTATAATCAATATATGCAGAGGTAGAGTACGGGGTGTTATTGAGCATAGTATCATAACAAAGCTTGCATTTTTCAATGATCTAAAATAAACATATTACGATGAAGTCTAATAGTACAGTGCTTTAAAATAGACAGGTGGACCTTGGGCTATGTAACACAAGCGATAAGGCATAAGAATGAAAGGATGTGTACAGGATAAAAATGTTCAAGTATTTGTTAAGTTTAATGGACTTAACTGCGGGGTCATCAGTCCCTAAACTTACAAACTACTTATGAACTACCTTATACTAAAGATGGCACGAACATCCATGCCCGACGGGGAACGGTCTTCTCACATCGTAGCATAGCGCCTCAATGCACTCGGCCGCTCCGTTACGGCTTATATAGGATATATGAAGTTATATTAAATGTGGATACAGCATTCACTCACAGAAAGTACCACAATAAAATTATGCCCAAAACATAAGAAAATTATTGTAAAAAGATATAAAATAGCCAAGATCGCTTATCATCAGTTTTTATTAATGACGACCGGTTTCACTGAACTATGTCAGCGTCATCAGGTCAAATAAAATATTTTACAAGGCCAAAATTTTTTTTTGACCTGATGATGCTGACATAGTTCAGTGAAACCGGTCGTCATTAATAAAAACTGATGATAAGCGATCTTGGCTATTTTATATCTTTTTACAATATTATAAGTGGATCGCCTCCTATAACGTAAACCAAATAAGCAAATTAATTATACCTTTAAATGACCAAAACTTGATATATTATGGTCAGGTGTAAAAGAACAGTGAATGAAATATATAGGTAGATATGGATCTATGTAACACAACCGTTGAGACATAAAGATGAAAGGGTGTATACAGTTATGAAGTACAGGATATATGGAGTTACATTTTACGAATCTTTTATTGATTGACATGGATAAGGTGGCAAACAATGTACCAACGTAATAAGTCAGTTTAATTTTAAGTATTGTTTGGATGAAGCTTCGGAGTTATATATTTTATTTTAACTTGGTGTATAATTCACGTTTGTCATTTTTATTTAACTGGAAATTATGATATATTTATTGCCTTTTCAACTTTTCGCGGCGTAAGGGGTAATCCAAAAAATTTCGAGCTGCAGCGAGATGTGTTGAACACCGCCGATATATGCTTATTCCAGCTGTGGGAGAATATTGTTTAGATACAGGGCATTTGATTAATTACATCGATATGAATATTTTAACACCAACCTCCTCATTTTGGGATTAAATTTTCAAAGAAGCATTAGAAATGAGATTATATGGGAATTTAATAAACAGAGATAATGGCTTTAATTTGGGAAAGGCGTGGACTCCTGCACTTGGTGTAATACTAATGCAGAGAAGTCGTCAAGGTGTTGCCATCGCAGAACTTATATAGATAAGAGAATTGAATACCTGATTGATATTTTTCTCGGCTGCAGCCAGATAACATCGTTGTCTTGACACAATATTCCAACAGCCCAACTGGCTGCCCTCTTCAGGTGACTAAACGAATGCACTGACTCGCCGGTTACCTGCATCCGCACCTGCAGATGGCAACCAGTTGGTCTGTTGAAATATCGTTTCAAGATGACAATATTATCCGGCTGCAGACCCGAGAAGAATATCATCATCCGGGAATATCTACGTAACCACATCGAATACCTGATACTTTTGCTGCGGATGGCGTGCGTGCTGTGCGTACCTCTTTGCTGCCGACCAGAATCTGTGACTCGCATGCGTAGTGCCGCATCAGGCAGGTTCACAACTACTTCTACCAGTTCTTCGCCTCCTACTTTCCAAACTTCACAGAAGTTCTCCTGCACACCTTGCAGGACTAGCACGTGAAGCGTGCCGGGATAGCGCAAACGGTACAGCGCTCGCCCGCGAAAGGCAGAAGTCCCAGGTGCGAATCCTGGTTTCGGCACACAGGTTTAATCTTCCAGGAAGTTTCATTCCCTATGCACTTACCCTGAACCAGCAGCCAAAGTCCAACGAGACGACCCAAATCCCACCCACTCTGCGCATCGTGATTTTCCAAGCTGTCGTGGTCAATATTACTCTCTGGTAAATCTCTGTACACAACCAGAGACTTGAAGAAGCAGGACGGCCCTCGCATTTTATTGTCGGTAGTCTTGGATCCCTATGAAGATGGCCGGACGACATGTGGCTGAAATATTAGACGAAGAAATTGAGTTTGCGCGGCTGCACGCAAGAAATTTGTTGCATTACGATAGATTTTGTTTCCGTGAACCGATTTTGATGAAATAAACTCTGTATGTTACCCCATGCTAAGATCAAGGTATCTGTGGCAACCCCCCCCCCCTGGCAAATTCGTGTAGTAGTTTCGGTGATTAGGGTGTTCAGACAAACATGGCGGTAAAGGACAAAACTTAAGGTTACGATATGCTACGCTACCTTCAACTGATTCTGATGAAATAAAGCCTCTATGTTCCCAAAGGTCTTTTAAATTTATCTATGAAACACCAGTTTACAGAATCTTGCCTTATTTTGAAGTAAAGCATCGGGACGTCTGATTAATATTCAGTTAAGTGTGTCATATGTTTACAGCTGTTTTCTTTCTGATACACAGTGAAAACACAAGAAAAGTCTGGAAAGCTGAACTCAGAACTGTATCGATGTTATTAAATCTTACATTCATAAAAATAAATTTTGCTTGATACTGGATTCATGGAGCAGCCAAACCGACGTGACACACTACGAAGGGACTTTTGTCGATGATGCTGATGGACAACCGACCTGCACTGTTAAAGTGATACCACCGAACTGCACCTTTCTTTGTCAAACTAGTGAAAATTAATTGTTTCAACAGGTCAAGAATTTTATCGCAAGACTTCAAAATCATGCCACATTACACGAGAGCAGAGAAATTCACAATAGAGCAGGAGCTATTGAAATTCATTCCTAGCAGAGTTGCCAATTTACCTTTTCTCCCGCTAAATCTAGCTTATTTGATTGGTGTGTTGGTGGAAAAAAATAATTAATCCCGCCTAGCGGGAATCTAGCTTTTTAGTTTCTCACTGCGGGATTTCTTAAATGTAATTTTAAGCTAATAATACATTTCTGTCAGCATCTAACTTGGTCCTGATCAACACAGGTAAGAATAAAATATAATTGTAAATATTCTCTATGCAAGCATCGTCGTCAGGCTTTCTAGTGCCAAAACCGTGGAGGTGGGTCGCAACGCAATGGCAAAGAGTCGAAGACACCGCAGTTAACTTCCACAATCGACGAAATGATGTTCGGCAGTTGCTGTTCACTGTGCGGGGAGTTCCCGCTTGCCTCGCTAATGAATTTTCTGTGTCCAGCAGCCAGCAACGAGTTTGTTACTCTGTAGCGTTCATTTTCACATAGTGATTAACGAATTATTTATGTGTCGAGACCTGCTGTTTTATTTATTTGTGAAAGATATACACAAGCATAAAGTACTCGTGTGTTAATTAAAAATGCCTCCACAATATCAGCAGAGATTTCGAAAAGGGTGGTTAAAGGATCCTTTATTTTTTCAATTTTTATCCTGACTAACAGAGGTTCCTGGTGAAAGTGGTAAGGCAAAGTGTAAACTTTGTAAATCCGTTCTCTACGCCAAACACAGTGACCTTGTGCAGCACACTAAAACAAAAAGAACATGTTTCATCGACCAGCATAAGTTCGTCATTAAGAAAGTTGTGCGAATTTGTTACATCAACTAAGGAAACCCAAAAGGTAAGATAAGCTGAAGCTTCTCTTGCCCTTTTTGTAGCATGTCATTCGTTAATACATAGTATTGATGATCTCAATGAACTTTGTAAGAGTAGGTTTAACGAGAGCCCAACTGGAGCAGGAATTAAAATCCATAGAACGAAGTGTAGTGCAATAGTGAAGTTTGTCTTGGCACCTCATTTTGAAGAACTTTTATTACGAGATATATGGAATGGACCTTTAGTATTCTTATTGATGAATCTAATGACATCAGTGTTAGCAAAATGTTGGGAATTGCGATAGTGTTTTTAGTCGTAGTGAAACGGCTCTGACATCTACTTTTTTTGTCGCTGTCTGAACTACAAAACAGTGACGCCCAAAGTATCAGGGCATGTGTGCTGCAAACATTACGTGACAAGGGACTAAATATAAAGAACTTGAAAGGGTTTGGTGTTGATAACGCTAGTGTAATGACAGGACTTAACAATGGAGTTTGTACGAGGCTGCGAAATGAATGCCCCAGACTCATCATGATTAAATGTGTATGCCATTCATTACAGTTAGCGATTTCGTCAGCTTCAGAGTGTTTGCCAATGAATTTAGATTTTCTCGTACGAGAAACTTATAACTGGTTTTCCCATTCTGCAGTACGCCAGTGCATGTACAAATCCCTGTTTGCCGCAATAAATGATGGACACGAGCCTAGGAAAGTTGTTCAGGTGTGACAAACAAGATGGCATTCTATCGAAAGTGCAGTTGCTCGAATTGTAGAACAATGGCTTGAACTCTCTACAATGTTTGGTATTGCAAAGTCGAAAGAAAGAGATTATACTGCCTCACTTCTACATTCCCAGTATCTAGATAATTTTTTTTTTTTTTTTTCATATCTCATTTTTCTTCGCCCAATTTTGGCCGAAGTGCAAAGAGTGAATAAGTCGTTTGAAGCCCAGACTGCAGAACCATCTAAACTGTTGGAAGACTTAACAGTTTTAGTGGAGGGAATTGCAAAGCAACTCGTTCTCCCAACACGCAGGAAAGATTTCCTGACCGAGAAGCTCTGTGGCTCCATCTCCGCCCAAGTAAGTCTGAATTTTCAAATTTACTCACCTTAGCCACATTAGAGTCGCTGCCCGCCAGGTACACGGACTGTAACAAAACATTTGTCTTTTTCCAGTCTGTCGATGCGCTAACAGCGCGAAACGCGTTATTGGATAATAAAATATTGCAACAGAGACTGAACATTTTTTAATCTTGAAAGTGACATACATTATCGTGCATATTTAGGATTTGAAATTGAGGAAAAATTACACAGTTTGAAACTGTTTACGGAGGAAGAAACTGAATGTAGGAAAAGGTGCATTACTTTCCTTCTTAGATTGCACAGAGAACCTCAAGCAAGACTTCCTGAGAATGTTAAAATTTTGAGACATATGTCAGTGTTGTAAGTTTCAAATTCTTTGCGACCATTGAAAGAATCGATTATACCGTTAATGAAGCTTCTACAAGTCCCCAGTGAAACTATCACAAAAACAGAATTTCAATGGCAAAATTTGTCGTCTGTTAAATGGAAAAAAACTTCTGATACTCTGAGATTCTGGCATGAGGTGGCGAACTATAGAGATGCTTCAGGTGTTAATCCGCTTGAGTGTTTAATGGATGTAGCAACTTCTCTATTAGTTCTCCCTTGGCCAAATGCAGAGGTGGAAAGAATTTTCAGTACCAAGAAGTGCTAAATGCAATAATTACAATAAAAGCAGGGCTTATTCGAATGAGAAAGTGTTGCAAGAACTACATATTTCCTTCAGAAGTGTTAAGCAAAGTAGGAACTATGGCTGCGTACAAGAGTGATACAATAGGTATTGTGCCAACTACTTCAACTACATCTTCGAGAGCTACGAACATTTCGGGCACGACTGCAGGTCATCTTCATTTACATCTATCACAGAACTCGAATCTGAAACTGATGATCCTGCAGAAATCTTAATTTAAGTGAGGTAATCAACACTTCTTTTGTCTTCTTTATATGTGAGCTAGAAAAATAACATGTAACGATTAATTTCATGCCTTTTACTACTATAAACATAAAATCTGTACAATCTATCTTTTTCAGTGCAAAATAACTAATTTTCGAACACCATTTAGTGGGATTTTCTCTTAGGCATTTGGCAACTTTGATTCCTTGGTCTATAATCAGTTGTCCGCACCTGTTTTCAAGATATGCTTTTATTCTCTTGCTGCGCATAGAACTAATATCTGTTAGACCAGTTTTCAACATTATAAATGACGTATATTTTCCACGAACGATTACTCGGACAAAATTTGAATGTGACAATATGTCGTTCGGTGTGAGGTATATTTGTGTTTTCATTGTTTTTATGATAAATTTCACCATACTGGCTGCGAGAATGCTGATGAATAGACAGACAGTAACTGAAATTGCATAATAATATACTTTAGAAGTTTTTTATTTGATTTTCTATGTGTCTTTCTTATTGTCTTTGCGCTGTGTATCACAAATACAACAGCTGTAAAAATAATACACGTAATTGAAGACGAGTATTAATCATACTTGTCGATGTTCAAAATAAGACAAGGAAGGGTGTTGGCCGGCCGCGGTGGCCGAGAGGACTGCGGCGCGTCAGTCACGGTCTGCACGGCCACAACGGTCGGGGTTCGAATCCCCCATCGGGCATGGATATTTGTGCCGTCCTTAGTATTAGCTAGTTCATAAGTAGTTTGTAAGTTTAGGGACTGATGACCCCGTAGTTAAGTCCTATAAGCTATACAAACATTTGATTTGAAAGGTGTTACGAATATGGGAATATTATCAATTACATCGAAAAAACTTAACAAAAATTACCAGGATGGAGATTGGAACCTGGATCCATGGTTCTTTCAGTCCAAGCAGTGGAAAGCTTCTCTTTTCTCTCTCTCTCTCTCTCTCTCTCTCTCTCTCTCTCTCTCTCTTTTCCTTGACGTTGTTCTATACGTTGCGAACGTTTGTTCATTTTTGCTCGTGGTTTATCATGGAGTTCTTAGCTCAGAATTTAATAAGAGAGAGTATTCAGCTCTCTTACCGAACGCGCTGAGCCACAGCGCCGGTAGGACCGCTCGGAAAGTCGCTCACGTTTGCAAGTAATCAAGCTAGAGTATCAAAACATGAAAACGTTAATTACTGGAACGTCGTTAACTTTTGACCCCATATACAGGGTGTTTACAAATGAATATAGTCGTTTTACCGTTTTATAATATTTATTACATTGAACTTGTAAATGATATGTCAAACGAAAGAGCAACTAAAACAGTTTTGTTTGGCACCAGTACGCATGCGCAGATTACGTACTAACTTCGCAAACGACATGTTACTTCATGACGATGACGATTTTCTGGATCATGTTGTCTTCAGTGATGAATCGATTTATCACCTTAGTTGACATGTTAACACTCACAATGTGCGCATCTGAGGCTCAGAAAATCCTCAAGAGATGATAAAAATCCAACGATATTACCCTAAAGTGACTGCTTTTGCGCCGTATCCCGGCGGAAAGTGTATGGGTCTTTATTTCTTGGTGAGCCTACTGTAACTGTCAGTTATTACCTTTATATACCACAGCAATGGCTCTTCCCTCAGTTGGAAGAAGATGAGCCAGATAACTTCATTCTCCAGCAAGATGGTGCGCCACCTCACTGGCATAGCGAAGTACGCGATTGGTTGAACGTCACTGCCCGAGCGCTGGAGCGTCCGCAAGGGGCCCAATGACAGGGCTTGCTTTGCATCGCCTCCACGGTCACCCGACAAGCCATGCGAGTTTTTCCTTTGGGTTTCATCAGTGATCATGTGTACAAGCCTCCACTTTCAGCTGAATTAAGAAACCGAATTTAAGCAGCTGTTGCTACAATCATTTATCAACGTTTGGAAATAACTCGGCTATAGACTTGATGTGTGCCGTGTGAGAAATACTGCTCACATTGAACATTTGTAAGGTTCTTGGTAAAACTTGAAAGGGGTCAATTGGACCCGCATTCCATTATTATTTATTCCTTTTAATTACTGAACTTTAAATATCATGCTGGCGATTTGTTATGACAACAAGTTTGGGTTCACGTTTCGTGTCTTGCCTCTGTCTTGGACGAAGGAAACTAAAAGGGTAATTGCGTTAAATGTTTAGTGTATCTAAGTGATGCAGTTCGCTCCATATGCTCTCGTAGGGAGAGAGTCAGTCAAGTGTTGTAGGTCCCTGGATTCAAATTCCCTCTAGTAGTCGTCAGAGAGGCTCCGTCCTACGAACGTTCCCGTACCAACTTAACTGTAAACTCGTAGGAGCAGGTCAGAGACGAGCGCTGGCGGTCGCCCATGCTAAATTCTTACACCTCAGGGGGTTGTAACTCCCACCCCCCCTTCCTCACCGTTGCTGTTTGAAACAGGCACTCTTCCGTCGGTGGTCTGGTGAGTAGACACGCTGCGCTCCAGCCTTAGTTTCCACAAAGTGCCTTCTTTGTTGGGATTTTGAATTTAGACAAGTGTCACCTACGTTTAATGTACGCATGAGTCTACCTTACGCCAGTATCGCGAACTCGTGGCGAATGATGCTCAAATGATTGTATTACTCGTTTATGACCAGCTCTATGTTAACAACATTTCCTATAGAGTTGCTGCAATTCATATCCTTTAATTTGATTTAGGCCCCCGTATGTATTAATGGTTGGTGTTCGTTATACCTGTTGAATCTCCTCTAACCAAAATGCGAATTGTGCCATATAGTCAGGAAGGTTCCATATTTCAAAGTAAAGTGAACGTAACATGTATTTTGATTTATCTCCTTTAAAAATTATCCTGTTGAAACTAAATTATCTCTATGGTTGTCCCTAAATTGCACTGCCAAATCCTCCTCCTGGTCAACAAATAAGTTGCCTATTCAATCAACACCACCTAGAGACAAGGCCTTTGAACAGGCCGTGCTACATTATACTGACCAGGCCGCGGCCGCCAGCTGAATGGTTAGCCGCTATGAGACAATGAGATACAGTTATTGTGTTTTGTTTTTTCTTAGGACAAAAGTGGCGGTGGCACATAGGCCCCTTTATTTATTTTTCCTTTTTGGTAGTAAATTTTTTCCTGACCTTAGGGAGGAAAAAAAATCCCTCCGGCCTTCTTCGTTAAAAGAAAACGCCAAGGAAAGTCTTGAGATGTAAGAAACAGATGGAAGTTCTTCTGTGACCAAAGGTGGGCGCCCATTTCGTTCTTCATTGTGCGCATCACTACGCCCGCCATTGAACTGTCGACTCATCTTCTCATCATCGAATCACTCGTCGCATTTGGTCCGTAAACATAGCAAATTTGCCGATAAATTTCACTTGGTTTCACTTTCCTGGCATTCAGAAACAGAATCACAATATATATATATATATATATATATATATATATATATATATATATATATATATAATATTGTAACACGGCCTGTTGTGAGGCTTTGACTCTAGGTGGTCTTGGCTGAGTGCACGCACACCTGCTGTGACGATATGTCTGTGTTCTTGTAGTGCCCATAACAACATCTCTTTCCGCTCTGCATGCTCGGTGGATCCATTTCTTCCTATAAAGTTGCCCTTATTATTATTTCTCCTTTTACTGTTTTATGCTCGTGATTGCGGACTCAGTATTTGATCGTGAGCCGTGTAAGACACCTCCACCAAACATGCGACGCAGTGAGTGAGAGATGTTGGTATGGCAACTAATTCAAGATGAGTAGCAACACCTACTATCTTGATTCTAGGGACCAGAGACAAACAATATGAGGCAGAACACTTTCGTTAGTCCACTTCATCCAGAATTGATAAGCAATGAGCTGGTGGGATGCTTTCAAACTGAGTTGCTCTTTCATTTGACATATCTATATCTATAAATGTGACTGTCTGTTTGGTGTACGCTTATCACGTCCGAACGACAAGACGCAGAGACTTAAATATTTGTACAGTTACTAATGTAAACCTGAGGAAGCTTTTAGGTACGGCTTTATAGCGATCTGATAGATATTTAGTAATTTGAAGAATATAACGCGAAATGCGGAACAATAATTACTGTTTGAAAATTATATTTACTCGTTGAAAATGGTTTTATTGGTTGCATTGTTGCTTGAGGGTTGATAATGATAAAAGTGTGGAGTACATTGGGATAGAAAGTTATTGGTGTATATAAAATTCTACGTGTGTGAGTGTGTGTGTTAATATTTCGCTCTGCAGCGAAAACTACAGAACGCAAACGAATGCTCTGTGTGTAATTGTTGTCCGAAGTCTCCCGTTGTAAACCATAGCAGTTCCATGCCGATAGCTATAAGGGGGTGGAAGATATGATGGTTGAAAGTAGTCAAATTATAAATAAATTCAGACTGAAGGCCAGCGATGACGTTTGCCATTCTATAGCAAGGAGGTTACATACAGCGAAACCATATCTTTGGTCTATGCGTGCTACAATGTCTTCAGCTCTTTCTCTGTAAGGATAAGCATACGAATAAGGAAATACAGGAATAAATAAATAAAACAGTAAAAAAGAAATTTCTTTTCATACAGACATACAGCACTTACACAAATGAATACATACCTGCAAAATTATACAATTGTACAACATATAACTCAATAAATACGAGATCATACGCATATTATGCAGGGTGTCCAGAAAAGGACTCCCTGATTTCAAAATTAAATATCTCGAAAACTTCTTAAAGCTTTCACAATAAACATACCGTTTACTGCATTCCTCTATCGATCTTTGTTTTCGAGATATTTAATTTTGAAATCAGGGAGCCCTTTTCTGGACACCGTGTATGTCATTTGTGTTTTGATTACTATCTTTCTTCGTTTTGATACTTATAATTTTATACATTATGCGAGACAGCCTTATTTCTTATTTATTCTACGATAAATATAGTATGTTTTTAGAAGAAAGGAGATGGACAGAGAAAGAAAGAATAGGAGAAGTACTAAGTCAAAGCCGGGTTTTCAGCTATAATAATAATTATTATAAAGCATTAAAATCCCGATATTCATTTACAAACACCCTGTATATTAGTAGAAAATGCTCAACTTGATATGATCTGTCTATGTGTAGCATTGAGGCATCGAGAAAGCGATTTTCCATCATCGACTTTTCAAAAACTACTGACTAGCAAAAATTCGAAACACTTTTCTCGTTATTTTCATTATTGAACGTTGCGAGGGTACGTGAGTACCCAATTGCTTATTATGAATGAACAAGCTTTATATTTATTAGTAAAAGTAATTAAATGTAGTTATCAGAGTGTGGAGTAATTTATTTATACTAGAGTTGATTTGTTTATTTTATCATGTGCACGGTATTCCACATAGCTTTCATTGGCAAAGAAGGCGGCAAAGATGTTATTGAACCATTGGAGCACGTAATATCGCGGCCCAGAAGTTATACCCTATATATATATATATATATATATATATATATTGATGTTATTGTTGGTATTGATTTTGAAAAAGTACCGAAATAAATGAGAGTTAACTTGGAAAACATCGAAGTTATTTAATATTCACAGAACATATGACATCAACTGCGATTGGGCAAAGCTGAAAATGTGTACCCATCCGGGATTCGTACCCGGGTCCCCTGCTTTCTAGGCAGTTGCGCTGACCCCTACACCACTGGGGACACAGTGATCACCGCACCTGCAAGGACTACCTAAGGACGCCTCCCGTCAGATACAAATTCCCAGCTTCGCCCTGCCCACAGTACTCAAACTCGTAGTTATGAAACTATGCCCAATCGCAGTTGATGTCATATATTCTGTGAATATTAAATAATAACAACTGCAGGATCAGAAGAGACATCTGTTGTTTCGGAACAGACGCCACATGTATATATCGAATTTATTTGTTCAAATGTTAAAATGTTTGTAAATGTATCGGACCAAACTGCGTGCTCATCAGTCCGTAGCTTACAAACTACTTAAACCTAGTTAAACTAACCTAAGGACAACCCACACACCCAAGCCCCAGGGAGGACTCGAACCTCCACAGCGAGCTACCGCGCGCTCCGCAGCGAGACGCTTTATCGAATTTATTTTGAAGATGCAATAAAGAAGTAAAATGAGAACATTATATTCCAATTTGGATCGTAAAACTCTCCGCAGGAGAGGAAACAAGACTGTGGAAATGACGAGGTTTCCAGATTTGACAATAAAACAAGGTAATCTCTAAAAAACTATGGGGAGCCCTCGCAACGTCCACTCCTGATAAGTCGAATGTTTTTCATATTAGTGAGGTAACGAGTTCCATGGTAAATGAGACCTCACGGCCGCGGCGTGTGTTTATTGAAGCGTGCAGATTTCCAGGAGGAGACGTGGTAGGAGAACTGGAGCTCGTCGGCGCGGTGGCGGCGTGCATAGTGCATGGGGCCGGCTCCCACGGGTGGCCGCGGGCAAGCAGGCGAGCCGGCCGGCCCCGCTGTTTGCCGCCGCCGCCGCTGCCGCTGCCGTTGACTCAGCCGCGCCGGGCCGCTGGGCTGCTGGCCGCTAGCCGCTAGCTACCGCCTGGTGTCTGCTAGCCGCCTCGCCGCCCGCATCAAAGCCAGCCACCTTCCCTTACTGCCGCGTCTCGCGGGGCTGCCGTTTGGTTACGCCAGTGTAGTAAATCTACTGGCCCAAGCGGCACCCAGGTACTGCAAGGAAATTTTAAATTCCACTCCACGTCTAGAAGGTGTGTGACCGAGTCGGTAGGTGGCACCAGTGTTCTTGTGATTCTCAAACTGATCGACAGGTGGTGGGATATGGCAGCAGCTTGTGGAGCACGGGGATGAAACTCATAGGGATCTTGTTGATAAAACTCTTATGGGAATTGTTCAAAATGTTTGTTAAGCTTATGGGACTTAACTACGGGGTCAGCAGTCCCTAAACTTACAAACTACTTATTAACTAGCTAATCCTAAGGACGGCACAAATATCCATGCCCGAGGGGGGATTCGAACCCCCGACCGTAGTGGCCGTGCAGACCGTGACTGGAGCGCCTCAGTCCCCTCGGCCACCGCGGCCGGCTATGGGGATTGGACCGCATCGTCAATATGTCAAATATTTCACCGACGTTTCGGCCACTATTGCAAGCGGCCATCTTCTGGGATCTTGTTTCGCTTCCACACTTGGAGCGCTGCCAACTTTTCACTCTTAGAGTGACTGTATTAGTCCAGTCAAATAGTAGCTATACCTTGCAAAAGATGGGATAGAAGATTTTTTTTAACTCGTTAATATGGTTGGGAAGGTTAGAAAAGTAAGTTTTGTCAACAAAATTTTCTTCGGAAAACTTTATGCGGTCAAAAAACTTTGAAAATTTCGGACTTTTTTCAGTTTTTTTCAGAATATCTCCGTTTTTTGTGCTCCTACCGATTATTCGTCTCAATTATTTTTCAAAAAGCACGAAAGTCTCTAAAAATTTGATTGTTACAATTTTTTTCCACTCCCAATACCTAATGCGCTACAGTCCGTCAACAAATGTCGATTTTTCAAAACTTGTGCAAAGTGGTAAAATACCTAAATTTTGAACACTTATTTCAGTTTCTGTTTGTGTAATATAAATATATTATACGTCATGTTATATGTTGGAATTCACATTCTCATTTTCAGGTATTCAAGTTTTCAGTATGCAACATGGTGATTTTTAGGCACCCAGCTATTGTGATTCGTACATCACTAGCTGAAGTTTACTATAGGCCACCTCAGCTCTGGTATTTGAGAAACTATAAATATAAAAATACGCAAATAAAAGATATAGGTGTACACACACACACACACACACACACACACACACACACACACCAGTTTGACAGGAAACTGAACTTAGCTGCAATAGGCAACCTAATTATGTAACTAATTTTCTTGTATGTTATAATGCACACAGCTAACATTAAAAATAAGTAGCTTTATTACAATTCAAGTATATAATGAATTACTAACAAATATTGGCATTTCTGGGTCTGAAATACTAGTACAATTTAGCGCACTTGAGATGGACATGAGCATCACTTACGATGTTTTGATGTGCCAGATCCCTCGGTGGTACCAGAAACACCTTGGGTTGCCGATACAGGGTATTTACACAGATTTGGTCCCAGGTCAACCTCTTCTTTAAACAGAGAGTCATCCTCTTCACGTTCGCAGGTTTCGTCATCAGTTTCCTCAACATCCTCCATAACATATTCTTCACTGTCTTCATGTAAAAATTGTAGCACGTTTTCACATTTGACGCCAATACATTCCTTGAAAACTGAAGGACATTTCAAACCCGCTTTTCTGCAGAAGCACGTTCCGACACGGCTCACCTAGCATGTGCATGAAACAATGTGGAGAAGTGCTTCAGGTGCTGGGGATTAGCTCATTCTAACGGACATCGGACCGATGTCAGAATACCTGGTATCGCAAATGATCCAGTGCGTGGGAAATGCCGACCTCCACTATACAATGCGATAGTAAACTGTTCTTCTGCAGTTATTATTTCTTCATGAGTAGCGTGTGGTTTATTGAACATACCAAGTGCTGATTTAAGATATTCGTTTTTCTTAACAATGTTCCAGCACTTAATATTTCCTTGACCGAAAAAAGCGGATGTTCTATCACATCCGCGAAAAAAGTGAGTAAATCACTGTCAAATTTGTAAGATGCAGTGAAAAACCATTTGTCTTCTGTACTTCCTCTCCTCGGCTTACAAAGGAAAAAAATAAAAAAATAAAAATAAAAGAATGTTTTCCATGTCTTGTCTTAAATCGGACATGAGCACAAACAAGTCAACGTCTTCTAATCTTCTTTCACGATGACAACACTTCCAAAATATTTAGTTCTTGAAATAGCAGATGTTACAATCATAAGGTGGCCTATAGTAAACTTCGGCTAGTGATGTACGAATCACTATAGCTGGGTGCCCAGAAATCACCACGTAGCATACAGAAAAATTAGATACCTGACAATGAGATGGTAAATTCCAACATATTACATGATATATAATATATTTATATTACACAAACAGAAACTGAAATAACAGTGTTCAAAATTTAGGTATTTTGCCACTTTACACAAATTTTGAAAAATCGACATTTTTTGACAGACTGTCGCGCATTAGGTATTGGGATTAGAAAAAAAAAATGGTAACAATCAAATTTGTAGAGAATTTTGTGCCCTTTAAAACAGAACTGAGACGTAAAAGCGGTAGGAGCACAAATAACGGAGATATTTTGAAAAAAACTGAAAAAAAGTCCTAAATTTTCAAAGTTTTTTGACCGCAGAGAAATTTTGTTGGCAAAACTTGGTTTTCTGATCTTCCCAACCATATTAACGAGTTAAAAAAATAAAATCTTCTACCCCACCTTTTGCAAGACTGTTCTTCTGACGGTTTGACTGGGCTATATAGGGAGAGTCGCCAACCGGCCGGTCACACTCCACGATCATCCCATTCCTTAAACTAAAAACATCAAGTACCTTGGCCTCATCCCTGACCGCTCACAGAGAAACTGTCCGCGAAAAACCCCTCTCCCGTCTAAACCTGCTAAAGCTCTTCTCCAGCCGGACATCAGGACTCAGCCCCTCCACCATCCTTTACACCTACCAGTCCATGTCCCCTGTCCTTTGTTGCTTCTTCAACTTTGGTTTCCCCCCCCCCCCCTCCTCGTCCATTAACAATCCCCCCAGATCCTTGAGTGCCCAGCCGATCCTGTATGATCTCATTCCTTTCTCCCACCTACTCAAATTCCTGGAACACAACCACATCCTCTACATTCCCCCACAAGATCCAACACCCTCTGGTATCCCACCTCCTACTGCATCCTGGGCCTCTGCTACATCATTACAAAGTTATCCCTTCTTCCCTTCGCCTCAATACTCTCCACATCCTCTCTGAGGGTAACTTCGCTCCCAGTTGATGCCCTCCGTCCCGACATCTATCCTTCGTATCAACCTTCATCCTTCCAAGTATACGGAGTCCCCCCTGCTTCCCACTTCCTTTCCCTCCATCGCTTGGCTCTTCATTCCTTTTCCCTTGCCCGGGAGTCAAAAGTAAAAAAAAAAAATGTTCAAATGTTTTTAATTATTATGGGACCAAACTACGTTGGTCATCAGTCGCTAGCTTTACAAACTACTTAAACTACGTTAAACTAATTTAAAGACAACACACACATCCATGTCCGAGGGAGTATTGGAACCTCCAGACTGCTCGGCTTGCCCGGGAGTCTTCACACCCCCTGCCTCCCCCCTCCTCCCTCCCCACGGCTCCTCCCCTCCTTCCCCTATCCCCTGCGCGGTTGCAGTGCCACGTTTTAACTGTGCTGTGTCTAGTGTTGTGTCAGTGTTCTACTACCTTCGTGTGATTTTAAGGTTTTAGCGACCGCCGAACACGCAGATCAGTGTGTCGCCATGTGCTTTTACCATCGTCGCAGTGCTCCTCGCCGTTATCTATCTTCAATGTCTTCTTAGGCATCGTGCAAGTTTTTACTCTGAATATGTGTGTTTTTAAGTGATCATTTCCATGTATTTCATCCACCGTTTTTCTCGCCTGTTTATAATTCAAATTCTGCAGTATTTTCTACTGTTTTTGCTTATTAAAATCAATAAGCCACAATGTACATTAGGCTGAACAGTGGCGTACTAAGCCCTGCCAGCTGGACCGAGAGTGAAATGGAAAAACAATAAAGGAAAAAAAAAAGCCTCTCCCCTCTCCCCCTTCCCTTTCACGCCTTGCCTCCATTTCCTCGCCCATTCCTTGTGGGGTTTCAGTGCTTAAGATTTTTAACTGTACGCCGTAAAGTGTTGTGTCAAGTGTCATTTTCTTAGCGTGGTTTTAAGACGTCAGCAGCCGCCGAACAGGCAGAACAGTGTGTTGCCACGTGTTTTATCAGTGTCACCGTTTTCTGCCTACCATCAGTGTTTTTAGTCATCTTGGTAGTTTTAATTACTGAATATGTATGCTTTTTTAAAACCATTATTTCAATATATGTCTTATCCGCCAATTTTATCACCTGTTTATTCTTCACCATTATTATTGTAATATCTACTTGCAACTACTGGCGCCAGAACACTCTGCTAAGCAACATGGCCGTTGCCTGTCGATATCGGCGGTTACACGCCATCGTCAAGACAACGAGTGCCACTTCCTATTACATCTACTTCTTCAGGCAACGAACTAGACTATGACACCTCCAAGAAAATGGGTTCCACGATTGTATGGTACCTCCTAACACCAGCAGACAGCGATCGACCACAAGCTGCATCATTTTTGCAACAACCACGTACCATCACTATGGGAAGAAGCGGCATCCATTGTACACATCTATGGCGAGGGCAGTCACCTTGACCTTCACGGAACGGGGTCCCCGGTGGTACTATCTGACACCAGTAGATGGCGATCGTTTATTACAACCTGTTGCATAAACATGTTAACATATAACATAGTAATATCACCTTAGTACATTAGTATTTATGAACTAAATGTTTTGGAAACTACCTGTGGTACCTTTTTTTTACTCTAAGAAGACTTTTAACTTAGATTTTCCTAAACTGTTAGACAAATAACAAACGGTATTGTATTTATAAAGGTGACAACTCACCTTCAGGTGCAATTTAATACTTCCTTTTTATAAAAATACTTCCCAAAATAATATCATGTAATATTTCATTCGTTACTTCAACACCACGTCATGTGAACATTTCCTATTGACTAAGGCACTCTCCATGCGGCAAAACGCGCGCGCTTTCACAGTATTTAACCCGTGGCAGCTCAGCCACTAGCAGCAGGTACCGCATGGGGGCAAGTGTCTGCTCCGTGTTCGTCAAGCCTACGCCACATAGGTAATACAACTGATACATATTTTAATCTAAATTTCATGTATAATGTTCTGAGTTGTCTTACAACCTTGTATGAGGCATACCGACAATCTTTCTTTCCGCGAACAATACATGACTGGAATAGGAGGGAGAACTGACAGTGGTACTCAACGTACCCTTTGCCACACACCGTCGGTGGATTGCGGAGTATATATGTAGATGTAGGTATGTTTATACTTTCAGATCTGAAGATGGCCCTGTAAACAGGTCGAAATCGGTCATCATTTCTATAAATGATATTTTTTTGCGATTTGTGACTATTTTTCTTTATAAATACTTTCCAGAAGATCTCAGTTTTCCCAAAAAATGTTTTCAAATTTTTTTTCTAAGATAAGTTGTAAGGTGAGTATTGTCCCTATGTTCCTCCTGAATCTGAACTGATCTTCCCCCAGATAGCATATATCAGCTGTTCCATCCTTCTGTAAGTAATTCGTGTTAAAATTTTGCATTCATGACTTATTAGACTGATGGTTCTGTAATTTTCACACCTGTCTGCGCCTGCTTTCTATGGTATGGGGATTGTTACATTTTTCTAAAATTTGAGGATATTTCGCCTGTCTCATACATATTACGCACCCGGTAAACAGTTCCGTCATTGCTGTTTCTCCCAGAGACTTCAGTAGTTCTGAGGGAATGTCATCTACTCCAAGGGCCTTGTTTCCTTAGGTCTTTCAGTGCAGTGTTAAATTAATCTCTCAGTATAGTATCTCCTATTTTATCTTCATTCAGTTCCTCTTCCCTTCCTACAACATTATCTTGAAGTTCATTTCCTTTGTAGACACCCTCTATATAATCTTTCCACCTTTCAGCTTTACCTTCTTTACTCAGAACTGGTTTTTCATCTGAGTTATTCATATTGATACTGCTCTTTCTTTTCTCTTCAAATGTCTCTTTAATTTACTGTAGGCGGTATCTATTTTTCTCCTAGTTAGACATTCTTCTACTGATTTGCTGTTGGCTTCTAGCCACTTCTGCTTAACCATTTTGCACTTGCTGTCAATATCATTTCTTAGTAGCCTGTACTCCATTTTACCTGTTTCATTTCCTGGATTTTTATATCTTTTCCTTTCATTAAGCATTTCCTGTGATATCCAAAGATTTTATTGTAGGTCTTGCCTTTCTACCTATTAGGTTCTCTGCTGCCTTGACTATTTCCTCTGTCAAGGCTATCAATTCCTCTTCTACTGTTTTATTTTCCCCTGTTTCTGTCAGCTGTTGCCTAAATCTCCCTCTGAAATTTTCAAGAACTTCAGGTTCTTTCAATTATTACAGGTCAATTTTCCTTATATTCCTATCTTCCTGCAGTTCCTTCAGTTTCAGTCTACAATTTTGTAACCAATAAGATATAGACTATATCTGCTTCTGGATATGTCTTACAGTTTAAAACCTGGTTCCGAGATCTATGTCTTAGCATTATAAAAGCTATCTAGTACCTTCCGGTGTCGCCTAGACGCTTCCACGTATACAGCCTTCTTTCATGGTTCTTGAACCAAGTGTTGCGGTGTCTTCTTTCAGTCCTTTTTCCCATTCCACATTCACCTGCTATTTTTCCTTCCCTTCCTTTTTCTACCACCGAATTCCAGTCCCCTATCACGTGTTACTTTCCCTTAACTGTCTGAATAATTTCCATTGTTGTTGTTGTTATGGTCTTCAGTCCGGAGACTGGTTTGATGCAGCTCCCCACCCTACTCTATCCTGAGCAAGCCTTTTCATCTCTTCATAAGAACAGCAACCCACAACCACTTGAATCTGCTTACTACACGCGTCTCTTGGTCTCCCTCTGCGATTTTTACCCCACACACGTCCATCCAATGCTAAATTTACGATTCCCCGATGTCTAAGAATGTGTCCTACCAAGCGATCCCTTCTTTTAGTCAGGGTATGCCAAAAATTCCTTTTCTCACCAATTCTGTTCAGTACCTCTTCATTAGTTATGCGATCTACCCACCTAATCTTCAGCATTCTTCTGTAACACCACATTTCAAACGCCTCTATTCTCTTCCTGTCCGCACTGCTTATCGTCCATGTTTCACTCCCGTACAAGGCAACACTCCACACAAATGCCTTCAGAAAAGACTTTCTTACACTTAAGTTAATATTCGATGTTAGTAAAATTCTCTTTTTCAAAAATGCTTTTCTTCCCATTGCCATTCTGCATTTTATATCCTCTGTACTGCGACCATCGCATGTTATTTTACTACCCACGTAACAAAACTCATCTACCACCTTCATTGTTTCGTTACCTAATCTAATTCCTTCAGCATCGCCTGATTTTCTAAGACCGCATTCCATTATTTTTGTTTTGCTCTTGTTAATGTTCATTTTATATGCTCTCTTCAACACACTGTCCATTCCATTCAACTGCTCTTCCAGGTCCTCTGCTGTCTCTGACAGAATTACAATGTCATCAGCAAAACGCAATGTTTTTATTTCTTCCCCCTGTACTTTAATCCCTATTCCAAATTTTTCCTTGCTTTCCTTCACCGCCTGCTCGATGTACAAATTGAATAACATCGGAGAAAGGCTACAACCCTGTCTTACTCCTTTCCCAACTGATGCTTCCCTTTCATGCCCTTCGAGTCTAATAACTGCAGACTGGCTTTTGTACAAGTTATAAATAACTCTCCTTTCCCTATATTTTACCCCAGCTGACTTCAGAATTTGAAAGAGTGTATTCCAGTCAACATTGTCAAATGCTTTCTCCAAATCTACAAAAGCTAAAAATGTAGGTTTGCCTTTCCTTAATCTATCTTCTAAGATAAGACGTAAAGTGAGTATTGCCTTCCGGGTTCCTACGTTCCTCCTGAATCCAAACTGATCTTCCCCGAGGTCAGCTTCTACCAGCTTTTCCATTCTCCTGTAGATAATTCGTGTCAAAATTTTGCAACCATGACTTATCAAACTGATGGTTCTGTAATTTTCACACCTGTCTGCGCCTGATTTCTTTGGAATGGGGATTATTACATTTTTCTTAAAGTCTGAGGGTATTTCGCCTGTCTCATACATCCTACACACCAGTTAAAATAGTCTTGTCATGGCTGGCTCTCCCAGAGACTTTAGTAGCTCTGAGGGTATCTCATCTACTCCTGGGGCCTTGTTCCGACCTAGGTCTTTCAAGGCTCTGTTAAATTCATCTCTCAGTATAGCATCTCCTATTTCATCTTGATCTACTTCACTTGCTACAACATCGTCTCTAAGTTCATTTCCTTTGTAGAGCTGTTCTATGTACTCTTTCCACCTTTCAGCTTTCCCTTCTTTGCTGAGAACTGGTTTCCCATCCAAGTTCTTGATATTCGTGGAGTTGCTTTTCTTGTCCCCAAATGTCTTCCTGTAGGCGGTATCTACTTTTCCCCTTCTACATTCTTCTACAGATTTGCATTTGGCTTCTAGCCATTCCTGCTTAGCCATTTTGCACTTCCTGTCAATGTCATTTTTTAGTCGTCTGTACTCCATTTTGCCTGTTTCATTTACTGAATTTTTATATTTCCTCCTTTCATCAATTATATTTGCTGTGATATCTAAGGATTTTTTCGTAGGTCTTGCCATTCTACCTATTTTGTCCTCGGCTGCCTTCACTATTTCATCTCTCAATGCTACCCATTCCTCTTCTACTGTTTTATTTCCCCCTGTTTCTGTCAACTGTTGCCTAAATCTCCCTCTGAAATTCTCCAGAACTTCACTTTCCTTCAATTTATCTAAGTCCCATCTCCTTATTTTTCTACCTTTCTGCAGTTTAGTTTTAGCCTACAGTTCATGACTAACAAGTTATGGTCAGAGTCTATATCTGCCCCAGGGTATGTCTTGCAGTTTATAACGTGGTTCCGGAATCTATGTCTTACCATTATAAAATCTGATACCTTCCGGTGTCTCCGGTCTCTTCCATGTATACAACCTTCTTTTGTGATTCTTAAACCACGTGTTTGTTACGATTAAATCGTGTTCCGTGCAAAATTCTACCAGGCGACTTCCTCTTTCATTCCTCCTGCCCAGTCCATATTCACCTACTATTTTTCCTTCTCTTCCTTTTCCTACTACCGAATTCCAGTCTCCCATCAATTTCCGTTACCGAATTAAAAATCACAATTATGAGCTTGTTCTACAAGTTTATTTTAATTCGTGAACCAGTTTTCGGTTTATTAGGCCATCTTATTAGGCCATCTATTTTTGATATAGACTTTAAAGATATTCTACTTATTACACATATTTTCAAGCACGTAACTGTTTCAATGTTCAAATGTTTGTATAGTCTATGGGACTTAACTAAGGGGTCAACAGTCCCTAAAATTACAAACTACTTATGAACTACTTACGAATTAGGACGGCACAAATATCCATGCCCGAGGGGGGATTCGAAGCCCCGACCGCAGTGGCCGTGCAGATTGTGAATTGAGCTCCTTAGTCTCCTCGGCCACCGCGGCCGGCAAGCTTGGCTCCACTATGATAGTACAATTAAAACGTTCCGATAAAACAATCATTAATAAATATACAGGAGGGGGACGAAGAAAAAATTTTAATTTCGCAAATCGATGTGTAAAATCTTCTAAACAATAAACCATTCCAGTGAATAAATTACTTGACAGACTGCCTAAAAATATTTTAAATAAGGTACACTGTGGGGGGTAATGGATATCATAAAACTATATCTGTGAACCGAACAGCTTTACATATTCATTAAAAATTTCAATTTATAAATTAATGACCGAATTGCTGATGGATATTTTGTAAATTTGGGGAGCAAACCAGAAACAGACTTAAAACTTTAAACTTGAAATTTAACAATTATAATAAAATTCGTCAATTAATATTCACATAAAATAAATTGCTCAACCAGACTTTTAACTGAAATATAACCTGTGTACCATTTTTTATTATTATTGACTTAGGCAAATAAACATGAATATATTGTGGGAAATGAATGCAGAGGTAGAGGCAGACACTGTGGTGGGAGAGGGGTTTGACAAAACATGAATCATTAAGTGAAACTCGGCAGAGGGGATGTGTTGAGTTGTGTTTGCTCATTTAAAATTAATTCAGGGCTTTGGGCTACATGATTATTGATTTCTAGAGCTTCTAACAGGTGAGTTTTTGACCTCTGCTTGCTATCAATCGGGCATTTCCGAAAAGAACAGACACCATATAAATAATTATATATCTGCTCCAACAGGAAATTGGAAATTTCAATGCGGACGCATTAATACGCTCGATTCCTTGCGGGAATCCAGTATAGGCTGCGAGCAAGTGGAATCAAATGGGCAGAGGGCACTACAATCGTAGTGTGCTACAAGTTCAGAATTTGGGTTGGAAGAGAAGCGGGCTAGGATAGCCTAATTGTTAAGGCGACCACTAGCCCAAAGCGGAAAAATCCGTGTACGAATCTCGGTTCGGCACAAATTTTCAACTTTGCCATTGGATTTATTTCAATGCCCTGAAACCGTCAAAATGTTTAAATATTTCGAATTCGTGATATTACGGCCGTTAATGTCAAGGAATCGTGTATGTTCTTTCTGACATGTTCAAAAAGAACAGACACCATATAAATAATTGTCTTCCCATTTTGCTTCTGGTTTAGTACTGACGCTACTCCAGAGTTGGAGGCATCGGTTTTTCACAATGAATGGAAGGTCGAAATAAGAGACAGCCAGAATGCGGGCATTACTCAGAGCATTCTTCAGGCTATCGAAGGCCGCCTATAGCTTCCCGTCCACTTGAACTCCACGCCCTTCCGACGCAAGGCGTTGATGGGAGCTGCTAGCTGAGCAAAATTGTGAATATATTTTCGAAAAAATAAAAATGAATAAATAATAATCATATGCACGAACCGGGGTATTTCCTTCTTGGTTCTCGGGAGTTTAAAGTTGTATATCGCCAGAGTACGTGAGTGATCAATACGCACCTCACCTGCAGCAACCAAGGTGCCCTACGAAAGAAATTTCGGAACGCACGAGGTTAACCTTCGATGGTTGTCGTGGCGGCGGATAGCCGTGCGCACTAAGGCACCTTGCTACGATGCGTGCGGCCGTTCCACGTCGAAGGTTCGAGTCCTCCCTCGAGCATGGGTGTATGTGTTATTCTTAGGATAAGTTAGTTTATGTAGTCCGTAAGTTTTGGGACCGATGAGCACTGCACTTAATCACATAACTTTACAAACATTTGAACATTTGTTTTTAAACTCGCATCGCCCAGTCTAACAAGCATCCGACGTAGGTGTTCCAAATGCTCAGAAAGGTTTTGCTGCATATTGCAAAGCGTCCAAATTATTGTTAACGAACCAGAACTTTCGGTTAATCAAAACAGAATAGATAGCACGGCTGGTCCGGTAGAGAGACCAAACGATACCCGGTTAAATTCGTAAAAGTTCGTGGCGAACGCAGTGGCAGCCTTGGATTTCTCCATGAGAGGTATCTGGTAGTACGCTTGGCTTAGATCAAGTACTGTGATGTAGTGGGCGCCAGTGAAACACGTAAAACAGTGGCATAGGTCAGGAAAAGGGACAGATTCAAGAACTACCTTCCAATTAAAGGCGCTATAATTCACCATAGGGCGAAAACCGTCTCCATTTGCCGTTTTGAATACACATATGGGTGACTCAAAGTGTGAAGTCGACGGGCGAATGACTCCGTCTGTTAATATTTCGTCCTGTCTCTACGCTCTCAGGTGGCGAAAGTTTATAGGTCGACTGCCAAACGGGCTCTCGATCTGGTAAATGCGTTCGGTACTCCATCAGTCCTACTCAACGTGTCGGTTAACAAGCGACGAAAATCACGAAGCGATTGCAATACTTGTTGCACTTATTGTGTCTCTCCAGAAGTTCAATTGTTCAAATGTTAGTAAAGCTTATGGGACTTTAATTCGGAGTCATCAGTCCCTAAACTTACAAACTACTTATGAACTAGCTACGGCACAAATATCCATGCCCGAGGGGGGATTTGAACCCCCGACCGTAGTGGCGGTGCAGACCCTGACTGAAGTGCCGTAGTCCCTTCGGCCACCGCGGCCGGCGTCTCCATAAGTGATTCAACTCAAACTCCCAAGCTTCAGAAACGATGGACCAAACTTCTAGACGACGAGTATGTTTGCAATACGAAATTTTTAAGGGAGGGCGAAGGTGAAATAAATGACACCTTGAGCAGAGTCCATCACTAACCCAGTTTTCCGAGTAAAATCGCAGCCTAACAGGAGGTTGGTCCACAACCCCTTCACCACGATGGACACTTATTTGTATTCAATGGCATTTGGATATCAGCATTATTGAATTAAAAATTGCAGTATTACAGACGTGTTTGCTGTCTAGTTACAGGCAGAGTATTGTCATCGTTTGGAACACCATTGCATCTTTAAATTTGATTCCATTATCTGGAGGGGTGTGCTCAACGGCCACAAAATCATTTTTATCAATAATGAAAGGAGCACAATTAGCCGTATTCAGGCAAAAATTTCTGTTTTCCAAGAAACCATCTTCAGTGCTGTCAACAAGTTCAAAACGGCATTTTTGTGAAATGTACAATGACATTTACGTCTAGCATATCGATTGACAACATAGCTACATACAGGTGATATTATCTGTTGTCATACGAAGTCAACAGATAATATTACATCGTATGACAACAGATAATATGACTTCGTATGACAACAGATAATATAACCTGTATGTAGCTATGTTGTCAACGGATATGCTAGACGTAAATGTCATTGTACAGTTCACAAAAATGCTGTTTTGAACTTGCTGACAGCACTGAAGATGGTTTCCTGGAAAACCGAAATCGATTTGCCTGAATAAAGCAAAACATTTTACGGCTAATGCTCCTCCTTTCATTATTGATAAAAATACCATTGCATATATGATATCAGGTAGGTTCCACTACATTTAGTAAAATTTCGCTATATTATATGGTATAACCATTCGTAGGTTTATTGTCTTAATAGTAAATGAGAGTAGCTGTTGTAATGTCCTGTCATCTTCAGAGACTGACGGAATTTCATTTTTCTTGTAGATAAATTATCTGGAAAAATCCATAGCTATAATGGACTTTAAAAGCAGAAAATTACCCATGGTAAATCTGCAGCCTGACTGTTTCCATTATAAAGTAAGTGGTAATCGTAGAAGCTGAGCAATTCATACGATCGTGTTTGGTAGCCGACGACGAAACTGCTGACCATATACTGTGGTTACGCTTATAGGGATTGTGTGAACACCTCATTTGGTGGCGAAATAACTCCGCTGCCGCACCTTAAATAAGAATTCGCAGCAGCATCCGCCATCCTTTGCCTTGGCTTTAGCTTTACGGTAAGTAATTCCCGTCCCACGGGGAAGCACGCGGCCCCTCCCATACCTCCCACTAACAACGAAGAACGCGACCGCACCGCTACCTCTGCGCGATGCGAACCCACAAGCCGGCTACACGCTGTTCCGCCCGGCTATGAGAAGTCATATGTAGTTAGGACGACCAACTTTTGATCACGGGTTTAACAGAAATGACCAACCTGACCAAATGATTATAATGGAGACTAAGGGAGATTTAGTCACAGTAAATTTAAACTTCACATTTTCGTGGAACGAATGACAATGGAGATGTAAACATTAAAAAATAATCAAATATACTTTGCTTACTTTTACTCATATATTTTTTTGGTAGCTCTACAAGATGAGAGTGAGTTTTTACGAGAGCAATGATAATAAAATAAGACTCATTTGTGGAGCATATTCAGGAACAGTATGTCAAAACCTGTTGGATTTACATCTGTTATGTTCATCGATAATTTACGTGATGCTACGAAATAGTTTTCTTAGAATTGCATCACTTCGCTCGAGACAGAATGGATCTGGCGTTTGAGCTTTCAATAATACTTTAAAATGGAGAACCAGGTCGAGCTCTTGTAACATTATAGGTCAAAAGCATTTGTTTATTGTGTAGATTATTTTCAATATTAATCTGTCGATCATTAATTTGTGTAGTGTAGTGTCTGTGAATTACCTTCCTTGGTCACTCAGTTGTGAAATTAGTTTTTAGTTTATATTTTCTCAGTGTATTAACACAAAAATGGCCGGCCGCGGTGACCGAGGAGACTGAGGCGCTTCAGTCACGGTCTGCACGGCCACTACGGTCGGCGGTTCGAATCCCCCCTCGGGCATGGATATTTGCGCCGTCCTAGTTCGTAGTAGTTCATAAGTAGTTTGTAAGTTTAGGGACTGATGACCCCGTAGTTAAGTCCCATAAGCTTTACAAACATTTGAACATTTTGAACAAAAATGTTAATTAGAATTGTTTTTAATGAAATAATCCATAGTTGTGAATAGTTATGTACAAAATTCAATGTATTGATATTCACAGAATATATGACATCAACTGCGATTGGGCAAAGCTGAAAATGTGTACCCAGCCGGGATTCGAACCCGGGTCTCCTGCTTTCTAGCCAGTTGCGCTGACCCCTTCACCACTGGGGACACAGTGATCACTGCACCTGCAAGGACTACCTAAGCACGCCTCCCGTCGGATACAAATTCCCAGCTTCGCCCTGCCCCAGAAAGCAGGAGACCTGGGTTCGAATCTCGGCTGGGTACACATTTTCAGCTTTGCCCAATCGCAGTTGATGTCATATATTCTGTGAATATTAAATAATAACAACTGCAGGATCTTTCGAAACAGACGCCACATGTATATATTCAATGTATTAGCTGATCCATGCACTAAGGTATAAATTCAATGTAATATAAAAGATGTATTCAAAACGGAAAGTAATCAGACGGAAGGGAAAAGGTGGTTTTGGCGGGCGAAATGCGGCGAGCACTGTGTGTGTGGGGCAACAGTGTGTGAGGGAGTAAGTCTTCAGTGAGAATAGACCTGTGGAAAGTGGTGCCGGCCACGGTGGCCGAGAGGACTGCGGCGCTTCAGTCATGGTCTGCACGGCCACTACGGTCGGGGGGTTCGAATCCCCCCTCGGACATGGATATTTGTGCCGTCCTTAGTTGTAGCTAGTTCATAAGTAGTTTGTAAGGGACTGATGACCCCTTGTTAAGTCCGATAAGCTCTACAAACATTTGAATTTTTTTTTCTTGAAAGTGGTGCTCCTATAACTGGTCTCTATTGTCGGAAATCGCCTCGGATGAGGCTTTGGGGAACAGGAATGTGTGTGGCAAATTAATTGGAGCTTGAATTGGTAAAAGTCCGGCAACAAGAGTCACTCCAGCACGCGCTTCGTGCTTATAAACGCGCGGACCGCGCTACTGCGCGTACGGCCACAGATACAATAAGGTGCCAAAGACGTTACTCGGCGGCAAGGAAGTACACGAGTGTGTAAATTATGTCTGTGGCTGCAATGGTCGATTATTGCGGAGAAATGCCTATGCCCTGTGGAATCAATGACCGGAGCCTACTGTGGGCTTGTCAATTGTATTATCGGCGTGCTCTTTAATTTCTGTATTATGAAGTATTTCTGATCGTTGTATAGTTACATACGTACTCCTGTTGTGGCTGCTCCAGGATAGCACCTCTGCGCCGGCAAAACTCTTAACCTGTGTGTTTACCTGGCAGCCTAGACCGAAGGTGTTCATCAAGCTGCACACATTCAACTTCCAAGCCTAGTATGCGGTAGCCAGTTACAGGTTCACCAAGGATGACAACATCAGCAACACCATATCTAAAGAGCACTACTTCTTGTAGGTGGGGCAAGGGAGATCAGACAAAAACTGCAGGAAATATAATTACTCTAGCAACGGATTGGCTGGAGCCTGTTATATCCAGACACATAGACAGTTCCAGTGTCAGTTTGCTTCCGTAGGCCAATTACTGGAAGACACGTCCCCGCTACACGTCAAGAGTCTCTTGGACTTTGTATCTTTACTGGAGTTGCCGTGGACTCTGGAACTACTGCGGCGATCAGTTGAATACCTAGGTGACGAAAATGGCATTGAAACAGAGAATGACACTCTAAAGGCTGAATTACTAAATGACTTTATCCAAAGCTGTCTCACAGAGGATGATTGCCCTATAGTTTCTTCACTAGATTGCCACACAGATTACAAAATGGCATATATTGAAATAATTGACAGAGGGAGAGAAACAATTAAAATCGCTCAAAAGAGGAAAGGCCGCAGGACCTGATGGGTTACCAGATCGTTTTTACAAAGAGTACGCGAAGGAACTTGCAACTTGCCCCCCCCCCCCTTCTTGCAGTGGTGTACCGTAGATCGCTATATGACCGTAGCGTTCCAAAAGATTGGAAAATGCCGCAGGTCATCTCTGTTTTTAAGAAGGGACGTCGAACAGATGTGCAGAACTATAGGCCTATATCTCTAACGTCGGACAGTTGTAGAATTTTGGAACATGTATTATGTTCGAGTATAATGACATTTATGGAGACTAGAAATCTGCTCTGTAGAAATCAGCATGGGTTTCGAAGAAGGCGATCGTGTGAAACCCAGCTCGCGCTATTAGTCCACGAGACTCAGAGGACCATAGACACGGGTTCTCAGGAAGGTGCTGTGTTTCTTGACTTCCGAAAGGCGTTTGATTCAGTTCCCCACAGTTGTTTAATGAAAAAAGTAAGAGCATATGGTCTATCAGACCAATTTAGTAATTGAATTGAGAAGTTCCTAGATAGCAGAATGTAGCATGTCATTCTCAATGGAGAGAAAACTTCCAAAGTAAGAGTGATGTCAGGTGTACCACAGGGGAGTGTCGTGGGTCCGTTGCTGTTCACAATATATATAAAAGACCTTGCAGGTAACATCGGAAGTTCACAAAGGCTTTTGCAGATGATGCTGTAGTATATAGAGTGGTTGTAACAATGGAAAATTGTATTTAAATGCAGGAGGATCTGCAACGAATTGACGGATGGTGCAGGAAATGACAACTGAATCTCAATGTAGACAAGTGTAATGTGCTGAGAATACATAGAAAGAAAGATCCTGTATCATTTAGCTACACTATAGCTTTAGCAGGTCAGCAACCGGAAGCAGTTAATTTCATAAATTATCTGGGAGTAGGCATTAGGAGTGATTTAAAATGGAACGACCATATAAAATCAGTCGTCGGTAAAGCAGATGCCAGACTTGGAAGAATCCTAAGGAAATGCAGACAGAAAACAAAGGAAGTAGGTTACAGTACACTTGTTCGCCCACAGTTTCTGCAGAGGGGATTGGTGTTGTGTTTACTTTAGCAAACGAATTACACAAGCAGTTCGGTTCAGATAGTGATGGAGGTGGATGCGGCTATTGGAGAGTCCCAAAGTGTAATTTCCAGGACCTGGACGAGATTTCAGGCAACAGGAACCGCTAAATGAAGGCAAGGCCAAGGTCGTCCACTAGTAACATCAGCAAAAGATGACCATTATCTCGTTGAAATAGGAGACTGAATGCAAATCAGCTGCAATACACTCTCAAGGCAGCAACAGCACGAGCAAAATCAAGTCCGAAATCGCCTTCGAGAATGTGGCTTCTACGCACGGAAGCCTACGGTGTGTACCCCATTAAAACCACGACACTGTTTATCCCGTAGAAAGAGGGCGGATGAACATCAGGATTGGAATCCTAACACTCAACATGTAAGGACAGTTGTGAGTAGGGCAGATAGTCGACTTCGGTTTATTGGGAGAATTTTGGGAAGATATACTTCATCTGTAAAGCAGACCGCGTATAAAACGCTTGTACGACCACGTCTTGAGTATTGCTCAAGTGTTTGGGACCCGCAGCAGATCAGTTTAAAGGAAGACATAGAGGCGGTTCAGAGGCGAGCAGCTAGATTTGTTACCGGTAGATTCGACCAATGCGCGAGTGTCACGGAAATGCTACGGCAACTCAATTGGGGATCGCTAGAGGAAAGACGCCGTTCTTTTCGTGAATTTCTGTTGAGGAAATTTAGAGGGCCGGAATTTGAAGCTGAGTGTAGTACGATCTTGCTGCCGTCTACTTCCATTTCGCGTAGTGATCACAAAGACAAGATAAATTAGGGCTCGTATGAAGGCATATAGGCATTCTTTTTTTCCTCGTTCTATTTGAGAGTGGAATAGGAAAGGAAATGCCTAGTAGTGGTACAGTGTACCCTCCGCCCCGCACCTTATGGTGGATTTCGGAGTATGTATGTAGATGTAGATGTAGAAGTAGACAGCAATTTTAACACGTCAATCGTCGATAAAGCAGATGCCAGATTTAGATTCATTGGAAGAATCCTAAGGAAATTCAGTCCGAAAACAAAGGAAGTGGGTTACAGTACAATTGTTCGCCCATAGCTAGAATACTGCTCACCGGTGTGGGATCCGTACCAGGTGGGGTTGATAGAGCAAGTAGAAATGATCCAACGGAGAGCAGCGCACTTCGTTACAGGATCATTTGGTAATCGAGAAAGCGTTACGGAGATGATCGATAAATTCCAGTGGAAGACTCTGCAGGAGAGACGCTCTGTCGCTCGGTACGGGCTTTCGTCGAAGTTTCGAGAACATACCTTTACCGAGGAGTCTAACAGCATATTGCTCCCTCCTATATATATCTCTCGAAGAGATCATAAGGATTAAATCAGAGAGATTAGAGCCGACACAGTGACATACCGACAATCTTTCTTTCCGCAAACAATACGTGACTTGAATAGGAGGGAGAACCGATAATGGTACTCAAGGTACCCTCCGCCACACACCGTCGGGTGGCTTACGGAGTATGGATGTAGATGTAGAATAGTAAGTTCAATTCTTCGGGTCTGTTACAATCTGCTCTGTATTATATTGCAAGAAAGAACCATCGCCTGTGTGAAACCTGTAAAATGTGTGGTCTTTCTTGTCATTCGTTCAACTGGTTAGAATGTTCCGGAATGCGCGCGTGCTCCCCGTCGGAGGTTCGTGTCTTCCTTTAGGAATGGCTGTGAGTGTTGTCCTTAGGTTAGTTTAAGCAGTTTGTAAGACCATGAACTGATAACCTCAGTAGTTAAGTCCCATAGGTTTATAAACGGCCATTACACCGCGGCCTTGTAATTTGTAATATATTGTTAATTGTGAAGTAGTGTACACTAACAATGATAATGATAATAATAATTAATTTTATTGTTATGTGAAATGTCTGGGGAGAGGAGTAAGAAATTTTACTTTATGACGTCTGTAATTGAAGTTGTATTACTATTTGACAGCACTTAACTTGCTGCAGACTACACATTCAAGGACCCATAAATTGTACGAGGTATATCCACAAAGTAAGTTCCGTTTGGTTTTATAAAACAAACGTGTACAGATACAGGCATTATATTTTTCGTACAAATATCTACAACTGTTAAACTACTTTTCAACACAGCTTCCGAAATTTTGTAGGCACTTGTCATAGTGTGGCACAGGTTTTAGTATGCCTTCTTCATAGAAGGTTGCCGCCTGTGTATTCAACCATATGGTAACATGTTCTTTCTGCTCGTCATCATCGTTGAAGTGTTGACCACTGAGGACAGATTGAAGGTGTAAGAAGAGATGAAAGTCACTAGGAACGGAGTCCGGGCTGTACGGAGAATGATCAAATCCATAGGAGTTGTTTGGTCGCATTCACCGTGTGAGGTTGGGCATTATCGTGTTTTTTCGCACCTTTTGACAGTAATCCTCGGCGCTTGCTCTGTACTGCGCGGCGCAATTTCTTAATAATCTCGCAGTAGCCATGTGCATTAATTGTTTGGCCTCATGATAAAAAATCAGAAAAAAAGCCTTTTCTATCCCAAGAAACGATGCACATGACTTTTCGAGGTGTCATGATTTGCTTAAGCTTAACCATCGTTGGGGATGAAATGTGCCCTCATTCCAATGATTGTTGTTTTGTTTCAGGGTTGTCGTACGATACCCACGTTTCATCTTCTGTGACTAACCGTGTGAAAACCATCGTGTCAAAAACTGAAGTGCACTGCCCATCCATTGTTTTTTTTTTTTTTTTTTTTTTTTTTTTTTTTTTTTTTTTTTTTTTTTTTTTTTTTTTTTTTTTTTTTTTTTTTTTGGTGTTGTCCAGTAAGAATTTTGGGTACCCAGAGTGAGCAAACTTTTCGAAATTTCAGTTTTTCAGTAACAACATCATGAATTGATCTTGAGACTTGCGGAAGTTCCACAGCAAGGGCACTAATCTTCGTAATCTTCTCTCCAATTGTGTGAACCAGTTCATTAGCAACCACAGACGGGCGTCCACTTCGTTCTTCATCGTGCACTTGATCACGTTTGCCGCGGTGGAGTAGCCGAGCGGTCTAAAGCGTCTCGCTTGCTCGCCGTGGAGGTTCGAGTCCTCCCTGGGGCATGGATGTGTGTGTTGTCTTAGGTTAGTTTATCTAGGTTTAAGTAGTTTGTAAGCTACAGACTGCTGACCACGCAGTTTGGTCCGATAGATTTACAAACATTTGATCACGTTTCTTCATTGAACAGTTTGACCCATCTTCTAACCATTGAATCACTCATAGAGTTGCCTCTGAATTTCCCTTGGATTAACTTTCCTTGCATTTAGAAAACGAATCACAGATCTGATTTCACACGTGTCGGATTTTTTTTTTTTTTTTATTACGGCTGTCATTATAAAGAAGCACTACAAAGCACATGTCGGCAGCAGCGACCTCAAAATGGCGTATATGTATTCTCCTTGAGTCAGAGTAATTACTGCCACCCATGCTCGAAACTGCGATCGTAGGACTTACTTTGTGGAAAACCCTCGTATTTCCTCTTGTTTGAAAGCTAATGCAGCCAAGGTGTGTTACGAAGTAATATTCCAAAGATATTACTCTTGCGAAATAATGTTTTCGCAGCCGATACTGGTGGAGGTTCGATGGGGACGACAGAATATTTTACTGGCCGCTATTAGAATTTAATGCCGTGTTGTGGTACACACCACAGGAGTATATGTCATTTGGTGCGAGCAGCTAGAACGAAGACTTTCATATTCTCGTAAAAAAAAAAAAAAAAAAAAAAAAAAAAAAAAAAAAAAAAAAAGTTATGTTACTAATGTTACTACAGTACGTATTTTTAAGTAATTTAGATACAAGCCCGTCGCTATACCAGGTGTAGAATTCAGAGACATTATTAGTTGCCGTCGCATAACAATGTTAAACAGTCTACAGCTATAAAAAAAATTACTTACACAGCACTAAATTTCGACATAAGCTAAATGTCTTTACTGTCTACGTTCTAGTAAGTACACCCGAGCTATCTACCACCGTTTATATACTCATTCGAATCTCATAAAATATAAATATTAATAATTTTCTGCACATGAAAATCCGACGATCCAAAGATAAACATTTATAATAAAGACTTACACAGGCAAATCTGTTTTCACGTATTCATATTCTGATATTAATTTAAATGATTGATGTTCTTGAAATCAGTTGGTTGAATGCCGTACCTTTCCCCAAAACTGTAATATCTCACTTTTTTTTCGATATTAACATATCTGTCCATCCGCGAACTACACAACGAAATTCTCTCTATCGATTATTAACTGTAAAGGTCGATATGAATTTTTCATTATCGAATATAACTCTGGACGTTTGTAATTCACATTCGACCATTGAAAGAGCCGTTAGATAAACTAATATGTACTCTTCTGAGCTTTTTGAACCCAAACAGAAGAAACTTCACAACAATATTTGAAATTCCCTTTTATATGAGTACAGGCAACAACAGTTCATTTACGTTATTTGTACTCCATGCTACTAACCCAGTTTCTATTTCGCACTACCGTAAATTTTAATATTCCTAGAACTACCACTTCCCGTTAAAATTCTAATTAATGAAAACGAATACTCGCAAAAATAATAAACGAAAATTAACTAGGGATTATATTCTCCAGGAAAGCTCTCCGGTGATTTATTGGTATATTAAAGTAATGGCGAGCTTTTATTGCCCTCATTTAGCGCACATTTAGATTGTACTTCACCCTGTCCGTCTGCTTCACTCCATAAAAATCAATGCTTCCACCTTCTTAAAAATGGAGTGGTCTACGAAAGTATCTAAAGAGTTTGAACATTTCAAAATATATCACACTCTCAGAAGATACCAGCCAGGTGGCAGTGGAGAATGGTTTACAACAATGGATTCACGAATCTTTTGAAACCCTGGCATATTTCTCCAGGCGTCAAACTGAGGTGAAGACTAAATGCTTTGCTGTAGATAGAGAACTTCTCACCATGTACGTGGTTCCTAAACACTCCTTATCAATTTTGGAGGGCCAATACTTACGTTAGCGGTGTTGGTGAACCATCAGCCATCTAATTCTATTCTACAGTGGCCAACTGAGCTATTTCTACAATACTGACATGCGACGTTTATGGATATTCGACATATCAAAGTAAAACAAACTACCTTGGCTGACTGCCTATCACGAAATATAATCAGCATAATAAGGGTGGACTGAATGCAAATATCCAGTAGTTGAAGGTTTCTTTGACGGAACACCTGCCTTGTTTCGCTTAACACATACACTGTTCAGAGGGTTTGCAAATGAAACATTATGTGACTGAATGGTCCTATATTCCAGATAAATAAAATAAACTCCACATTACATTATTAGTAATCAAGAACAAAAATATAGTGTTACAATATTAATGATCCGTAGAATGATATATAAAATAAAATAAAAAAAATATTGATTTACTTCAAGAGAAACAATATTATTTTAAATTCATTGTTAATATAGCCATTTAAATAAAACATTTACATAAATGCAAAGATAACGGCGGAATTCAGTTTTTATTTGCATACTTCTACGTAAACTTGGAATACTGAAATTTACTGTGTATGTGTAAAACATAAATGTTTCGAATGTAATAATGATATCTTCAGCTTTGCTTCATTCATTCTGTACATTTTTTCATGTGCAGCAGTCGACATTCTCCCTTGTGCTTCTGCAGAAGCAAGTCCAATTCTTGGTTACATTGAAGGAACATCTATTTCTCGCTGTCCTTAGCCTCTCGATATTAAATGCTGATGATGGATGTTGATTGATATTGTGACCGATGGAAGGTAGTGTTGATTATTCTGGATGTACTGGTATCTCTTGCCAACTGCACATCTAGATCAGGTTCGTCCAAAATAAAGACTACGCTGTTCTCAGTGCTGAGATGCTCATCTGATGATTCCTGATAGCTATGAGATGCAAGTATTGCATACGCAGTATCACAATCAACGCTCTTGGAAAGTGAATCTACATTATTAATTAACTGCAGAAACTGCGAAATGTTTCGTCGAATGACTGGTTTGTTGCAACACAGACTTCTATCTTAAACCTGTTCTCCCTTTCTTGGTTGCTTTTGTTTGTTTGACCCTTTGTTTAAAATTGTCATGAAACATTTTCAGTTGGTTCATAATTTTCCTTCCAAATGCGCTTGAATTGAAAGAGATGACGAGCTCTTCCGATACTTTGTCTTTTTCACGCGCCTTTCTATTTCTAGTTTCCAGTAACTTCTTTCATTTTAGATATGAGACCCACAAACGAACTTTTCTCATCATCAGAAAATCTGTGTCTTCTTTTGTTCAATAGTATGAACCATTTTCTTTGCATTATTATGAATTAGATATAATATTAAATTAAGAATTGCACCTAGAATATATTGATTATCTTCACTGAATATCTCTATTTACTTAGAGATCTTCATTTGTTCAATGGAAATATAGAAAACAACAATGAAAATAAACGATAATATTCGATTTACGTGATAGGTACACGATCCGAAACTGTTTAGAATGGAGGATTTTATAAAATAAGTACCTTGTCAATTAATGTGAACAGTAATCAAGTAACGCTATTGATTTTGACGGTAAGTCGAAATAAATTTTGACGTTTGAGTAGCAACTTTAGATGAAGCCTGGTGGAACCGGATACTAACATGTTAATTCATATTTTAACTGCTTTATTACCCAATACAGTGAGTATAAACAAACTACATTTTAAGTATATATTAAAAAAGAAAAGAAACGTGTTTGTGACGGCATAAAAGCTTCATCTTGTGTTGCCCTTCATTTTAAATTTCGTTAATGTTCTTCAAGAAGTTTTCTTTCAAATCATATTGTATTACTATATTACGGTTATTTTCAATATTTATGTAATTACATATCACATGTGTTCAAATTCTTTGTTAAATATTACTTATTCCAATTCCGCAATTCAGGATTTCCTTGTGCAATGTGCTTATGAGGTGGCAAGATAGAAGTTGTGCACACTCAGCTACAAACACTGCCTTTAAAATGTGAAGGAATGGAAACATATTTCCCAAATTTGTATCTGCTTGACCTCATGCATGACGCAGGAGAATAAAAACGTTTATATAAAATCTGTGTAAATAGATGAGCGAAGAACGCTTTTAAAAATGTTTACATGAAAGTTTTTGTAGAACTCTATTCATGGACATTTTTGGCAACACTTTGTTGCCATTTTAGGATATTTGAATAGTTCTGTATTAGTAGTAATATTAAAAGTAATATTTCATCACTTTACAATTACAATCTTGGTTTGCACATAAGCACTGAAGGAAGGAAGTTTAGAGTTTACAGTCCTGCCAACATCGGGGTCATTATTGACGAAGCTCATCCTCGGACTGCCTTTAAAATGTGAAGGAATGGAAACATATTTCCCAAATTTGTATCTGCTTGACCTCATGCATGACGCAGGAGAATAAAAACGTTTATATAAAATCTGTGTAAATAGATGAGCGAAGAACGCTTTTAAAAATGTTTACGTGAAAGTTTTTGTAGAACTCTATTCATGGACATTTTTGGCAACACTTTGTTGCCATTTTAGGATATTTGAATAGTTCTGTATTAGTAGTAATATTAAAAGTAATATTTCATCACTTTACAATTACAATCTTGGTTTGCACATAAGCACTGAAGGAAGGAAGTTTAGAGTTTACAGTCCTGCCAACATCGGGGTCATTATTGACGAAGCTCATCCTCGGACTGATTTTTGCTGACATTGAGGAAGGAAAGTGGCCGTGTCCTTTGAAAAGAACCATCCCGGTATTTGCCTGGTGTTATGACCGGTGGCGGGTTTGAACCACCAACCTCTCGAATGAGAGTCAAGTGTGTTACCACGTCGCTAGGTGTGTACGTAAGTATTGTCAGGAGTAAAACAACCTTACAGTCTAAATGCTGCAATCATGTCGCAAGCCGATTACAATGATGGGCTATCGACAATACTGCAAAATGTTTTATTTTTGACACACTCACTTAAAGCCTGGTTAGTAATTGTGATAAAATACTACTATTAACATCTGTTAATATTGAAATATTCAGAGATCCGAAGAGTTCAAAAGAGATTTACCAATTGTATTCATGAATTCAGTTCAATAAAAAAGTTCCATATAAACTTTCTAAAAACCATTCGACTAATCTCCGAGCATATATTTGCATCAGAAACTTTGCTAATTTATTTTATTGGTACTTGGTTTATATATACATACAGCCAGACAGTACAACAACACGGTCAATTCACATCTATACTCTGTAAGCCATTTTACGGTGTATGCTGAAGGGTACTTTGTGTACCACATCTCCATTTTATTTTTCCATCGCGTACAGTTTGCGAGAAAAAAGACAACTGCTAAGCCTCTGTGTTAGGTCTAAGCTCTGATATTACAATTTTCTCACCAGCTATCAATAGAACGGAGCAATGTAACAGTTAACACTTTTAGCAACCTCCACTATCCCAATTCCTTTCGACATCTGGCCAGACTACTTTGCTAGCCACATATTTGACTGTTGATGCCAAGACACAACATATTGTGTCTGGCACTGATAACTTCTCAGCAGTGCGGAATATAGGAGAGACCCTTACTAGCTGAGCCACGGTGGAGTAGCCGAGCGGTCTAAGGCGCCTCGCTGCGGAGCGCGCGGTTGCTCGCCGTCGGAGGTTCGAGTCCTCCTTGGGCATGTGTGTGTGTGTGTGTGTGTGTGTGTGTGTGTGTGTGTGTGTGTGTGTGTTCCTTAGGTTAGTTTACCTTAGTTTAAGTAGTTTGTAAGCTACGGACTGATGGTCACGCAGTTTGGTCCGATAGATCTACAAACATTTGAACATTTGATTTGATGTTTTATGTATTTTTATATTTAGATTAATAACTATTTAATTTGCCATTTTAAATAAGATAATCAACTTGTAAAATTTGATATGAATAGATGATGGTGGCATAAGCCAATGAAACCGGTCATATATATATATATATATATATATATATATATATATATATATATATATATATATATATATATATATGTTGGCTTTTCATTATTAGATCGCCTCCAGAAACTGGGATGTTAAGTAATGTCAATTGTGTTCAGATTAGCAAATGCAGGTTCATGGAGTGCAAATGGGGCACCAGGAACGTAAGTTTCTACAAACACTAAATAATTTGTATTGATTGGCGTTTTCTCCTCCTTCGCTATCTTCTGGGGGGCACTTCTTCCTTGTACTATGTAGCGATGTAGTGTAATACAGAATTAGTCACTTTAATTACAGCAGTCTTGTTGCTGATGTATTTAATCCAAATGATATAGTCGGGGATCTTCGTTTACAAATTCATTCGACAGCGTTTCTGAGCAAACATTTTAATTCGCTCACATATTTATAAATATTTCATCATAATCGATGTTTCAGGAATCTATATAGCTGTGTCAATGGGTAAATAATGATACACTGAATTAATTTAACGTGTGTCATGCTAAACATAATCTCGTTAGACACTTTACCATAATTAAGAAGAGAGAATATTTTCGTAGTTCTTTCATGTTATGCTTCATTGCGAATTATGCGCTGCGAAAGTCATTTTTATAGTTTACTGCAGTCTGATATTTATTTTGCCTGATTTTACGAAACATAAAATATCAGTATAAATAACTGGACTTGTGGTTAAATGGCGAAAAGTATCGTGCAAACCAAAAAAAATATGGAGCAAACTAGTGCAGTATCTCATTATGCAAATCATGAATGCCTCTTCCGCTGAAGATCGTCCCATTTATATCCACATACAAAATATATTCCAACTGGCAGTAAAATACACGAATCTTACAGTGTACGCCTAAGATTTCACGTATTATTCCAGACTTAAGTGACCAAAATGTAAATAACTTTAGGAGGGATTACGAGGTTAGGTTAGAGTACAAATAAAAACATTTATTTCACTTATGACTCTCCTTATATCCTTTGATCCATATAATTTCTTCCCTATCATCATCCACAGTGAGCCACTTTGAATACAACTGACAGCAGTAGCTTTTTCTTTATACGTTTCTAACCGTATATTTTAGTAAATGTGCTTTGTATTACAAAATATTGCGTACACTTCATACTTTGAAACGATCACTGTGGCAGTAGCGATGCAACAAATACACTGACGTTAATTTGCATGTTAAAAGGCTCCAAAGCAAGGAAAGACGCATGTATGCAATGGCGAACTTTTATGAAAGCTAGGCTCTCCAACTAACTTTTACCAAATATCTTTTATAAAAGATGACCCAGTACACCGTCAAAGATTTGACCAAAGGGCTTTGATAAAAGATCTTTGTCAAAGATCTTTTACAGTGTAATACCCGTCTTACGCCCCGGCCTTCGACCTGATCAGACGTGCTCTCTTGAGCTCGCTCCTACTTCATTTGTTCCAGCATGTACCTATTAGGGACAGGTGTCGACCTCCCCCCCTCCCCCGAGTCCCCCTTAGCACTACGTAACATTTAGGCAATAAAAGCTCTTTTTTAACTTCACGCCTTCACATTCAACCCCATGCCCAGTACTCCGCTTGATCATCCTGGTACAAATAGATGAATATATCTAATGCGAAACACTTAACGCATGACCATCACGGAATGGAAACTCTATACAGGGTGTTACAAAAAGGTACGGCCAAACTTTCAGGAAACATTCCTCACACACAAAGGTAGAAAATATGTTATGTGAACGTGTCCGGAAACGCTTAATTTCCATGTTAGAGCTCATTGTATTACTTCTCTTCAAATCACATTAATCATGCAATGGAAACACACAGCAACGGAACGTACCAGCGTGACTTCAAACACTTTGTTACAGGAAATGTTCAAAATGTCCTCCGCTAGCGAGGATACACGCATCCACCCTCCGTCGCATGGAATCCCTGATGCCCTTCTCTGACGCTGACATTAGGGTTATCGTCAACTACACGAAGAATTGTCTCGTCCGTTGCATGTGTCCTCGTAGTTCTAGGTCTTCCCCAGTCGCGAGTCATAGGCTGGAATGTTCCGTGCTCCCTAAGACGCCGATCAATTGCTTCGAACGTCTTCCTGTCGGGACACCTATGTTCTGGAAATCTGTCTCGATACAAACGTACCGCGCCACGGCTATTGCCCCGTGCTAATCCATACAGCAAATGGGCATCTACCAACTCCGCATTTGTAAACATTGCACTGGCTGCAAAACCCCATTCGTGATGAACACTAACCAGTTGATGCTACGTACTGATGTTCTTGGTGCTAGTACTGTAGAGAAATGAGTCGCATGTCAACACAAGCACTGAAGTCTAAATTACCTTCCTTCAATTGGGCCAACTGGCGGTGAATCGAGGAAGTACAATACATACTAACGAAACAATTGGTTATTTTGACAATTGTCTGCACGAATTATTTACAGTTAAAGAGAAATACTAAAATGAGCTCGAACATGGAAATTAAACGTTTCTGGACACATGTCCATATCATATATTTTCTTTCTTTGTGTCTGAGGAATGTTTCCTGAAAGTTTGGCCGTACCTTTTTGTAACACCCTGTATAATTACCGTCGAAAGTTCCGATTATTTTGAGGAATTTATTAATCAAATAGAGGTCTTGAATAACTTAAAGAGCTTCCTCGCTATGTTCGAATTTCACATATAGCGATCTGAGCAAGGCTTCTGAAACCTTCTTGATATATCGACAGATGATTGATTTAGAAACCCTTAAAAGATCTTCTATTACCATTTGAAGAGATCCAGTAGTTGTATTACTGTAGTTAACGGTCTCTTGCTATTAGTAGGATAGTTTACTTTCATAAATAAAATTCTTGAACTTCCTTCTGCAGATCGCCTGATGAACGAGTGTTCACAGTCGTTACTCACTCGTTCATCAGGCGATAAGTTACTCTGTAACTTCATATAATTGATCTGAAGATGGACAGCTGTCCCGAAACCGGTCATGTTATAGAAAATAAAAGCGATCTGCAGACAGAAGTTCAAGATTTTGTTCCTATGACAATCGCAGAAACTTCCTCAATACTCATAAGCCTGTTTTTCATAAATGTCTGTTTTCAATTTATTTAATAAGTTTTAATAATATTTTCTTGGAAAACTTGTATGTTGTAATGGATTTTATTAAGATCATTAAGCATAAAAGCTCACTGCGCTCAGAAATAACTTGTTCAGATCCCATATTTTCTAGTAAATCCGTATCAAAATTATCTCCCTTCTTCGCAGCTAGAAAATAAGAACAGCAATAAAATATCTGAATTACCTTTGTAATAAATCCTGAATATTCCAACTGCACTAAATTCGGTTTGAAGATCCAAAATCGGCACATCAATTTTGACGATGATTAAACAGACTGCGATGAAATGCAAAAATGGATATTAGACGATCGTTAAAGATAGGCACGTCCTGTAGAAGCCTCTTCAAAGAACTGGGTATATTAACTACTGACTCTCAGTATATTTATTCCTTAATGAAATTTGTCATAAATAATATATCCCTTTTCCTAACAAACAGCTCAGTTCATACATACAATACTAGGAATAAAAATTATCTACACAAGGACTTAAAAGCACTTACTTTAGTTCAAAAAGGGGTCCACTACTCAGGAACACACTTTTTCAATAATTTTCCATCAAGTATAAAAAAATTAGCTACAAATAAAGATCAGTTTAAGAGGAACCTAAAAGACTTTCTAGTGGCCAACTCCTTCTACTCCTAGAATGAAGGCTTTCACCGCAGGTGTCGTCATTACTTAAAGCTTCCGGGCTGAGATGCCGTGGTCCACATAGGAAACTTTCCCCTGACGTTTCGCCCTTGTCTGCGGAAGGCATCCTCGGAGGTAAAGCAGAGTACTGCAACGAGAACACGAGTAAGCATCGTATATATAGGCAAAACAGAGGGCGCTGCTGTCAGTCACGTGGTGTCGGCTGTGATGTGGTCTCTGCTATTGCCAACCTCCTCGATTGAAATTAATCGATTGTCATGCTGTTGCTGCAGTGTTGACATCCATATCTTATCAAGTTTGAGACCTTCCTCTTTTTTGTTAAAATTATTTCGCTGTTTAAAAATCTCAATGGCCTCTTTGTACAAACGCGCATAATAATGCGACGTCTTTGCTATGACGGACGTCTCGTTAAATTTTATTTCGTGGTCACCTTCTTGATACACGTGTTCCGCTACAGCCGATTTATCAGTATGTCCGAGGCGGCAGTTCCTTTTGTGTTCGCTCAGACGAGTGTTGACACTTCTTTTAGTTGTACCTATATAAACTTTTCCACAACTGCAGAGGATTTTATAGACACCTGGTGTGGCCAGAGGATGTCGCTTATCTTTTGCAGATCTTAAAAATTCTTTTATTTTCGTGGTTGGTCTCACAATAGTTTCCACATCGTACTTGCTTAAAATTTTTCCAATACGATCAGTGACCTTATTGATAAATGGTAGAAAAACTTTCCCCTTGGGTTGTTGTCGTTCCTCGTCCGTCCTGGTTGTCCGTCTAGGGCGTAGTGCACGATCTATCTCCTTCTTCTTAAATGTCACTCTAAGATGTCCAATCTCATCGTCTAAATACACTGGTTCACAAATTTTGTGGGCCCTGTCTACTAATGTCTTAATCACGCCTCTTTTTTGTCATGGGTGATGGTTAGAATCTTTTTGAAAACGATCAGTGTGTGTCTTTCCTATAGACATTATGACCCAATGATCCGTCGTCTCGTTTGATAACCGTCACATCTAAAAAGTTCAGTTGGCCATTGGTTTTCTTTTCCATAGTGAATTGAATTCTAGGGTTGATGCTGTTCAAATGTAACAAGAAGGCATCCAGATCCTCTTCGCCGTGTGTCCATATAACAAATGTATCGTCAACATAACGATACCATTTGGCTGGTCTTTTTCTGGCTGTCTGCAGCGCCCGTTGTTCAAAGTTCTCCATGAACAAGTTAGCAACAGCTGGACTCAGAGGACTGCCCATGGCCACCCCGTCAATCTGTTCATAAACAACATTCTTATACTGAAAATAAGTTGTTGTGAGGCAGTGTTTGAATAATGCCACAATATCAATAGGAAAAATATCCGCTATGCATGTGATAGCTTCGTTCACTGGGATCATGGTAAACAACGACACCACATCAAAACTGACCAGGATGTCATCAGGGTCCACACTGGAAGAGGAAGGTCTCAAACTTGATAAGATATGGATGTCAACACTGCAGCAACAGCATGACAATCGATTAATTTCAATCGAGGAGGTTGGCAGTAGCAGAGACCACAGCACAGCCGACACCACGTGACTGACAGCAGCGCCCTCTGTTTTGCCTATATATACGACGCTTACTCCTGCTCTCGTTGCAGTACGCCGCTTTACCTCCGAGGAGTCCTTCCGCAGACGAGGGCGAAACGTCAGGGGAAAGTTTCATAGCCGGCCGCGGTGGCCGAGGAGACTGAGGCGCTCCAGTCACGGTCTGCACGGCCACTGCGGTCGGGGATTCGAATCCCCCCTCGGGCATGGATATTTGTGCCGTCCTAGTTCGTAAGTAGTTCATAAGTAGTTTGTAAGTTTAGGGACTGATGACCCCGTAGTTAAGTCCCATACGCTTAACAAACATTTGAACATTTTGAAAGTTTCATATATGGACGACGGCATCTCAGCCCGGAAGCTTTAAGTAATGTACTTCTACTCCATTAGTGAATTTCTAAATTGCACCAAATGATGCATGCACTCGTACTATATTAGTATTATAATATTATCAGCTAAAAAAATAATAATAAATTAAAAACCTTAAAAATTTTTGTATCTGTATTTATATTGTAAGTGTTTGTATCTGCATTTATACTATTAGTATTATCTATTATTCAACTTGTAAATTTTGTTTCTTGACATGTTCCACATCCACGAGGATCCCCTCAACATGGATCTACGGAACGAAAAACTAATCTAATCTAATCTAATCTATTCTAGGCAGTCGGCAAATTTTTAAATGAAGCTTGGTGCGAACGGGTATACGTGTATTTTTTTAGGTTCCGCGGTGGATTACAACGAGCCACTTGTCGAACAGCCATAAAGTGGGCGAGTGCCATGTAGATGGCGGGCGCGGTCGCCTAGCTGGTCCGCGCCGCGAGAGAGCCGGCGGCAGATTATGACTGGTTTTACGACTTCCTCCAGGGTGCCGTTACAGCACAGGCCGCGCCAAATTTGTAGCGACTCTGCTTGTGTACGATAACAAATGGCGTTCCCTTAATGCCATTCCAGTTGTCCGCTCACGATAGCATTGGAACACGTCAACAAATTTGCGATACTTCAGCCCGCAGTTTAATAATGTTTACTGTGTATGACTGTAATACAGCACGTCCCGAAACTGTTTCAGTTATCTCGGTTTAAATGATGGCCCTCTGCAGATAATCGTTTTATGACGCTGTACCGAGGATGCGTGTACCAGACGGATGAAAAGGTAAATGTGCGGGACACAGAGAATCTCGAGTATTACGAAATATAAATGGTTTCATTAATACATTATACCGTAGGCTTAACAACCACATTCTAGACACACTTGGCTAGTGTCAAGTAATTGCGTTTTCCTGTACAGGACACACAGCCTATGAAAACATTCGTACTTATCGTGTTTGTGCAAACTTTAATCTCGCAATCTGTCTATACAACGTAAACACAATTAATATTAATATCAATAAATAATACAATTCCTTGATACATTGTCTCGTTGGACCAAAGGTATTAAACATAAGAGGAAGTATTGAATTAAAATGTATGCTGTGGCCGGGATTCGAACCCGGGACCTCCTTCTTAATAGGTAGGCGCTTTAGACCACTCTATTCTTCTTTACATATATATATATATATATATATATATATATATATATATATATATATTACTCTATGAGTAGTTCTTGTCCTTGCGGACGCTGATCGTGTTTGTTCGATTTTGTTCCATGTGTTCTTTGGCTCAGCTTTTTTATTACAGATAGCGATCAGCCCTCTGACCGGGCGCGCTGAGCCACGACGCCCGGCTACCACGCAGCTAACACAGCGTTGCAGCCAAACCGACTACACGGGCTGTCTTAAAGCACATCTCCCTTCACACCATATACTTTAATTCTGCCTCATGTTCCCAGTGAAATGCGTATCAAATTACCAGGGCTCTCCTACATTGGAATAGCACCCCAGCAAAGAATGCGAATAGGAACCATCCCGCCTTGTTCCTCAGGCCGAGGTGATATAAATATCAACAAATAATACAATTCCTTGAGACAACATTGTCTCGTTATACCAATATTAAAATTTGTGCTGTGTTAGGTGAGTGGTCTAATGTGCGTACCTAGTAGGTAGGAGGTCCCGGGCTCGAATCCCAGCCACAGCATAAATTTTAATTCAATGCCTCCTCTTATATTTTATACAATTAATATTGTTAATGTGTAATATCGTCACGTATTTCCGTATACTTTTTAGCTTCCACAAATTCTAAGAGTCTCTTTCATTTGAAATGATATTGCATTACAATTGTTACTTACGTTAGTGTACAGAATTTATAAGCAATAAATGCAATTACAGCTCTGCAGAGTCATCAATATATCTTCAAAAATATTGGAATTTTAAAACGACTTTAGTATGAATTTATATAAAATAGACCACTCGGACAATACTTCGACTAACTAGAGAGTCCTTTGAAATTTAGTGACGTTACTTGGAGGAAGCTTTCTTGTAAGTAGGGATAATCACTAAGAATCCTCGTTGCCCCGCAGTAATGTAAGTACATTAGACCAACTATTATTCCTTTGGAGCACACTAAAGTACGTTTCACACATTCCCAATACCTCTACAAGTAATTTTTTTTACCTTGCCGCAAAAGAAAGTAAGAACGCACACTACATAAAATTTTCATCTACATATATACTCATTACGTGCATGGCAGACGTTTCATCAAACCAATATGATATTTCTCAATAATTCAATTCTCTAATAGCGTGTGGAAATAGGAACACATACATCATTCTGTTTTCGATCTGATTTCTCTTTTTTTATGATAATTTCTCCCTTTGTAGGTGGGTGCTTATAAAACATGTCCGTGTTTGGAAGATAAAGTTGGTGAAAAGAAATTTCACAAATAAATCTCGCCGCAACTAATAATAGGCCAGTCGTAGACAAAAAAAATGGCCTTAGGTCCAAAAAAATTGCAGGAAGCTGAATTTTTGGTATGTTGTTAGGACATATTAAAGTAGTATTACACCAAGTTTGCAGCTTCGAAATCCTTTAGCTTAATTTTTAAGAGCCAAAAAACCTCGAAATTTTCGGATATTTCTCAGGTTTTGGCGTTTAACTCGTGAAGGGTAGTTTTTTTAAGGAAAAGTTACTCACACCTCTATTAATGTAGATAAAATATTCTACAATTTAAGCCTAACCGCAGCTCTGTAGGTCGAATAGTTCCCGAGATATTGGACTTCAAAAATTGACTTATTTCTCCAAAATGTTCAAATTTTCGATTTTAGTCATCTTTCGGCTAGAATATTGGCTTTAATGATCATCCCATGGGGAAAGTCATACTAAAGAAAGTTATAGAGCAGTTATTTAGCTTTAATCTGAGTACAGAACGAAGTCCATAGTCCCAATAGATTTCTAGTTATCGTGAAAAAACGAAAAGTCAAAAAATCGGAGTATTCAATAAACTGACCCAGACGAACTACAGTCCTTTTATCCTATATATGTTAAAGAAAAAGGACGAATTACTCAGTGACGATGATTATTAATGCATTGTATATAAATTGTAATTTATGTGTTAGTGCATACCAATATATTTGTGAAAGCAGGTATTACTCTAAAAACAAAGAAAGCCTCTCTGTTTGTGGGTATTGGTCAGCCATTAAGGCACCCCTCCCCCCCCCCCCCCTTCATTCCGAGTGGTGACCGAGCGGGTGTTCTGTCCTCCCTCACTAACTTTTTGTATCCGAGGTCTTCCTCACTACACCCAGTCTGCTCTTAGAAATGACCGTATTCGGATCTGTGAAGAACGTTTCAAACAAAAATCGTCTAAATTTCGATCGTGGTGGTGTTTTAAGAATTTTCTTTTTTACAATATGCCGGAGCTACTCCCATCATGTTTCATGTGTCGGGAAGTGCTTTGGAGGGGGGGGACAGTGAAAAACCGCGGGATCTCCAGCAGTGTCCCTGCACGCTGGACTGGTCGCACGGTGTATGTGCTGAATATGTGTGAGGGCTGGGAGTAATTGTGGGATGTCTCCTGCACCAGCACTGAGCAACACGTTGACATGAGATCCTCTCGTAACGACAGAAATACTACTTCGACAAATTAAAAACGTGGTTCGAATCCCAATACACAATTTCCTTGGAATGAGAAACTTCTGTCCATCAGGCAATGTTACTTTCAAAAGGAATGACAAGGTACGAACATTGGCTACAGCTAAAGTTAAAGTGCGGAATACGGTGGTCGCTATCCTCTCACACTCTTCCAAAGGCTGTGCATTACGAAAAAGTCAGATCAAGACTTACGAGAGCACTTTGCCATGGCACTATTTTCGGAGGAGGGTATGCGGAAGGCACAAAATCCAACTTCTTCACTGCTTTCACTCCTCTCACTGAAAACATCTCCATCACACAAAGCACTTTTGTTGTTGTCGATGGAGGGCATCTGCTACAGACAGTTATCTGGCAACGTAACAACAGCATCCGCAAAATTGTAGCAGCCTACATTTCCCGCACTGTCCATCGCTATGGGAGGAATGTGGCTGTGGTGTTCGATGGCTACTCAGAGGAGGGGGGCTGGCAGTAGCACAAAAGCAGCTGAGCATGTACGCCGTTATTCAGTACCTGCACGCAGCGAAATTATATTCCAAAATTGTACTCTGATAAAAGTGTCTCAGAGAAAATTTCTTTCCAACGGACAGAACAAGCAGCGCTTGATCAACTTTATTCGCGATGGAATGGAGAGCGAAGGACTAGAGACCAAGCAAACTACCGACGACGCTGTCTTCCTTATCATCAGGACAGCGCTGTAGAAGAGCCGACAACATGAACACGTCCTAATAGGTCGAGAGGATGTCGATTTGTTGGTCCTCCTCAATGGGTTGGGCTCCCATACAAGGAACATATTCCTCCAAAAAGGTGGAAGGGGTAGATCTAGTTGTGAACACTTTTCGTCGACAGCCTTCAATCGAGGACACCTGGATTAGAGCTGTTTCTCCACGCGTTCACTGGTTGCGACACGGTATCTGCCATTTTCGGGCAAGGAAAAACAAAAATGATGGGCTTAATTGAAAAGAATACCCAGCTGATTGGCGTGGCTGCCACATTTCTTAAGCAACATGCCACTATAGAAGAGATAGCCTCTGCATGCTGGAAGTGCTTGATCGCCCTATATGGTGGTGGAGAGGACGACAACCTTCAAACTCTCCGCTAAGAACTTTTCCTCAGGTGTGCTGCGAGTGCAAAGTCCAGCTTGCTCGTCTACCCCCAACCCAAGAAGCAGCGGCCCACCAACATACCACCAGGTTCAGATGTGGTGGGGAGACGAGAAAGAGCCCTATGACTGGGATTGAGCAACAAATCAGCAAGGGCTAACTCCTATCACCACAATACAAGACCCAGCACCCTCAGCACTATTGAAGATGTCAAGCAAAAGGGTGTGGTGACGGGAGCTGCTCACGCCAAAGAGCAAGGCTCAAGTGCTCTGATCTTTGTCGAATGAGCCAGGGCAAGACATGCCGCAGCAGCCGAACGTCTCGGCAGATTCAGAAGAGGAAGAAGAAGATGTAGAGGAACCAACTTCGGTTACAGAGCTCCGACAGACAGGAGAAACAACGGAGCCCGAGCCAGCAAGGACGAAATCACGGCATTCTCGTTAAAACGAATGGTAAAAGACATTTTAGTAGGTATGTACAACATTATATTTTAGTTTGTTGCAGCTTCAAAACTGAGAAGTAGCGCATTACATTACTACAAATTTATGTTGTGGTGTAAATCTGTTGCAGGAGTCGTAAGGCGTTTCCTTCAACGATACAACCCCCCCCCTTCCCCCCGTCCACGGCCACCACAGCTCTACGTACCACTTTAGTTTTTTACATGTACATTGTTTTATGTTTTATGTTGGACTGTAAATAAAAATTTGTTTCCTTAAAAATTAATCATCTTGAACAATTTATTGAACTATGCGATTTTCCAAAATGTTAGTTTTTTAACGATAACTTGAAACCTATTAGGCCTATGGACTTCCTTCTGTACTTAGATTAAAGCTAAATAACTGCTTTATAACTTTTTTATTTGTGACTTTCCCCGTTGGCTAATCATTAGAGCCAATATTCTAGCCGAAAGATGACTAAATTCGAAAATTTGAACTTTTTGGAGAAATAAGTCAATTTAAGAAGTCCAATATCTCGGGAACTATTGAACCTACAGAGCTGCGGTTGGGCTTAAATTGTAGACTATTTTATCTACATTAATAGAGGTGTGAGTGACTTTTCCCTAAAAAACTACGCTTCACGAGTTATAAGCCAAAACCTGAAAAATGTCCGAAAATTTCGAGGTTTTTTGGCTCTTAAAAGTTAGGCTAAAGGATTTCGAAGCTGCAAACGTGGTTTAATACTACTCTAATATGTCCTAACAACATATCAAAAATTCAGCTTCCTGCAATTTTTTGGGCCTAAACATACCTGGCGACTGGCCTATAATGTCTTTCTTTTAACGATTTCCATCCCAACTCGTGCATCCATTACCTTGACACTCTCTTCCCTATATCGCGATAATGCAAAACTAGCTCCTATTCTCTGAACTTTCTCTATATCCTCTGTCCGTCGCATTTGGTAGGGACCCCACAACGCGCAGCAATACTCCAAAGAAGAAAGCACAGGTGTAGGCAGTTTCTTTATTAGAACTGTCGTATCTTCTAAGTGTTCTGCCAGTGAAACGTAGTCTTGGATTCGCTTTCACTAAAATAATTTCTATGTGTTCTTTCTAATTTAAGTTGTTAGTAATTATTATTCCTAGGTAGTTAGCTGAATTTGTGGCCTTTAGATTTGACTGATATACCGTATAAATAAGTTCAACTGATTTCTTTTAGTGGCCTTATGGATGTCCTCACACGTATCATTATTAAGAGTCAGCCGGCCGCGGTGGCCGAGGAGACTGAGGCGCTCCAGTCACGGTCTGCACGGCCACTGCGGTCGGGGGTTCGAATCCCCCCTCGGGCATGGATATTTGTGCCGTCTTTAGTATAAGGTAGATGATAAGTAGTTTGTAAGTTTAGGGACTGATAACCCCGTAGTTAAGTCCCATAAGCTTAACAAACATTTGAACATTTTGATTAAGAGTCAATTTACAATTTTCGCACCATGCAGATGTCTTATCTATATCATTTTGCAGTTTCTTATGATCATCTGATGACTTGACTAATCTATAAATGACAGCGTCATCTGCGGACAGTTTAACAGAGCATCTCAAATTGTCTCCTAAACAGTTTATAAATTTAACAAACACTTCCAGATATCACTTCCCTTTTACTCGATGACTTCACGTCAGTTACAACGTACTGTGTCCTTTCTGAGAGTAAATCACTAATCCAATCGCACAACTGTGACGATATTCCATAAGCTGGCAATTTGATTAGAAGACGCTTATGAGGTACAGTGTCATACTTTTTCTGGATATCTAAAAATATGGAATCGATTTGTGATCCCTTGTAATTAGCATTGATCACTTCATGTGAATAAAAGGCTATCTTTGTTTCACAAAAACGACATTTTTCTGAAATCGTGTTGATTATGGGTCAATAGGTCGTTCTTTTGAGGTAGCCCATAATGATTGTGGAAAATATATGTTCGAAAATCCTGACGCAAAGCGACGTCAATGATTTAGTTCTGTACTTTAGCGGGTTACTCGTATTGCCTTTCTTGAACATTGGAGTGACCTGTGCATATTTCCACTGTATGGCTACGGATCTTTCGCGGAGCTAGGAAGGGGCTGTCAGTATGCTCTGAAAGGAACCTAATTGGTATGCAATCGGGACCAGGTGGCTTCATTTTATTAAGTGGTTTAAGTTGCTTTAATACTCCAGGGGTATCTACTTCTAAATTACCGATGCTGCCAGCTGTTGTTGATTCAAATTCTAGATTATTGTCTCCGTCTTCTTTGCTGAAAGAATTTCGGAAAATTGCGTTATAAACTCTGCTTGGGGAGAGCTTCCATCAGTAGCTATCTCGTAGAGAAGGTATTGATTATGTTTTGCCGCTAGTATACTTTATTACGACTAGAATTTTTTTAGTGTATTCTACCAAATTATGTGATAGGGTTTTCTTGTGGTAACTATTGTAAACATCTCGCATTGAAGTTCGAGCTAAATTTCTAGTTTTTGTAAAAGATTACCAGTCTTGTAGATTTTATGCATGTTTCAATTTGGCTTTTGCAAGAGTAATCTAACCTGTTTTGTGTACCACTGCGGGTCAGACCCCTCTTTTGTTAATTTGTTAGGTCTAAGTCTCTCAGTAGCTGTTGATATTATTTCTTTGAATGTAAGCCACACATGACATACAATGACATTGTTAGTTTGGAAAGACTAGAGATTCTCAATCCATTTTTATCTTCTTTATTGAGTAGATGTATTTTGAGATTAATTATGGAGGATACGGGAATTCAGATAATCAGTCTCTCAACAGCTATGTGTTCACTAATCGCTGTGTTTTGATGCTAGGAGGTCAAGTATGGTTTCACAACCATATTATATCCTAGTACTTCCATAAACTAACTGCTCGAGATAATTTTAGGAGATTTTCTATTTATTTCTGATGATGTTTTATGCTTCCGGTTTTGAACATTTATTTATGCAAGCATAGCGAGGGAAAGTTAAAGTCACTAACAATTAAAATTGTATGTTTTGGGTACGTTTTTGAAGTTTGATCCAAGCTTTCTTTGAATATTTTTGCCATTGAATCGTGTGAGTGAGGAGCTCGGTGAAAAAGAACATTTTTATTTTTTAAATTTGTTCCGGTTGTTAGGTATAATCCCTACCCATGCCAAATCAATAGAACTATGTCATTAAATTTAGATACAAGATAATCCGCTTGTGACAGCAATAAATACGGCACCATCTATTTTATTATGAACAATTCAGATGATTTCCGGCTTTAGGCAGTTTTCCCTACGTAAAATGATTTGAACTGCAGTACTTTCTATTAGAACTTGATATCTGGGACTTTCCCCACACAGTTTCGGTAGTTTACAATCGTTAGACCAAAGGGTTTTAGTTCTGAATTCGTCCTATATGTGGCCTGTTCACCTATGAAACCCCTTCTGTGTGTTCCCGAGGCCTCTAACGTAAAATAACCGCCCAGTCCTCGCTACAAGTGTAGCCGCTTCCTTCGTGCAGTGAACTCCTGACCTATTCAGCAGAACCCGGAACCCCACCACCCAATGGCGCAAGTCGAGGAATCAGCAGCCTAAACGGTCGCAGAACCGTCTGAGACTCTAATTCAGACACTCCACTCTATCCTGTCAACTATTCTGCAGATGGTGAGCTCATCCTTCATTTTGCAAGCAAGACTGGCGGTCTTTGCCACTTCAGATAGCCGTTCAAATCCGGAGAGACTCCCAATGCAAAGCGAGACAGATTGCTGTTACCGACGTGAGCCATCACCTGCAGTTGGCTGCACCCCGTACTCTTCATGGCGTCTGGAAGGACCCGTTCCACATCTGGGATGACTCCACCCAATATGCACACGAAGTGCAGATTGGCCTTATTCCTCTCCGAGCAGCCATATCCGTAAGAGGCTCTATTACCCGCCCAATATTGGAGCTCACCATTACTAGTAAACCCACCCTTTCTTAAACCCAGGATCTTGCAGGATGAGAAGTAACAGCATCTGGCTTAGGAACATTGTTCGCCACAGACAGCGCCTAAAACCCGTTGGTAATACGAACCGGGAGGATTCTCGATTCGTCCTCTGAGAAGTATTTCCGTTCCTGCATCGCCCTGGGACGACCTCCTACGCGATCACGGGTGGATGGGTGCCTCACTGCGAGCAGTACGAGAGCTTGCCACAGCCGCGGTAAGATGGATGGATAAGCCGGAGTTGGTGAAGTCCCACAATCGGTCTACTACAACTGTGCCCCTGGACCGCAGCCTGCAGCTGTGCAACCGAGGTTAACACAGCCTGAAGTTCGGAGCGAAGTGTCATCAATCTCAGTCTGCATCCGTACACAGCAGTTACAGTCGCTATCCATGACTAAAGTACCCAGAAAACGAACGGCTAAAAAGGCGCGATGTAGACTCTACAGTGAGTAAGTAGGGTAAAATAAAGAGACGACTACTGCTGGTACTACTCCAAGGTAAACAAAACAAATGACTGTAGCGCTAAAGGAGACGCAATACACAGCTATCAAATTATAATAATAAAACCAAGAGAGAGTTGGGCGTACTAAATAACAAAAACAAGTATTGAACGTAAGAATTAAAACTGCAGACAAGTAACTGAAAATAGTTCTCTGGTACTTAACTTTTTTGCGCTCTCGGCTGGCCGCCGTGGCCGAGGGGACTGCGGCGCGCCAGTCAAGGTCTGCACGGCCACTACGGTCGGGGGTTCGAATCCCCCCTCGCGCATGGATATTTGTGCCGTCCTTAGTATTAGCTAGTTTGTAAGTAGTTTGTAAGTTTAGCGACTGATGACCCCGCAGTTAAGTCCCATAAGCTATACAAACATTTGAACATTTGATTTTGCGCTCTCGGTGCCGCCCGCTTGATAGCTTACACTACTAATCCAACTGTAAATAGGTTCAAAACAAAAACTGAAAACTGTCTATTCACATGGCGGAAGAATACACTAACCAGATACTTAACGCGAATGAGTGTAATATACCCGAGAGTACACGAAAAATTTAATGCACTGAAGATATAACCGCACAGTGAAAGGCCTATTTCAATCGAAAGAGGAAGTGTGCTCTCTCTGCTGCACTGTGGTCGCGACGTGTGTCACACGGTGACTGACGATGATAAACAATATTTAACTCGGTTCAAAATAATAATAAAAAAATATTATGGAAAATACAAACTGGAAATACCAGTACTACGTTTCGGCAGTCATTTTTGTTTTATTTTATCTTCAGAAAATAAGTTGATATTGAGAACCTTGCGCCAGTACCAACATATATTTGGGGCACACCAATGTGTAGCGACATGGCGGTTGACAGACACTGCAGTAGTGTGATCTTTTAGCGTTTATTTGCACCATCATGAGTCACGTTACGCACATTGTATGCTTGGCATTACTTTCTGTAAGCAATGCTTTTATCATTCTCCGCGAAGGAGTCACTATTTATGCTGTAATTCACTATTTATACTGTAATTGTTACGACTTATCCTTGAAGATGGGTTAATGAAACGGAAATCTACGTTTTTAGCATTTGTGGAGCTGCAGAAAGCTTTCGACAATGTTGACTGGAATACACTCTTTGAAATTCTTAAGGTATCAGGGGTAAAATATAGGGAGCGAAGAGTTATATTCAACTTGTACAAAAACCAGACAGCAATTATTAGAGTCGAAGGACATAAAAAGTTCGCAGTGGTTGGGAAGGGAGCAAGACAGGGTTGCAGCCTTCTCTCAATGTTGTTCAATCTGTACATTGAGCAAGCTGTGAAGGAATGCTAGGAGAAATTTGGAGAGAAAATAAAGTCAAGGGAGAGGGAATAAAATTATTGCGGTTTGCTAATGACATTATAATTCTATCAGAGACAGCAAAGGACATGGAGGAGCATTTAAATGGCATGGACAGTGTCTTTAAAGGAAGATATATGATGAACTATCACAGGTATCAAATGGAATGGAATGTCAGAAAATCAGGCGATGCTGAAGGAATTAGATTAGGTAATGTGACCAGAAAAGTAGTGGATGAGTTTGTTATTTGGGTAGCAAGATAACGTCTGAAGGCCGAAGTAAAGAAGATATAAAATGCAGAATGGTTATGGGAAGCAAAACGTTTCTGAAGAGGCGAAATTTGTTCACATCCAATTGTAGTTTAATAGTTTGGAAGTCCTTTCTGAAAGCATTTGTGCATAGCATTGTATGGGAGTGAAACGTAGACGATAAAGAGTTCAGACAATAAAATGATAGAAGTTTTCGAAATGTGGTGCTACAGACTAATGATGAAGATTAGATGGGTAGATCGCGTAACTGATAAGGAGGTTCTCAACAGAATTTGGCAGAAAAGGAGTTTCTGGCGTATCTTGCTATGAGAAGAGATAGGTTAGTGTGATACATTCTGTGACATCAGGGAATCGTCAACATAGCATTAGAAGGAAGTATGTGGGGTAAAAATCAACGAGGGAGGCCGAGGTATGAATACAGTAGGTAGATTCACAAGGATGTGGGCTGCCTTTGTTATTTGGAGATGAAGAGGCTTGCACATAATAGGGTAGCGTGGAGAGCTGCATCAAATCAGTCTGTAATTGTTTCCTAGTTCACAACTTAAATGCAACCACTTAGAAACGTGTCCATAGAAAATGTATATTGCTGAATTTGTAAGAAAATGTCTAATATTGTGCCTCTTGTTTTGTGTCGAGTAACTTTCTTGCAAGAAAATGTATAATATTGCTTCTACTGTGTGTATCGATATGTGTACATAAATCTATGAAGTTTCATCTTTGTCAAAGATTATGTATCGCATGACATTGTAGCTCGTGCAGAGAGACAGAGAGTCAGACTTGTGGTTCAGCTCGCTTAGAGAGCAGTTGTGTTGTGTATATGGCTCCGATGTAGAGCAGAGTTTGCAGTGCCAGCAAGTATATATTGCATTTCATATAATTGGGAAAAAGGTTGTACCACGCCTGGAATGAAAGGTAACAGCATTTCATGTAATTATGAAAAGGTTGTATCATTTAGGTAATGTAATGGTGATTACTAATAATAAGTAACAAAGTTGACCTTTCTTTTCTGTTTCATTTACGTAGTTGGAAGATTAACCTACTTCTTTTATTTGATAATTAGTTATTTGTGGATTTAAAGTTTAGTATTGATTTTGGTAATTTTTTTGATCAGATTTCTTTATTGGTACCGTACTAAATGATTGTTATGCAACACTGCAGTTAATTGAGTATGATACTGAGTTTTGATAATCAGGTTCTGATCTGCATAAAATTCTCGTAGTCGAACATTAAGAAAGTGGTTTGTGTTTTTAATATCTTTCTCGCAATCAAATTTTTTGTATATAGTTAGTGTGTGTTTCATGCAGGTTACATGTCACAGTTATTTTGTTGAAAGATCCGTTGCGCACATAATCAGTTTAATGCACTGTTTCTTATTTAACAGTATATACATCAATATCAATGCCATAATTAAACCAAATGACTGTGTTAATGAACAATGTACATGTTCCGTTAAATTTTGATGAAGTTATCTGATGAATTAGTGATCTTGACTGTTAAACGTCAATATATGACAACTATTTGCACTGCAACTAATACCAGATCACGTTTTGAATGAGTAACTTTAAAATAAACTACTTCTTTTGTTGTCTGATTAAACGATAGATTCAACATTAAACAACTTTTAACTTCTCAAATTAACTGCTTGAATATGGCTACAACGAAAGTAACACACATTATTTCTGTGCAAGTCATGATTTAGGAAACGTAATATTGTGTTTATATTGCTACGAATGGATATTAAAACGAATTTACTTATAGTCATTGTCGTATTTGAGACTATGGCTATATTATAAAACACATATTAATAAAACAAATAACAAAGACTAACTGATCTTAAACGATAGACGTTATGCCTAATACCATTAATGAGCAAATACCGATAACGAATTTTTCGTCCATGAATTACTGTTCAAAGATAGTTTTCTTAATCGTATCTTATATATTTAAAAAGCTATGAAAACTAAAGTCAGTCGGCTAGGCCGTTCTATCCGGCCGATTTCCTCTGCTTTTGTTCTAAAAGAAAGTATTCATCCAGAGATTTGTCATCAAATATCAGAATTCACTTAACTCACGCCTTCCTTTATACTCAAAGGCGATATACCTCTGTCCTTGCTGTGAATATTTTAATTGGTTTGTTTTACTTTATCTTCGGTTATAATGAAGGTCTAAAAACGCTCAGCGTATCAAGCTGTTTCATTTAGGCTTTTAAATACTTTCATTGATTGATTCTGTAGAAAGTTATGATTCAAAAGTTCAAATGTTTGTATAGTCTATGGGACTTAACTACGGGGTCATCAGTCCCTAAACTTACAAACTACTTATGAACTACTTACGAACTAGGACGGCACAAATATCCATGCCCGAGGGGGGATTCGAACCCCCGACCGTAGTGGCCGTGCAGACCGTGACTGGAGCGCCTCAGTCCCCTCGGCCACCGCGGCCGGCAAAGTTATGATTACATATTCAACTTTACTTCCATTTTTTTCTCAACATCTTTTGTCATCCCACTAGCAATGCGAAGTATTCGCATGGCTCATCTAGGATTCTACTTTATAATTATTATACTTCACATAAAAAACGAGTGATTCGCGATTATCACCTGCTTTTTTTCTTCTTTTTTTCTGTTTGTTCGTATGTGTGTATCTTTAAATGCTTTCAGTTTTGTACTACACATCCCTATTATTGCCAGAATTGTACCTACAATAGCTGTTACTGAAGTTGTTCTTTACTTCTAATTGACCAGATATTTTCTTTCCCAGATTTGTTCGAGTGATCTAACACCAATTCTTCTGCCCATGAAGTCAACTGTGGCGATTCTACCTATTAGAATGGGGAAGCTACAACCCAAACAAAACTTCTAATAATAAAAACAAATTTCATCACCTGCTTTGCTGATGCAGACAGAACTGTAGTGATGATCAGCTTCTTCGCAATATCCATGTTGTCTTGAAAGTATTTAATTTTGGTAGCCTGTGTTGTTTGTAGTAAATGGAAGTGCATTGCTGCATGTTTGACTTATATTTATTACTTTCAAAATCATAAATTGCATAGATGAACAAAGGAACATACTAAAGCATGGTATTACAATCATTAAGACTGAAACAAACTATTTCTAATACGAACTAAAGACTGATTTCTCTAACTCTTATTTATAGCTAATGCTAGGTTCTAGAAAGTTCCAGAAAAGTTAGTACAATTTCATTCCTTAATTAAGGTTATGTAATTACATTAGGCGTATTTGACAAATATGATATACATAAGACTAATTACGGCTAACGGCAATTTTACAAATATTTATAGATCAGAAAAAAATTATATACGAATCATATAATATGCAAAATATGATTAGTGTTGGTTTGTTTACGTAATTGAAATTTCTAAATAATAAAACAGCAGTATATTTTTGTTAATAAATGATTATATCAAACTGTTAAGAATACATTACATAACTTTAGGAAATATTAGTTATTAATTTCTTGTAGTAATACAAGTAATTCCATCATGTTTCCATAAAACAGTGTAATAATTATTACAAGAGTTTTGTAAACTGTAATTAAACTAAGTAATTTGAATGAGAATGGTCAAGACGTTAAAGTTAAAGGTATGACATAGTGTTTTATAATATTATTTGCATTGCAATATAATTATGCGATGTCAAAAGACTTTTTAGGTTCTGAACAATATATTTCGTAATGCTTACTCCATTAATATTTCAAAAAGGAATCTAGTTATCTAGTTACATTATTATTTCCATATTTGTATATTTGAGGCATATTTTAAATGAAAATAAAGTACTGACAAAGGTTGTCTCAGTAATTATGGTATACACAAAATTACAGGATCGGTTGTCTATGGATTTATAAAATTACTATACATTGGAGGCCCTTGCGCTTTCACATACCTGTACATAAAGGGCATCGAATACATCATTAACGAAGGGAAATGGATTCCCTAGGGCTGAATCCATTACGTTGAAGCGTTAAATTTACTTTCGTTTCACGTTATCACTTTACAGCAAATGAAATAACTATAACGTTTTAACAAATTAGAAACGATGATTCGGCAAATTGTACGAAATGGATAAATTATATTGTAAAAGATGTCAGATGTGTTGAAAATGATACTCGGCAATTGGAAACATTTTTAGGTGCAGAACTGCGTTTTTTTTTTTTACGTGCAGAAAATCTGTTTTGAAGGGAAGTTTTTGAAGAGGATCACTTCAAATTTTTAATCTCGTACGAATCGGTTTAAATTTCCTTGAATGTAGGTAAATTGGTAATGAAGTCAAAAAATTTGAATAATATTAGTTGTTGATATATCAAGGTTGAATGTCCTGCTACAGTTAGCACTATTTTGGCGTCCAGATCATTATCGTTGCATTGTTTATATTTTATTAGTAGTAAGCTTTTAAGTAAATACAATAAAATAATCATAAAGATGGCATTTATTTATTTTTTCTTGAAATTTTAAGACTTAATTCACAACCCCTGTCCACTGCGACAGCTAATTCAACTACGGTAGAATAAAAGCTGGGAAGCAGTATAAAACATCCTTCTGTCAAAGTAGAAGAAAAGTAGCAAATTTCCTGGTCAGAGTCTGAGATGTAAAATAGATGAAGTAGCTTCTCGACTCAAAAGCTTAACTAAGAAGAACGCTACAATTTTTGTGCCGCGTTGAGCTTGCGGTTTATTAACTATTACAGACACGTTGCTTAATAGGAGAAACTTGTCTCAGAGAGACAGTTTGGGTATTCAACAGTGTAGATGAATGGGTGAATAAGTAGACATCTGTAAGTCCGTATTAAGCACAGTCCTAAGCTAGTCCAAACACATGGCAATAACGCTGTGTAATAACGTTCCAGATGGCGCCTTGCAAACATAACGAGGAATCTGTATGGGGGCTTGATCCAGCTTATACGCTCCACCTGGCGAACTCCTTGGTGTACGGATTGCCTGCTCTGTATCCTCTGACCAAATGCCCTCATGATCACGGAGGTCTAAGAAACTCTAGCTTCAGTTTCCGGATGGAGAAGATAATAAACGTTAATTAAGTAGAATAACCCCTGCTGGGCAAAGGAAGGAGGGCATGAAAAATAGATCAGCACAGGCAAAAGGCATCCTTGACTAAGAGAAGCCTTTTGGTATCAAAAATTGGTCTATGAGGAAGACTGTACATTTGATGCACAGCATAGTACAGACATGAAACTTTGCAGTGGAAAAACCGCAACAGAATAGATTCGAAGTAATTGAGATGTGCTACAGAACAATGTTGAAAACTGAGGATTTATAAGATAACGAAGGAGGAGGTTCTCCGTAGAATCGTCGTAGAAAGAAACACTAACAATAACAATGGGTAGGATGATAAAACATGTGTTGAGATATAAGGGAATACCTTCATTCCATTGGTACTTGGAGAGCCCTGCATTGGGTAAAAACTGCAGGGAAAGACAAAGATTGGCATAAATTCAGCAAATAACTGATGATGTACTACCTACTATGAAATGTGGAGGAAAGGAATTCATAGAGGACAGCATCAAGTCAGTTTTGGACTGATGACTGTCACAAACAAAGATATACCTTTTCTACGAAGTTTATCTGCAATACTATTTTTTAAATGTTGAAGGTAATAGAGATAAAATATAAGAGCGTATAGAAACCTGAAAGAAAGTCAGTGAATGAGAAGTGAGTGAGAACCAATAGGGTATATTGCTTGTATTATTGAATAGTTATTCCTTGAAGAAACAGTAGAAGTAACCAGAGAGAAATCTGTATAAGAAAAAGCGAGAAATAGTCTTGATGTGGCCCTTTGTCGGATACAGAAAAGAACTTTTGCATAAACCAATACAGAAAAGGCCTTTTGCATAAACGGAACGTTTTGATAAGAGACTGTAAAACCGATATAAGTAAGTAAAACAAGGATAAAGGAATATAATTACAATAGATGTGCAGAGGTTGCTCAGTGAAATAGATTAAGTAACTAGGCACTGTAAAAAGGAGTCGAGTTTTGCTATTTGTGGAGAAAAGTGAATCGATGTAACACAAGTAAATGGGAAACAAAATTCAAAATTCTACAACTAGGAAAAGTTTCTGAAAAATATAAATATTTTTATACTACCATAAATTAAGTTGTAACGGAGAAATTTCTGCGTTTGTATTGTGGATGTAAACGTTCACGATGTGCGTCATAGTGAACTGTAAACGATTTTATCGCTTGGCTAATGGTTGGCTGTCGAGTCGGAACACACACACACACACACACACACACACACACACACACACACACACACACACATATATATATATATATATATATATATATATATATATATATATATATATATATACGGGGAGTTACAAGTTTCAGGCAACATTCCTCACATACAAAGAAAGAAAATATGTTATGTGGACATGTGTCCGGAAACACTTAATTTCCATGTTAGAGCTTACTTTAGTATTTCTCTTTAAATGTAAATTGAAATAATTCGTGCAGAAAATTGTCAAAATACCCAATTGTTTCGTTAGTATGTACTGTACTTCCTCGATTCACCGCCAGTTGGCCCAATTGAAGGAAGGTAATGTTGAATTCCGTGCTTGTGTTGACATGCGACGGATGAGGCTTCATTCCAACGTGATCAAATTGTAAATTTTCACGTTGAAAATGTTTGGCCTGACGAGAATCCGCACGAAATTGTGCAATCACGTCATCAACAGAGATTTTCTGTGAACGGTTGGGCAGGAACTGTTGGTGATGTCTTGATTGGGCCTCATGTTCTTCCACCTACGCTCACTGGAGCACGTTATCATGATTTCATACGGGATACTCTACCTGTGCTGATAGAACATGTACCTTTACAAGTACGACACAACATGTGGTTCATGCACGATGGAGCTCCTGCACATTTCAGTCGATGTGTTCGTACGCTTCTCAGCATTCGGTGAGCGATGGATTGGTAGAGGCGGACCAATTCCATGGCCTCCACGCTCTCCTAACCTCAACCCTCTTTCATTTATGGGGGCATTTGAAAGCTCTTGTCTATGCAACCCCGGTACCAAATGTAGAGACTCTTCGTGCTCGTATTGTGGACGGCTGTGATACAATACGCCATTCTCTCGGGCTGCATCAGCGCAGCAGGGATTCCATGCGACGGAGGGTGGATGCATGTATCCTCGCTAACGAAGGACATTTTGAACATTTCCTGTAATAAAGTGTTTGAAGTCACGCTGGTACATTCTGTTGCTATGTGTTTCCATTCCATGATTAATGTGAGTTGAAGAGAAGTAATAAAATGAGCTATAACATGGAAATTAAGCGTTTCCACATAACATATTTTCTTTCTTTGTGTATGAGGACTGTTTCCTGAAAGTTTGGCCGTACCTTTTGTAACACCTTGTATAATATGAGAGAGAGTTACTTCAACTACGATCTCATAAGCAACTAAACTGCAGTCTCTCTGTGCTTCGCGTGTCTGTGATTATTTACTGATGAGGTAAACATAAAAGTTGGTGAGATTCTAAGCAAAAAATGTCAAAGTGATCGAAGTTGATTCAGTAAAATGTAGGTTTCGAACACTGTTATGAAACCCACGTGTTGTTCATGGAATTGCGAAGTACCTAGTCGCGTGCGAATTGTGAGGAACTCAACGTCAGAGTAGATGGTGTGGTTTTATTGTTGTACTTAATGCCATTTTGACGTACAGTTTGAGCAGAGATGTGTTTGAAGTGTTTTTCGGGGGCGCTGGTAACAAAAGTAGGGTTGAAATGATGGCTGTGCCGGCATTCCGTTGTGTGATACGTCGACTGTGAGGCTGAGAATAATTGGGTGAACTTTTGTTGCCAATATGACATCATCCAACCTTAAACAGCACATAGACATCTGAGTTCTGTCCTTTTCGTAGGAAGTGTCTACACATTGGTTGTCTAAAGCATTGGCCAGCCCGATCGGTGGCGATGTACAACACCAAAGTTTGCAGCATTAAAGACAAAGGTTATAGGCATATTTGAAGTACGTTTTCCTGCACCATATATGTCACCGATAGTTTATGTAATCATTATCAGTACTTCAGCAGTATTTCATCAATTTTGGTACATTGATGTTTGTTTAAAAATATATGCAAATTTAAACAGAGTAGCTATGATATTTTAAGTTTCTCTATTAAATATTAAATTATGTCAGTGCTGACAGACCGTATTAATTCTGCTTTGCAGCTGTATCCAACCACTTTTCATTCGACAATACAAGCTAAAATTGATCTGCAATGGGAGCAGGCGATTAAAAGAAATAAAATATGACACTGTGCACGAATTCTTACAGATAATAATAAAAAAGTAAGCTGCCGTTCTCGTCCTTCTGGAAGGACGTCAGCGCTATCTGGGTTATTAATGATGCTTAAGTTAAAAAAAAAAACTGACGGCGTAGCAGTGGGGTCTGCCCTATTCCCGTTAGCGTGTCGATGTACCCTAGAAAGCCTTTGAAGCAACGGAACTTTATTCCGTTGTTTTATGCCCGCGATTTTGGTTAAAATATGTGGACGACACGTCCGCTGTATGGCAGCACGGTGAGATGGAGGTGCAAAGATTCCACGGTCATCTGAACAAACTGCAACACAAGATGGATTTCACGTCAGACGTAGGGAGTCAGGATAGCCCTATTCTAGCTACCAGCTGCCGCAGCGAACAAAGCCGCACTTATGTGAGATGCGAACGTTAACCGCCGAGGAACTGCCTCCAGCAGGCAGACGAGAACAGCAGACTGAAGACCGCTAGTCGTGGAGTAGCGTAGGGCATCCTGGGTGAAGCTGTAGCTGTAGCTAAAAAAAGAAAAGATGGGAAAGTTACCCTTCAAAGACTCTCCGACTATCATTGTTCCCTGACACGCAACTCACCTGCAGATCTTCTGTCCCAGGCGGTCGGACTTCGTCTCTTACAGCAGGAGTTTCAGCGCAATGTGTTTATTTATGTTCCATGCCAGAGTGAACAATTGTTTTATGTCTGTGTGTGTAGTAATTTGCGAGACGTGAATTACCTAAAAATAATTAAGTTTTGTGTTTAACTTAACTACCACACAACAAGTTGTGATCCCGACGTGATAAAATAAATAAATAAAAAAAGATAAAGTTTGCGTAAAAACCCCACCGTTTTGGACTGAAAAGCCTGATATATATAGTTTTGTCAGGCGATCACAATTCACTACAGTGGGAATCCAGACTGAAGCAACCAAATTCAATTACCTGCTGGCATAGTTATTCTCGTTTCGTAGAGAAAATATGGGATCTGGTGACTAGTAACGAAAGCAACAAATATTCATTAGCTAAAGAAAGACTATTGATGACTCTTAAGGAGAGTAAAGAACGTCAAATCAAAAAACTAGTTAGTGAATTAGAAATTGGTGACATGAAACCCAGTTAGTTACTTCAGAAAATGAAAGTTTATAGCGGAGCAAATGTTTCCGATAAAATTTTGAAGACCCTTTGACTCGACAAATTGATAGCACCCGAAACATTTTAATAATTTCACAAGAAAATGTGGGCAAACTAGCGCAAATGACGGATGGGATGATGGACATGCGATGCACACCAGAACTTCAATTTACTCCAACAGAAATGTCCACTGTGACGTCTGATTCTTCTATATCGCTGAAAGAGCTTCGCGGAAGAATCTAAGAACTTGAAAATGAAATTCGGGGATCCAGATCTCGTGAACGACAGTAGAAATCGCGACAACGTTTCCGTAATAGAAGTCGCAGCAATCCGAGATACAACAGTTCAGGCAAGTACTGTTACTATCATTTTCGTTTTGGTGCAAATTGCCGACCTGAGAAGTGTTTCCAACCTTGCCAATGGAAAATTGAGGGAAACTCCAGTCGGCAAACAATAGCGATCGTGTGTTCTGCCTCATCGATTATATCAGACCGCCAACATCGAATATTTGTTTCGTTTTGTGGTTGACAGCGGACCTGATGTTTCCGTTATACAAGCGTGTCCCAAGGATAAAATAAACAGATTATAAACTTTATGCTGCAAATGGATCTGAAAACTTATGGATCGAAAATATTAAATCTAGATTTAGGTTTAACACGTAGTTTTGAATGGCCTTTCATTATAGCTATACTGCAAAAGGTATAATCGGTGCTGACTTCCTTCGTCAATTTGGTATATTGATAGACCTAAAAAGACGATTATTAATTGAAACAAATATTCAGTTACATGTATCTGCACTTCAGTGTACAGTAGATGTATCTGATTCCGTTAGTTCACTTAATGATAACTGTAAATATTTTGAAATACTTATAATTCCTGAACCAACAAAACCTACCCTCACTTCTGGAGAAATTAAGCATGATGCTCTACATTATATTACTACAAGCAGTGGCCCTTCTGTGTACTCAAAAGCTCGCAGATTGGCTCCACATAAACTGAATTTAGCTACGCAAGAATTTCAATTTCTAATTAATCATAATATAATTCGCCCCTCTAAATAACAATGGGCAATTCCTTTGCATATGGTTAAAATGGCTGATGGACAATGGCGCGTTTGCGAAGACTACCGACGTCTTAATGACAGAACCCTTCCTAACCGATATCCTGTTCGTCACGTAAATGATGTAAATTCCATTGTGATTGGCAAGAAACTGTTCTCCAAAGTTAATGTCCTAAAACTCTATTATCAGATTACACTGGCTGAAAGTGATAAGGAAAAGAGTGCTGTAATCACACCCTTTGGATTTATGAATTTAATTTCCTGCCATTCGATCTCAGGAATGCACCCAGTACCTTTCTGCGATTTATCGATGAAATATTAAGAGATTTGGATTTCTGTTTTGCTTATTTAGATGATATATTGATTGCTTCTACCTCCCCAGAAGAACACATTCAGCATTGAATGTCTTATTTGAACAATTGAACAAATTTGGTTTAAGAATTAACATTCTAAAATATGTCTTTGGAGTTCAAGAAATTCAGTTTTTAGGCCATGTAATTACTTCAGAAGGTACAAAACCAGATCCAGAACGAGTAGAAGATATTACTTATTTCAAATTACCAGAAACTGTGTCAGAATTGCGTCGGTTTCTTGGCATCCTAAGTTTTTATCGAAGACATTTGGAACATGCTGCAGAACATGATTATTTAAAAAAAAAACCAAGAAAAGAGACAAACAAATTGTGGACAGAGGACGCAATAAAAAGTTCGAAAAATGCAAAATGGACCTTGTCAATGCAGCTCTTTTCACATTTCCAGATATAAACAGTGAACTTGCTCTATTTATTGACGCTTCTGATTTTGCAGTGTTGCAACAGAAAGAAGACGGAATATGGAGACCAATTGGTTTCTACTCAAAAACGTTATCACCATTCCAAAAGAAATATTCAACATATGATAGGGAACTTTTCAGTATTTACGTGTCAACAAAGGTTTTTTAGGTACCTGCCTGAAGGACGATCATTTACAGTATACACTACCATGCTACATTGACTTATGGTTTTACACAGAAAAATGTAAAGGCAACACCTATGCAATTGCGTCACTTACACTACATCTCTCAATTTACAACATTACTGTGGCTGACAATCTGTCCAGACTGGAAGAAATAGTACCAACTGATTATAGAAAATAGCAGATGCTCAAGTGAAGGATGAAGAGCTCGAAAACTTCGATCGAGTCCTCATACTTCATTGACGTTTAAACAACATGAAACTCCTGGTGGCAGATTGTTATGGTATGATGTATCAACAAGTAACATTCGTCCTTACATTCCACAACAGTTTAGATATTCAGTTTTTCATCATTATCACAATATGACACATCCTGGGATTAAGTCTTTTGTAATGTTACTCACATGTAGATTCATTTCGTCAAACATCAAGCAAGATGACACAAAAGTTTTCTGGGTGTTGTACCGCGTCATGATGTAAGAAGGCTATTACTTAAATAACCGACGTTTCGGCCAACGTTACAATGGCCTTCATCTGGGTATACTCACCCAGATGAAGGCCACTGTAACGTTGACCTAAACGTCGGTCATTTAAGTAATAGCCTTCTTACATCAAGACGCGGTACAACCCCCAGAAAACTTTTATGTCATCTGACTCTGGCCGCGGAAGCCTACGTAATTATATCAAGCAAGATATTCAGAAATGGGCAAAATCATGCATAGCTCGTCAATAGAACAACGTGAGTAGACATACTAAATATCCTCTTGGCCAGTTTCCAAGCACAGATGGACGTGTCATGGTCATGCATACTGACATAATAGGTCAACTACCTCCATCAGACGATTTTTTCTACTGATTAAAATGCATCGATCACTTCAGTAACATGACAGAAGTCATTCCATTACGTGATGTTCAAGCAGAAACAGTGGCAAGAGCATTTTATAATTCCTGGATAACTAGATTTGGAGCACCAATCAAATAGTAACAGACCGAGGACCACAGTTTCATTCAGAGTTGTTCCGTGCATTAGCACACATTTGTGGTTCTAACCTAACGCAAACAACTGCATATCACCCACAATCAAATGGTAAGATTGAAAGGTTCCATCAAACATTGAAGGCAGCTATCAGAGCACATGTCAAAAATAAATGGAGTGATATTATTCACACAATTTTGCTAGGACTGCTTTGCTGTATGAGAGAAGGAAGTGACAGCAGCAGAAATGTTATATGGTACAACTCCAACATTGCCTGGTGATTTTGTTGTAAGTTCAAGAAACCATCAAGTACAAGATCTACCAGCATTCGCCTCTCAATTACGCCAACATATGGATAAGCTACGCCCTTCTGAATATACACTCAAGGTGAAGGAAACACCATTTATTAGTAATGATCTTCATGAAACAACTCATGCATTTGTGAGGAATGATAAAGGTAATCTAGTACCTCCCTATGAATGCCCCTATGAAGTCCAGGAGCGAAAAACTAAATATTTCGCTGTAAAAATTAAGGATGTGCCAACTAACATTTCAGTTGACAGACTAAAACCGGCCTACATGCTTGTGAACTCAGACACCAGTGATGTCCGCTTAGCCTCTGAATGGATCTTCAAGAGTTTCTCCACACAAAGTTTCCCGATGAGGTCGCATTGTAAAGATTGCTGAAAAATAAAAGTAACTGATTTAGAAACTGAGGGGAGGATGATGTGGGGTTGGGTTAGGTTGACAACATACAGTATTCTAAATAATAATTATTTGTGTTACTTACAGTGCTGTAAATTATTAATTTGTGTTTATTTATTTTCCATGCTAAAGTGAATCTAAAAGTTTCAGAGAGCAATTTTTTATTTCTTTGTGTGTAGTAATTTGTGAGAAGCGAATTTCCAAAAAATAATTAAAAATCATATACAGACGTTTTGGGTTTAACTACCACACAACAGAAGCTACAGACAATGAAAGTCGTGATATATTAAAATCAAAACACATAGAGGCGAGGTAGCCCTGTCACAAATTTACTGCGGAAGGTATCATGAAGTTTATCTAAACCATTCAACAGCTTAACAGTTTCAGCTGCTGTGATCAAAATTTCCAGAAAGAAGCTACAATGGGTACTTTCCGTAAGTTTTATCTGTGACGTTATTTTTGTGTGTTGCCTCAACCCCAATCTGTATTCCACCATTTCATCTATTCAATCATTTCGTGTATTAATTTCATCCACCCTTATCAAATGTATTTAATCAGAATTGTTATCCGATTTTTCTATGATAGAAATTTTAACAAAAATCGTTAATCTTGTAATCGCGGAGATTAACATTAATGCGTACAGGCAACAATACAAAAGTAATGTTACACGACGAACGACCATGCACTAATTTTAACGCTTCTTCCTGGCTTCTTCTTTTTCCTCCACTGGTCTTTAATTTTCTATTTATCTTTTTTATTTCTTCTGAACATTTTCACACTATTTCACCCTCATGCCTTCAATCCTCCATTTCTAACACTTTCTCCTCAGAAAGGTCTCTTTCTCTTGCATCTTTTTTACTTATGTTGTTTCATTTGAGATCTTTCCTAACTTTTGAATTCAAACTATTGTTGACTTCTTGTCCAAAAGATTTTTAAAAATCTTTTTCGTTAATCTGTTAGAGTTCATTATGTATAAATGACCAAAAAATATCAGTGGCCTCTTCCGTAGTATTTCAGTCATGTTTTCCATGTTGCCATAAACTTCCTCAGTAGTTCTTAATTTCCGTAGCTATATATAATCTAGTATTTTTCGAATTATTCTTCTTTGGAGGATTTCAAGTCAGTGTAATTTCTAATTCAATACTAAACATCCACTTGCATAAAGACATTCTGGTTTTACGAACGCGTTGTCATGTTTTTTTTTTTTTTTTTTTTTTTTTTTTTACAAATCAGCCCCGTCACAAGGCCACTGAGTGTGACATTACGTCATAAATTACACAACATTTTTGGTATTATTGGTGACTTTTTGGCGGAATGAATGCGAACTTTATTATAAAAGGTTAATGTTGTGGTAAATAAAATGTTTGTAAATCTATCGGACCAAACTGCGTGGTCATCAGTCCGTAGCTTACAAACTACTTAAACCTAGGTAAACTAACCTAAGGACAACACACACACCCATGCCCCAGGGAGGACTCGAACCTCCACGGCGAGCAACCGCGCGCTCCGCAGCGAGACGCTTTAGACCGCTCGGCTACTCCACCGCGGCAGTGTAGTGGTGATTGTATGGATCTGATGTCTGTTGCTTTTTATATAGCGTGCCACTGTAACGCACTGAATTCCGGTAACTCTGAAAGACACGTGACAAAGCCACAGAATCTGTCTGTCACAAATGAAGAGTGATTTATAAAAATAATACGTCAAATTTAATTCCAAATTTTGAATCCAGATGAAATCCCAAGTCTAAGGATTAAACACTCTTAATTAGTTAATTAATAATCATTAAAATTTCATCGCACGATTATAGACATAAAACTAATTTTCTCAGGCCCACAGACACTAACGATGTATTGTCTGCATATATAAATTAATAAATACTGAGGAAGTTTATGGCAACATAGGTAAATAAGTGGAATATAATGAAAATCACTCTGCAGCGGAGTGTGCGCTGATATGAGTCGTGAGTCGTGTCGGGAGAGCTTAATGGTACAGAGCTTGACCGCGTAAGACAAAGGTCCCAGGTTCGAGTCCCAGTTCGGCACACAAATTTAATCTGCCAGGAAGTTTCATAACTGAAATACTTCGGAAGAGGTCACTGATATTTTCTGGACATTTATACGTAACTAGCTGTAAACCCGGCGTTGCCCGGGTATTTATTTATCCTGTACTCTCATAGTCCACATCCTCTTCCCCCTTCTCTCTGCATCCACTTTTTTCTCTCCCATCTCTCTGTGTCCATTTCCCTCTCTCGGCAAAGTTTTCTGCTAGGAACCCTCTGTCATCAACCATAGAAACATTTATGTGCCCACTGATCTTCCTCTTGGTTTAAAGGTCACGTGTGAAAACATTCATAAAGATTGGAGCAAAACTACACATTTTGTAAAAATTCCGTAAGTTAAGTACACTCCAACATGCACCGAACGAAATTTTATATAGACAGTGACATTCCTCTTGTTTTTAAGGTGGAGTGTGCTAAATTTCATCATAATCAGAACAAAACTATAGATTTATATGCAATAGAAACGCAGGGTCACATTGAAAAACGCACTTTCTTGTTCTCAAATATTCCAGTTTTATTTCATACAATCCTTGTTCTGAAAAGAACCTATCACAAAATACTTTCTTAGCTGACGTTCTCTAGCTATAAACTTCATTCCTGCCACATTTTAGCTTTATAGGTGAAGTAGTTTTCGAGGTTTAGTGTTTAGTCAGTGAGAGAGTGAGTGTCCTTTCGATTCTATATAGATAGAGATTAAGAAAACAGATTGCTTAATTTTGGATGCCAGAGAATTAAGAGAGACTTGCAGACAAAAATAAATAGTAATATGCAAATCTGTAATGCTAACTTCATTTGATACAAGGTCATGCCTAATGCGACAGTTTTATGACATCTACAGCCGAAACTGTTGTGAGCGGTACTTTCCGTTTCATCATTTTGTGTGTGTGTGTGTGTGTGTGTGTGGCGGGGGGGGGGGGGGTCATTTACAAAATGTTCCATAAACGTCCGAAATTGCATGAAAACCTTTTTGTAGGTTCCTAACTACTCCCATTTTCCATTAATTAAGGTATAAATCTGATTATTGTCACGCCGTGGTCCCTCATTATTTATGACGTCATATCTCCTGAGCTTTGTGTCGTGGTCTTTTGGTTTTTGGTCAGGAACCTTCGTGAGCGTACGGTGAACAGTTCACGAAAGTTTCATTCCAATCGAATGAATGGTTTATGTACGCATAGAAGGCATACAGAGAAACATTCATTCTTTTATATATAGAGGAACTCCAACAGATTAAGGAAAAAGATTTTTAAATATCTTTTGGTTTGAATTCTAAAGTTAAGAAAGATCTAGAATGAAACAATATAAGTGAAAAAGATGCAAGAGAAAGAGACCTTTCTAAGGAGAAAGTGTCAGAAATGGATGGATTCCAAGGCACGAGAGTGAAGATAGTGTGAAAATAAAACGATAAATAGAAAATTAAAGAATACAGGAGGAAAAGGCTTTAAAATTGGAGCGTGATCCTTCGACGACCCAATCGGGAGAATCAGTTCTTTAGTTTGAATGTATGTTAAAACGGTTCACCAAATTCGTCAATAAAGTCGTTTTTCTCAAAATGACCTACGACTATTCTGTTTTATACTTTTTTACGAATAAAAATCGTTTACATCGTTAATACCAATTTCGTTCATATTTCCCAAAAAGCATTTGTCAAGCTATAAATATCTCTGTATCGCAGTACGCGTTCCTGGCGTGTCTTTTTCAGTGTCGCGTAATAGGTGGGCATACAGTAATTTCAATAAAATTTAAGAAAAATGCAACCAGTCATTCCTCCTTTTTCTTAAATTATATTGAAATTAAGACCCAGTTCTAAAAACATCCATAATGGATAATCTGAGACGTAATTTGTAACTGAGAAATATATCTAAGAAATTTATTCCACGAACTTTCTCCTACAAACGCGAACATATTTTTTTGGCTCCGACCTTCAGTGGGAGACAATATCATCACAATAAAATTTGAGAAATAAGAGGTAAATCCAATTTGTATAGGTTATGGGACCGTCTTTTGCAACTGTAAATTAGTCTAGACCAGACGCGTTTCGCTTTATTCTAAAGCATCTTCAGAGGTCAGGAATTTTTTATGTTTTCGTCTTCATGTGTGGCTTGTAGCACATTGCCACTTGCTGTCACTGCTTATATTTACAAAAACGTTCAAATGTTTGTAAATCTTATGGGACTTAACTACGGGGTCATCAGTCCCTAAACTTACAAACTAGTTATGAACTACTTACGAACTAGGACGGCACAAATATCCATGCCCGAGGGGGGATTCGAACCCCTGACCGTAGTGGTTGTGCAGACCGTGACTGAAGCGCCTCAGTCCCCCTCGGCCACCGCGGCCGGCTTATATTTACACTATTTACACTTTCTTACAGTAACATTTCCTACGAAAGTTTTTGAAACATAGCCATTTCTGTGGCCTGGCAGGCATGGACATAGAGAGTGATAAAAAATTCAGTATACATTTGAAAACTTAATAAATCTCGGAGAAATGTAGATAGGTAAAAATGACACACATGCTTGGAATGACATGGGGTTTTACTAGAACAAAAAAAGTTAAAAAAATATCCGACAGGTGGCGCTTCATCTGATCAGAAAATAAATAATTAGCATAACAAATTAAGGCAAAGCAAAAATGATATCTTTACAGGAAATTCTCCATATTTTCTCAACAATAGCTGTAGTCGAGGAATAATGTTGTGAACAGCACTATAAAGAATGTCCGGTGTTATGGTGAGGCATTGGCGACGGATGTTGTTTTCCAGCATTCCTAGACATGTCGGTCGATCACGATACACTTGCGAATTCAGGTAACCCCAAAGCGAATAATCACACGGACTGAGGTCTGGGGACCTGGGAGGCCAAGCATGACGTACGTAGCGGCTGAGCACACGATCATCAAATGTTCAAATGTCTGTAAATCTATCGGACCAAATTGCGCGGTCATCAGTCCGTAACTTTACTTAAACTAGGGTAAACTAACCTAAGGACAAAACACACACACACACACACACACACACACACACACACACACACAGACACACACACACACACACACACACACACACACACACCCATGCCCCAAGGAGGACTCGAACGTCCGACGGCGAGCAACCGTGCGCTCCGCGGCGAGGCGCCTTAGACCACTCGGATGCTCCACCGCGGCACACGATCATCACCAAACGACGCGCGCAAGAGATCTTTCACGCGTCTAGCAATACTTTTTTTTTTGTTCTAATAAAACCCCATATCATTCCAAGCATGTGTGTCAATTTTTGCCTCCGTGATTTATTAAGTATTTAAATTTATACTGACTTTTTGATCACTCGGTATATAACCCTGTGTCAGGCACTCATGTGTGCTATGGAGGAAAAAAATTACTTGTTCAACAATTTGGGCTTGACGTTCCATCGTACGTTATATAACATAGAAATTATTTTGAGGTTTGATTTCATTTTTTGGATCGGTGTGCTCAGCGATCACAAAACAATGACTATAATAAATATAGTATGCAGCATTGGTCGTTTTTTATTGCTGTTTTTGCAGATCTATTTTGACCACATAATGATCATCCTCAATGCACCAGTCGTCGTAATATCAGCTATGCATAATCATATGCCATATTAGCCGAATGTAACAGATTTTTTTTGATCGTATCAATGTAGTGTCCAACCATGAAAATCGTGGACACAGCATTGATACGTTCAAAAAAATCTGTTACATTCGGCTAATATGGCACATGATTATGCATAGCTGATATTACGATGACTGGTGCATTGAGGACGATCATTATGTGTTCGAGATTGATCTGAAAAAAAAGATCATTAATAAAAAACGACCAATATCCTATATTTATTATAGAAATTATGTTTGAAGTAAGAAGCTTTAAACTAAATGTCTTAAAGGAAGGCCGGCCGCGGTGGCCGAGGGGACTGAGGCGCTCCAGTCACGGTCTGCACGGCCACTACGGTCGGGGGTTCGAATCCCCCCTCGGGCATGGGTATTTGTGCCGTCCTTAGTGTTAGCTAGTTCATAAGTAGTTTGTAAGCTTAGGGACTGATGACCCCGTAGTTAATTCCCATAAGTTCTACAAACATTTGAACATTTCTTAAAGGAACTGACACGAACTAAGAACAGGCGTATCTTATTTTGCTTCACACTATTGTACAAGATATTCAGAGCCGTTTAAAATCTATGTGTATTCCAAGGATAGGTGACGTCTGAGCAGTTAGTGGCTATTTGCGTTCGTTTTGCTGACTCCAGTGATAGTCGTTTTTTACAGTTTGCTTTGTGGTGTAGAGCTCTCTGGTGCAGTAGCTGTCTCCTTTAGTTCTCCTCGCTTTCTCGTAGTGTTTTCAAGGCCACGGTGGTTGTCCCTGCCCTCGCGCCCTCAGCTGTACGGCCGCGCCCCCCTCCTGCGCCTGTGTACATCAGCACACTCCCACGCAGGCCGCGCTGCCTCTCTTGGGACGTCAGACACGCTCTGCTGCGCCGCTTTCGGTCTTCTCGGGCCATTGGGCTGCGTGTTTTCGGCGCCCACGGCGCTTCTGTAAACCGCCGCCCAGCGCCCTCCGGGCACGTCCTTTTCCCTTTTGCCCTTCCCCTTCCCTTGTTTTCCTGCTCTTTTGCTGATATCCCTGCCCTGCGGACGTCGATGCTGACGCGTCTTTGTGTTCCGCCCGTCATACCGGTCGAGCTCTGTGTTCACTGTATGCGCGTAAAAATTACTTTTCCTTACGTAAATTCTCTTTTGTAGATATCAACAATAATACATTTCCTTGAGACAATATTCTCTCTTTAAAAATAAGGAGAGGCATTGAATTGAAATTCGTGTTGTGGCCGGGATTCGAGCCCGGGACCTGCTACTTACTACGTAGGCGCTTTAGACCACTTTTTTTTTTTTTCCAGGTAGATCTATGCGTTCCGGTCGTTCATTCAGTATGTTCAAGGTTGTTCGTTGGCAATTTGGCTCAGCTTTTTTATTACAAAGCGACTACATGGACTGTCTTAAAGCACGTCCCCCTCCACACCACTTATTTCAATTCTGCCTCATTCTCCCTGTAAAATGCGTATAATAGCACCGCTGCAAGGCGCCTATGTAGTAAGTAGGAGGTCCTGGCTACAGCATAAATTTTAATTCAGTGCCTCTCCTTATGTTTAATACCTTTGGTATAAAGAGACAATGTTGTTTCAAGGAATTGTATTACCTGTTGATATTTGTATCACCTCAGACTGAGGAACAAGGCGGAATTGTTCCCATTCGTGTTCTTTGCTGGGGTGTTTTTCCGCTCTGTCACTTTGATACGCCTTCCAAAAAATGTTCAAATTTTGTATAGTGTATGGCACTTGACTACGGGGTCATCAGTCCCTAAACGTACAAACTACTTACGAACTAGGACGCCACAAATATCCATGCCAGAGGGGGGATTCGAACCCCCGACCGTAGGGGCCGTGCAGACCGTGACTGGAGCGCCTTAGTCTCCTCGGCCACCGCGGACGGCTACGCATTCCACAGGGAACATTGAGGCAGAATTAAAGTATGTGGTGTGGCGGGAGACGTGCTTTAACACGGTCGCCTCGGCTGCAACGCCGAGTTAGCTGTAATAACAGTCCGCCTCCGTAGTCCAGTGGACAGCGTGGTTGGTTGCCACGCAGGGGGCCCGGGTTCGATTCCCGGTCGGGTGGAGATTTTCTCCACTCGGGGACGGGGTGTTGTGTCGTCCTCACCATCATTCCATCATCATTGACATGCAAGTCGCCGAAGTGGCGTCAGGTAAACAGACTTGCACCAGGCAGGCTGAACACGACCCCAGTTGTGGTCTAACGGTCTTAAATGCCACACGATCATCATCATCATCAGCTGTAATAACAGCTGAGCCAAGAACACTTCGAACATCAACGAACAAATACGATCAACGTCCGCAATAAACAGAAATACCGATAAAACAAAAATAAATAAATAAAAAGAATTGGATGTCCCGAGTTCGAATCCCGGTCATAGCACAAATTTTAATATCAATGCCCTTCATTATGTTTTACGTCTCTTTCATAGATTGGATCAGTTGGAGATTACCGTGATTATTAGAGGTCAAGACGATTTCTGATTGGTTGTTCATATCAGCAGCCAATAGCATGAAACAGTTCTTGTGTTGCAACGGGTTGTTTTATACTGCAGGAGAGGTAGTCGGCAGCGACGGAATAGCGGTGCGCACTGGGGCGCCGTGCTGCGGTGAGCGCGGCTGTTCGCTGTCGGTGGTTCGACTCCCCCCTCGGGCATGGGTGTACGTGTTGTCCTTAGTTTAAGTAGTTTGTAAGCTAGGGACTAATAACCAAGCAGTTTAATCCCAAAGATTTAAAAACATTTGAACATTTGAATAGGCAATCAGAGTCGCTCGCTAGACATGCTTGGCAGCAAATTATCTTGAATCGTGCTTCCAGAAGTATCTACGATGAGGGACTAACGTTATTATTTCGATTTACTACCGCTGAATTCAGTGTCAAATAATTTTACGAAATTTTAACACGAACTCTTGAAATGTTCTGTAAATAATATTTATTATTTTATTTGGTCAGTTGCTGGCTTTCTGCTTCCTAGGCTATCTTGCTATAACAATGCTGGAAGTTACGTATTGTAAATCATCAAACATATGACACAGAATGATCAGACAATTTCCCTTTCCCGTTTCTTAAATTAATGTTTCAGCTTTAGATATAAATATATATCACTAATTGTTAAATGTTCATCGAGATATAAACGTCGTTTCCGCATTTACTTAGCAAAAAAAATTCTTTTTTGAAGTTACAACAGACTTTCATATAAAATTATGTTTCACAGCCAAAATTGCAAAATCGCGTAAACTATATTTTCTTAGCTCCAATATTGAAGAAAGGCAATAGTACTGTTTCGCAGAATTACAGTTGACCAGCCGAGCGGTCTGGAGCACCATGTTGCGGATCGCGCTGCCTTCCGCGTCGGAGGTTCGAATCCTCACTCGGGCATGGATGTTTGTGTTGTCCTTAGTGTAAGTTAGTTCATAAGTAATTTGTAAGTTTAGGGACTGATGACCCCGCAGTGAAGTCCCATAACCTTTACAAACATTTGAACATTTTTTTTTTTTTTTCGGAAGATGACAGCTGTTTTTTGAACATACAGGTTTATTAAGAAAATTGCTATTAATCAAGGACGTCGACTCGCTTGTCGGCAGTAGAGTCAGAAACCTGACGGATAGTGGGATGTCTTCCCCGTTGTCCAGAGGAGTACAAGGTGAAGAACGATGTGACTCCAAATACGATGAATGGGTGTTGCTCTCCTCACTTTGTGGTTATCGTGGCTGTGACTCGTCATGTCGTCCTTGGTCCCTACTTTCCTGAAAATTAGCACTGAAGTATGTGGAGCAGACGTGTGAGATTGTACATCCACATCCGTTCAAATGTTCAAATGTTTGTAGCACTTATGGGACTTAACTACGGGGTCATCAGTCCCTAAACTTACAAACTACTTATGAACTAGCTAACACTAAGGACGGCACAAATATCCATGCCCGAGGGGGGATTCGAACCCCCGACCGTAGTGGCCGTGCAGACCGTGGCTGACGCGCCGCAGTACGCTCGGCCAGCGCGGCCGTCGTCCACATCCGTACTCCGCAAGCCACCTCACAGTATATCGCGGAGAGCGCGTAGCACTGTCACTTAATTCTATTCCAGTCGCGTATGGTTCGCGGGAAAATTATTGATTGAGTGTATGTCTCTCTAATCTTATCCTCGTGGTCACTTCAGAAACAAAATTAAAAATAAAAATTCGCACGTGGAAGCAATATAGTGGTTGACTCTTCATGAAACGTACGCTGTCAGAACTTTGACAGTAGCCCGTACTGTGATACAGCTCGTTTCTCTTACAGAATATGCTTCTGGAGTTTCCTATCTCTGTGAATCTTTCGCGTTTACTGAATAAGCTTGTAACGTGGCGTGCTATCCTATTAAACCTACCTGGTACGGACCCCACACTGATGAGCAATACTCAAGCGCTGGGCGAACGAGAGTTTAGTGACCTACTTCCTTGAACTAAACTTCCTGGGGATTCTTCCAATGAATTTCATTCTGTAGTATGCCTTACCCAAGATTGGTTTTATATGGTCGAACCATTTCAGATCGCCCCTTATGTTGACTCCCTGATATTTTATGGAAGTAACTGCTTCCAGTGTTTGTCATGCTATTGTGTAGTTATATAACACAGGAACTTTCTTTCTCTTTAAACGCAAGACTTAAGACTTAATTATATTGTAGCTCAGTTGTTATTCCTTACACCATGTATCAATACACTCTGCGGCGGTAGACCTCTTCTTGCATGGGACTAAATACCAAATTTTTAACGTGCCGTGTCAGACTTCAGGATCCGAAAGTCGTCAGCTCGAAAACAAGAAAAAAAAAATTCCAAATAATATTATCTTCCTGTATTCTAAAATTTCAACGACAGATCCTTGCGCAGATAGAAGAAGCTTATGATTCTAGGTTTGCACTTCTTTAAAACTGTAACTTTGAAATAAATGTTTTAAAGTGCCCTTAAAGATCGAACTGTCAAACAGAAGTTCGTAGTTGTGCTCGTTGCTACAGCCACAGATATTACAAGTCCTGTACACTAATAATCGATTGATATATAAGATCGATTTATTAAAATACTAAAAATTGATAAAGGTCTTCTTGCTTTAACTGTCAAACAAAATAACTTTCCCTAAATGTCTACTATGAAATTGTAAAATAGTTTTACAGTAAATAAGTCTTCAGTTCCTGTGAATGAATGTACTTCTTGTAAAATTTCTATAAATATCAAAATAATGATCGTTGACACTTGGTTAACTTTCGAGATATAATGACATTTATTGCTCTCACAATAGAGATCATGACTCAATGACAGTTAAACAAAGACTGATTTTATGGTCTTTTTGACTTTCCACGAAAGTTTCTATAATAATGTCAATATCCGCGACGATAACCGCGACGATAACCGCGACGATATCCGCGACGATAACCGCAGAGACCAGCATCTTCTTGCCTCGTGGGCGTCGACCCGTGACTTGAAGTGGCCAGATGTTTACTCCTTGAGCTCGGCGTCGAAGATGTTACTCTCGTAGGTTGAATCGCCGGCTCAGCACATGAAACACAAGAAACATACGAAACATACGAAAACTCTTTTAAGAATCACATAACATAAAACATTTACATACAAATCATTTGAAAACATAAAATATAAACATAATCTACTGGGAAACTGAGCTGACAAAGTAGTAGTGGAGACAATAATCCGTCCCACTACAACTCCAGGCCTCCTGCATTTAGCTACCCTTTTCCAGTGTTGAGATTTCTTGATAAGCTACAGCACCATCAGCGGAAAGTCTCCTTGAGCTTTCGATGTTGTCTACGAGGTAATTTATATATTTTCTGAGTATGAGATCCGCCTGATATGCAAAACATTTATTATACACCTAAACTAGTTTCAGCACCTCTGTGGGTTTTCCATTTATTTAGTGCCGTGAAAACAAATACCTTCATTTTACTACTGTACGATGCGTAAACTTAGGCCTAAAAAGTCGTCAGTATTATTTTGGTTTTTACCTTCTTTTACATTCTGTGGTCATGTGGGACCTTTTCTACATAGTTATGTGGTGGTAGCGTTTGTAAATATGCGTATCTGTTAGTTAACAGGCGAATTACTAAAGTGGGAAGTGATTGTGATAGAAAAAAGTCCACAGCATATGTTTACTACATGTGTGCTATCTGCAAATACGCGGAAGAGGAAGTGTGATATTCCCACATACGCCGCGGTGGAGTAACCGAGCGGTCTAAAGCGTCTCGCTGCGGAGGTTCGAGTCCTCCCTGGGGCATGGGTGTGTGTGTTTGTCCTTAGGTTAGTTTACCTAGGTTTAAGTAGTTCGTAAACTACGGACTGATGACCACGCAGTTTGGTCCGATAGATTTAAAAACATTAAATTAAATCCCCACATACCAAATTTACGTTTTCACACTATAAGCAGCGTTTTTTAAAATCCTCACAAGGTTAAAAGAGATAATTTTGGTAGCAGATGACAACGCTACCACTACATAAATATGTAGAAAGGGTCCAATATGACCACAGAATGTAAAAGAAGGTAAAAACCAAAATAAGACTGACGACTTTTTAGGCCTAAATTTACGCACAGTACAGTAGTAAAATCAATGTATTTGTTTTCACAACACTAAATGCATGGAAAACCCACTGATGATTGCACAGAGGTGCCGAAACTAGTTTGGCTGAATAATAAATCAGTGTTTTGCATATCAGGCGGACCTCATACCCAGAAAATATTTTCTGCAAACACGGCAAAAACAAGAGCGGCAAATCGAGAAAATGAATCCCCGACAGGGATCCGAGCGCGCCACACGTGGCACCGAAGAGCCTTAAACCAGAATGCTCACAACAACGATCCCTCCAAGCAAAGAGGCGCTGATTCGATACTCCCAACGCAGCGCCATCCACAATAGGGAAAGCAAACGTTATCGATACAAGACACGCCACCAAACTTAAGCGCCAGTAACAAGGACACAAAGGAAACAAAAAATAAGAGCCGGCACGGCTCAGTTACTTCATTGCTGATCAGTTAACATACCGCCATGAAACATTTGGAGGTCACTACACGCATGTAACATACTTTCCCACCATTAATACCTGGGCCACAAAAAATCATGTTCAACAACATCCAGAATCACACCGTGTATGACTGATTAGGTGCTGCAGATATTAAAATACAGAAGAGCACAATGTTGCATGGGCAAATTGCGCTCCAAATCTTCGAAAATCGTACAGCCAGCGTCAGCGCAATTGTGACACACTACGCCATTGTCGCATGACTACATTCATGAGTGTATTGTGTTCTTTAGTATAAGTTACTTCATAAGTAGTTTGTGAGTTTAGGGACTGTTGACTCCGCAGTTAAGTCTCATAAGCTTAACGAACATTTGAACATTTTTTGAGTTCTTTTACCATGTATAGTAATGCGTTTCCACATCGAAGGGCGCAGGTAGAGATACTCTGTATAAAGTCGCAAAGCGGAGTTCCGCATTCTGATCGTGTCGTCTTTTACCAATGGCGTTATTGTATGCAGCATGGAGAGTGATATCTAGTCAGCACGCCGCTCTCCCAGACTTTACCATGATTCTCAATTTGCAAGCGCTATTAATTGGTCAAGAAGCTTTGCAGTTTACCTTACAAGGCTGTTGCAGTCCTTACACACAGTAAAAAAACTTAGCTGTATCGCCAATCGAACCAGAGTCCTGCACACGGTAGTCAGCCACGTTGAGCATTCAGGCGAAATTTTAAAAGACGATAATCGTTAAATGTAGTGCCGGCCTACCAATTTCCTGATATAAAATCCTATAATGTATGGGAAGCATTGTGCAGTTTTATGTGCGCCTACGAGAGCCCTAATGGGAAATTGGAGATCGTGTCACGAGAAGTCATTAGCAACTTTGTAACCAGCTTGGGAGCCGTCTGTGTTGATCAAATTTTCTAGTACAAGCCACGTTCTGCCTTTGATATTGACAAAAATGGTTTTTCTCATATCTTGTAGTTTCACAACACGGCTTGATAATGGAGAATCTATTTTTCCAATATTCATCTTAGTTATGTCGATATTTAATTTATAAGTAATGAGCCTACCGCAGCGTTATCGATTCTTCTCGGCATATTATCTTTGCCATTATGACTTCCCTGTGTCACCTTCAGAAGGGTTAGCGAGAGTTCACTAGAGGGCGTCCTGCGATTGCCGGTAGCGTCTGTCTGTGGCGAGGCAGTCTCCGGCTGCGGTGGCCGAGGGGACTGAGGCGCTCCAGTCACGGTCTGCACGGCCACTACGGTCGGGGGTTCGAATCCCCTCCCCTCGGGCATGGATATTTGTGCCGTCCTTAGTGTTAGCTAGTTCATAAGTAGTTTGTAAGTTTAGGGACTGATGACCCCGTAGTTAAGTCCCATACGCTATACGAACATTTGAACATTCGAGTAACAGGTCGACAGCGGTGCCCGCACGAACGGCAGTACCTGCCGCGGATTCTGTAAACGTTCTTGAGAGTAGCATGGTAAGTCGGTTGATTTGTTGTTTATCTGCTATCGCAAACTAAGTAGAGTCGGCTGTCGTACGTGAAGTGCTTGTGTGGCTGTCGGTGAAATACGGCGACGGCATCAGTCTCATGTGTGTGTCGGAGTGTAGTTCTGCTATTGGCAAGTAGGACCGGCGCAAGGGAGGTGTCCCTGACTTACTGGTTGCATATGTTTGAAGATGGTATTACTCAAGTGGACATGAACCGTGACCAGTTATAATTCTCATCGGCCTGTCCTGATCAAAATGTTTGTTCAAATGTTTGTAGAGCTTATGGGACTTAACCACGGTGTCATCAGTCCCTAAACTTACAAACTACTTATGAACTAGCTAATACTAAGGACGGCACAAATATCCATGCCCGAGGGGGGATTCGAACCCCCGACCGTAGTGGCCGTGCTGACCGTGACTGGCGCGCCGCAGATTGCACGGCGTCCTGATCAAACCTTTCATTGATAATGTGAATCTGATCATTGTTGTTCATCGCGTGTAGGGCAAATCCTCGTTGTCTTAGGCGGGCTTAGCACCTTATGCCTTTGTTGGATGTTCCGTAACAAGTAATATCTTTCTTGCACTGCTTGGAGGGTCATGGAGTCAGTAGGCCTAGTACTTGCCTCGAATGAGTAACCACTTATCGATACGCACTGCTACAATTTATTTCTTTGCTGCTTGTCTATGCTAGTAAAAGGTGTTGTCGGTAAACAAGCCAATTCACTTTTTTTAATACAAGAAATGTTTAGCTAGTAAATGTGTGAATTCCTTTCATTCAAAGAAAACAAGAAATGAGATCAATCTGCTTTCGAAAGCATAGTTTAATTGTGATGTCTGCTTGACGGTAACTGTGCTCTATTAGGCACTTGCATGTAATGGTTGCACGCCGTCTGTGTAAGACGTGCAATTGCTTTACGTACTTGGTAAATGACCTTGTGCAAGGTAGTATATACTCATGTGTTTATTGTCAGAAGTTTTGTAAGTTGTTCTCGTAGTTTTTCTTGTTAATCTTATTTGATGGAACTCACTGTTTCAGTGCCTTTTTTAAGTAACTAGAACCGTTCGTTCACGGGCAACGGGACGTGACGTTTTAGGAGTGAGTCGCCCCTACAGTGCGCCGGCGCACGTGGATTCATTTGTTGTTGGTTTGGGTTCTGACCTTACAGGGCTGTGTTTATGGTGGAGAAGAGAGTAATTAATGGAACTGCACTCGCGCGAACAACTTGTTGACATTCCACATTTTTAGTACTATTTTTCTGATTTCCTGCTATAATGGTTAGTTTCACTTATGTGGAGTAACAGTTATGTAACATTGAAATTAGTATTGAATTGGCCATACTACAGCCTTGGACATAAATGATAACCCTGTAACCCTGTCAATTGTGGAATTATACAAGGGCAGCGCTTAATAATTTTAATAGAAGAGATATAGTTTGGTTAATCGAATGGAAACAGTGTTGCTGTATTGTGTACTGTCACTAATAGATTGTGTTTCAGGTGTTTAGCCCGCATTTACTAATAACCGAAATTCTATTGATAATAATGTGTGTTCGGAATTATGGCATACAGTATTCATGTTAACAGAACCAATACCAATACCTTTAACTACTGAATCCAGAAGCTGTGGCGTGGAACGGAGGGTTAGTTGTGATGCTTGCTTGATGGTAACTGTGCTCTATTAGCAGCGTGTGATTTTCATCGAGCTATAAGTATCATGAGTGGTATGTTTTGTTTAATTAGGCCTTGAGGCAAGGTTATTGGTGTGATTTGGTTAACACAAGTGTCAAATCTTAGAAGGTTGTCACTAGTGATTGGGGTTCTTTAATAAATCGTTGTTTAAAGTAATGGTATGCCAATTTGTAAGGTTATCTTACCACTCTATCAACAACTTTATTTAAATGGTTAAAGGGTTGCCATATCAAGTAACGTACTGCATTAAATTTGAAATATTTACAATGGAAAATTCAGAGGCTAGGTATTGTACGTATGGTTCATTATAGGTTAAACATTGTTGCGGATGAAAAGAGAACAATGCGAAATGATTTCTAAAGCTGGGGACAGAACTATATCTACCTCCATTTTCGAAACTGGCTCGTATATTTACGGTACGACAACCGAAGAGATGCGTATTTTACATTGCGATTAATACCTGAAGTTTTTTGAATCCATGCGTGTATGGGAGTAAGTATAGTTCTTTGCTATGCAACGAGGAATTAAACAGTATTTAATATCTCATTGAAGAAGAAAAATTAACAGAATTCAGACATGAATTGTTACGGTTTTCTATAGATTCTTTGCTTTTGTAACACATGACGATGAAAGGTGTTACGTAATTTTGAAAATTTTGACTAGCAGACATCTTCTAAATGTGAGACAAAATTCTGACTTTATTTTAGGTTAAGTGTAAGCTAGTTCACACATATTTTCGGGCTTATAAGAAGTGATATACAAAGAAAATCGTGCTGAGAAACTCACAGTGACGCTAAGGTAAAAGTAGTTTTATTTTCTTATGTACAATTGTGCCGCTGGTATCACGAACTTTATATTAATCTGACACGTCTGATGCAGCTTGCATTTCTCTTGTCTCAGGCTGTTTCTTCAGTTTCATTGATATGGATTCATCTTATCGTCTTTATATCAGTTCTAGTGTTCGCAACTGTAGTGTGGGTATTTTATTCCAACAGAGAACAAAAAATTGCAGTCAGATCTGGAACAAAATATTTCTTTGCAACTCGTGAAACGTTTCAACAACAGTTGTAAGGTAATGCACGTGAAAGATTGCTGTAATATTGTCATTTATGTAGTTCCGATCGGTTTCCATCTTAAACCACCCCCAGAAAATAAGGAAAAAAATACCAATTTACATTATCACACATGTTATCCGAATCGTACATGAGAGGGATGAATTTAAATGGTACTGTAAGCCACATCATTTGTCCTTGTTCATTTGGACTAAGATAATTTTCATGGTGCCCCACAAAACCAACTAGATTTGTTTGGATGAAATTATAATATTACATCAAATATGTGGTCAGCTGAAAGAAAATCAATGACCTACCGTCAAATTCATTATTCCCCAAAGCTGAAAAAGAAACCCTTGCTATTTTCTTTTATTTCTCCATAGATTTTCCGTTTGTTCTTGTATGTTTCCCTTTGTGAACTTAATGATGTATCCATACCTTCAGTGGTAAAGGCCTTTCTGATACGGGATCAGAGTCATTCAATTTCTACTCCCTGGTGGCCATATCACGCAACATCACGTGCAGTGTGAACGCTTCGTCGTATCGAAATACGACGGCGAAACGGCGAATCTTATTGACAATGCAACGCGCCTCATCGTACCACATCGCATCCCATCGCAAATTATCGGGCTGGAATTCTGCTTTTGTATGTATATGTATCTGAATGTGTGTGAGGTCTTATGCGACCAAACTTCGTGGTTATCAGTCGCTAGACTTACCCACTATTTACTTGACTAACTTAAACTAACTTACACTAAGGACAACACAAACACCCATGCCCGAGGAGGAATCGAACCCCCGACCGCAGCGGCCGTGAAGACTGTGACTGGCGTGCCGCAGACCCCTCGGCCACTGCGGCCGGCCTCTTCTTTTTACATAGTTGCGTTGTGAATGGCATTCTTGGTACCACCGTATAGAATACACCGCCGGCGACGGAAAATTACTAACTCTTGTGCAGAATGAAATATGTTTTGATTGCTGTGACCATGAAGTCATTCTGAAATGCTTGGTTCAATTTTGGCCTGTAAAAAGGTGTACTGATTTTACCAGTGTTATCATTTTCTTTCTGAATAACGTTTAGATGCCGTAGAGTCCTGTTAAGTGCCAGGCTATGCTACTGTCAGCCGTAATTTTCGCAACGGTATATGAACTGAAATGTACGTCACGTTTTCGTTGCGTGCGAAGTTAGTTGTGGCAATGATTTCCGAAAGACTGTCTGGAGCTACCAAGGAGTAGTTTGCTATGTCCTGCGAACGTGGTTACGACAGGAAGTTTCGGTCTAAATCGAGAAATTTACTCCTTTAAGTCAGTTGCACTTTCATTGGGTGCTTAGCCATGCAGTAGTTCTCGAATGGCGAGGAAAGTTATTTCAAAGAACAAGCAAGTTTAAACTGACATTTTGTGTTTTACACACATTAGATACGTTTTTCTTAGAATGAATATATGAATGAAGCTGTATGAAACGTATGGAGTGGTTCCGAACTATAATAGCAGTAATAACAAACATTGCCGTACGTCTCCAAAATTCATACTTCATACTGTCGCAAAAAAACTAGTCTCTCACATCCAAAACCAAGAATTTTATTCTCATAACAGTAATAAAGTGAATAAAATTTTGAAATATACTGTATTTCTTTGATGTTACAGTATATAGTCAGTAATTACAGAATGTATTTATGTACCTGTCTTTAAGATTTTGTCTATTAACATTATAAAGTTTTGTGAAATAAGCGAAACTGACCAAAACAATGTCGACAGTGACAAATACAGCCTCCCACTTCCCTTCCTCTGTTTTCGGGACCTCCCCCCCTCTCTCTCTCTTTTGAGAGAGAGAGAGAGAGAGAGAGAGAGAGAGAGAGAGAGAGAGAGAGAGGAGAGAGAGAGTGGGCGTCTAGTGTGCAACAGTTAATTATCTACGTCAGTGTCTCTCTTTCCGTAGATATGTGTTTGAAGTAATGCAGAATTTTAAAGTCGACAATTCGAATTAAAGATTGCTCAATGACAAAATACGTCTGGGATTTTATTACTCATATGCTGTTTTTTAAATTAATTGTAGTAGCGGAAAAGCTTTTAATTTTTATATGGTGGGGAATCAATGTTTTTCATCAGAAACTTGACACTATCGCCATCACGACAACATACAATCGGATTACCCACCAGTAGCTGAGCAAATTGCTTTCCGCACAAATTTATTATTTCTATAATAATAAATAATAATAATAATGTCTCATTCTGACGAGTTAAAAGGATTTGGGAACAAGTGACGATGAGGTTTCTATACTCCAGAAATCATTTATAAAATTCATGATATAGTGATTCATGAGTTAAGGTGTGTGAGATTTCTAGTGCTGTGGGCATCTCGATGAAACGGGTACATAATATTTTGCATAAACATTTTGCCATGAAAATCTTATCCGCAAGATGGGTGCCGCGATTTGCTCAAGCTTGACAAAAAACAGAATCGTGTGAAGTGTTGCAAGGAAGGTTTTTAGCTGTTCAGCAAGAATCCGCAGGACTTTAAGCGTCGTTTGGTCAATGAGGATGAAACATGGATACATTAATATACTCCTGAGACCAAAGAACAATGTAAGCAATGGGTTACCATGGGAGAATCTGCACCAAAAACAAGAGAAGACCAGTCCTTCATTCAGAAAGGTTATGGCGATGGTCTTATTCGCTAGGGATAATCCTCATCGACTGGAACAGGGTAAAAGTATTACAGGTGCATATTCTTCTTCTTTATTGGACTGTTTGAAAATGAGCTACAAGAATTAATTAGCATTGTAGGCAAAATATTCTCAGGTATTGTTGAAAGGAAAGTGCGAGTATTAGTTGAGAACAAGTTAGATGAAAATCAGTGTTGGGTTTCGGCCTCTTATAGGCTGTCAGGACCAGATCTTTAGCTTATGGCAGTTAATGGAGAAGTTCTATGAATGAGTTCCTAGGAGGAAGCTATTGTCAGATTATGGAGTAGGAGGCAATTAAAGGGCTTTACGGAGACTGTCAGACAGTAATTAGAGTACACGGCAAATTGAGGTCATGGTTCAGGGTAGTTTCAGGGATAGGACAAGGCTGTAACCTGCCATCACTGTAGTTCATACTATTCATGGATCATTTGTTGAAAACAGTAGAATGGCAGGGCGGGAGTAAAATAAGTGAAAACAAGCAGATTGCATATGCAGATGACTTAGTTGTAATGGCAGATTCGATTGAAAGGTTGCAAACTAATATATCAAAGTCCGATCAGAGGTGCAAGGGTTATGAAATGAATATCAGCATCTCCAAAACGAAAGTAATATCTGTGGAAAAAGATTTAAACAGACTGAGTGCCAAATAGGAGCAACAAAAACAGATGGACAGTTTGAAGTACCTGAGATGTATTTTCTCACAGGATGGCAACATAGTGAAAGAATTGGAATCGAGGTGTAGCAAAGCCAATGCAGTGAGTGCTCAGCTAAGATCTACTCTCTTCTTCAAGAAGGAAGTAAGTACCAAGACTAAGTTAGCAGTGCACCGATCTATCTTTCGACCAACTTTGTTGTATGGGAGTGAAAGTTGAGTGATACAGGTTACGTTATTCATAAGGTAGAGGTCACAGATATCAAAATAGCAAGAATGATTGCAGGTACTAGTAGATAGAAACAATGGCAGGAGGATGTCCATAATGAGGAAATCAAAGCAGTTAGAGCAAACAGGCTGAGATGGTGGGGTCATGTTACACACATGGGAGAAGAAAAGTTACCTAAGAGACTCATGAGCTCGGCAGCGGAGGGTAAGAGGAGTCGAGGTATTTTTTTTGTTTTGTTTTTTGTTTTAGGGCGCAAAACTACTTAGGTCATTAGCGCCCAACACTGCCCATAGTAAAATCGAACCGGAGTTAGAACATAAATGGCTTTTGCCATATCTGCACGATGTATAAAATATTAGACATTTCAAATGGTAAACATAAATCATGACGTAGACGATTAAAAAACGGACAGTGCACTAAAAGGTGGTTCACAGTAAAAGGTTCATCACAGTGCTCAAATAAAGGTGCAGGATCACCACGAAGTAAATACTCGGAGTCGAGGTAGACCAAGACGAAAGTACTTAGATTCGGTGAAGAATGATTTGAAGTAAAAGGTTTAACATCAGACGAGGCATAAATGTTAGCGTTGAATAGGGGATCATGGAGGAATTTTATTAGAGGTACTATGCACCAGACTGAACGCTGAAAGGCATAATGAGTCCCTAATGATGATGATGATGATATGATGAAACAAGCCGGCGATTGGCCCACAAAAAAGGCCTTTTCCATCACGACAATGTACAAGCACACACCCAGCACTTGTGGTCGCAAAGTTATTGGAAATAGGATTCCAATTCGTTTCAGATCTCCCCTATTCTTTAGACTTGGCTCCGTCGGACTACTATTTGTTCCGCAATTTGAAGAAAAGGCTGGAGGGACGAAGATTTCATTCAAACGAGGAGGTGATTGCAGAAACTAATAGCTATTTTGCTAACTTGAACAATTGCTCTTATTCGGAAGGTATCAATAGAACAGCGTTGGACGAACTGTACAACCTAGGGCATTGATGTTTGTGTCGTCTTAAGTGTAAGGTAGTTCATAAGTAGTTTGTAAGTTTGTTTATTTATTTGCTTATTTAACCTGACCAGATTAGGGCCTTAAGGCCCTCTGTTACATCTGACCAGGAAAAACATATACAAAGGATTTAAGAAATGAAAGACACAGTATTAGTAATATTAATAACAACAATAGATGCTAATTGTATTACTAATAATGATAATAATAACACAAAAGTCACAGTATCAATAGTGATTTGTGGTGCATACCAATACTAATAATAACAAAAGATATTTACATGGAGATTGAAACTTCCTGGCAGATTAAAATTGTGTGCCGGAACCGGGACTTGAACCTGGGACCTTTGCCTTTCGCGGGCAAGCGTACTATCGACTGTGCTATCCCGACACGACTCCACCATATCCTTTCTTCCAGGAGTGCTAGTCTTGCGTGTTTGTAGGAGAGCTTCTGTGAGGTTTGGAAAGTAGGAGGCGAGGTACTAGCGGAAGTAAAGTTGTGAGGCGGCCTCGTGAGTCGTGTCGGGATAGCACAGTCGGTAGTGCGCTTGCCCGCGAAAGGCAAAGGTCCCAGGTTCGAGTCCCGGTTCCGGTACACAATTTTAATCTGCCAGGAAGTTTCATATCAGCGCACACTCCACTGCAGAGTGAAGTTTCATTCTGGAAACATCCCTTAGGCAGTGGCTAAGCCATGTCTCCACCATATCCTTTCTTCCAGGAGTGCTAGTCTAGCGTGTTTGCAGGAGAGCTTCTGTGAGGTTTGGAAAGTAGGAGGCGAGGTACTGGCGGAAGTAAAGTTGTGAGGCGGCATCGTGAGTCGTTTCGGGATAGCACAGTCGGTAGTGCGCTTGCCCGCGAAAGGCAAAGGTCCCAGGTTCGAGTCCCGGTTCCGGCACACTATTTTGTGCAGTTATTACACACTGTTTACAGATGGTACGAGTGGAACCACTGAATAACACCTGTAGAGAATTTTAGATTAGCAAGTTTAGCAAGTGAAATGTCTAAATCGACATTGTCGAAAGCTTTGCTGAAATCTAAAACACATATAATGGTCGCTTGTTGGTTATCCATAGCATGTTTTAGATCGTCTGTCAGTTTTATGAGAGCGGCTCTCGTGCTGCGATTTTGATGGAAACTAGACTGGTATTCGTCTAGTAGGTCCTCTGATGTTAAGTTTAGGGACTGATGATCCCGCAGTTGTAACGATACGCTAAATTTCTTAAATTTTTTTTGTTTATCTTTGATCAGCGATGTTTATCGCCTCCGGTTCCATCTTTCTCGTATTAAATAAGTAAAAGTTATCATTTCTAGCTTCTACAATACGAAGCGCAGGATCCAGCTAGATGCTTTCCGTAAGTTTTATAACGTTCTGTTGCTTGTATGGTGCCCGACTTTAATATGCAACCCGCGGTTTATTTACTTTAATGTTCATTTTGTGCTATACTTTAACTAAATTATTTCACATTCAAAAATTCGGTACTATCAATCACTTGTCCAAAATACAGATGTTCAGATGTTTGTATAGCTTATGGGACCTAACTACGGGGTCACCAGTCCCTAAACTTACAAACTACTTATGAACTACTTAAGACTAAGGACGTCACAAATATCCATGCCCGAGGGGGGGGATTCGAACCCTCGACCGTGGTGGCCGTGCAGACCGTGACTGGAGCGGCTCAGTCCCCTCGGCCACCGCGGCCGGCTGTCCAGAATACTATCGCGGAATCTACTTTAACAATTATGGCATCATACGAAGCAAGGACAAATGTGACTAGAGCGGTTCAGTCCCCTCGGCCACCGTGGCCGGCTGTCCAGAATACAATCGCGGAATCTACTTTAACATATATGGCATCATACGAAGCAAGGGACGGCCGCGATGGCCGAGGGGATTGAGGCGCTCCAGTCACGGTCCGCACGGCCACTACCGTCGGAGGTTCGAATCCCCCCCTCGGGCATGGATATTTGTGCCGTCCTTAGTTGTAAGTAGTTTGTAGGTTTAGGGACTGATGACCCCGTAGTTAAGTCCCATAGACTCTACAAACATTTGAACATTTGAACGAAGCAAGGGCAGTAAGTCCCTTAAGCTTAACAAACATTTTTTTCAACTGTGCAAGCCTACAAGAAGACTATGTCGAAAAACAAAAATGTTTTTTTCCCAAACACGTTAGTAGTTTTTAATCTTCCACGGACTTCTCAAACGCCCCTTGTAAATATGCAGAATAGTTGATAAACGGGACACTTGAAGTAGGGATAAATATGCAGTAGTTGAAGCAGAAAAGAGCTCTCCGTCGACTGGAGGCGCCCGGAGTGGTGGTTACTTGTGCGGAGAGCCGTTGCGACGTTTGCAGCCAGACTGGAACATTGCCCGGGAGACGGCCCTGGCGTTGTCTCTGGTGGAGGTAATGCGGCGTGTCTGCCGCTGCGTGGCTGTCAGTCCGGGGCGCTCCGACGACCGAGAGAAGCCGCCGCCGCCGCCGCCGCCCCCGCCGACTGGAAAACAGCAGCAGTGGCGTGGGCGGAGGCGGAGGCGGGGGCGGCGGATTACTGTCGCGGCGCGCGCACCGCCACTTGCCGCCGAGTCGACGCCCACCCGCTACCCGCTACACGCTGCCCACCCAAGCGGAGAGCGCGGCGGCTTTCTGGGGCGCCGCCGATGGGCCGTCTCTGCTGCCGCGGGAGTGCTCCACAGCGCCCATCACAAAGCGCCGATGAGCAAGAAGGTGTTTTCCCCCTTCACTGCTCCAGTAGGTACATTTTGTATCCTTTTTGTACCAATCGAGTTATCCAAAAATATCACGCCGTACGTTATAAGTGAGTGAAAGTAAGCGTAATAGACTGGTTTTCAGGTTGAAAAAGCACTTATTTCAAATATCGTTCTATTGGTTAATATAGCACAGATTTTAGTTTTGGAACAAGATCCTGAACATGGGCTTTCCACGGCAGCTGACTGTCTATCTGAACTCCTAGAAATATTAAAAAAAATGTTCAAATGTTTGTATAGTCTATGGGACTTAACTACGGGGTCATCAGTCCCTAAACTTACAAACTACTTATGAACTACTTACGATCTAGGACGGTACAAATATCCATGCCCGAGGGGGGATTCGAACCCCCGACCGTAGTGGCCGTGCAGACCGTGACTGGAGCGCCTTAGTCCCCTCGGCCACCGCGGCCGGCCCTAGAAATGTGAACTGTTCAGTCTCACTTATCATATGCTCATTATGTGTAATCAAAATGTCAGGTTTCGCTAAATTATGTGTTACAAATTGTAAATACTGAGTTTTACTATGGTTTAACATGAATTTGTTTTCTACAAGCCATGAACTTATATCTTGAACTGCATTATTTGATACTGTGTCAATACTAGAAATAACATCCTTTACTACCAAGCTGATGTCATCAGCAAACAAAAATATTTTACAATCACCTGTTATGCTCAAAGGCATGTCATTTATATAAATAAGAAACAGCAACGGTCCCAAAACAGAACCCTGGGGCACCGCACACTTAACTGTGTCCCATTGCGATTGTAAGGCATAACCATTTTCAACACTGAGGAGAATTACCTTTTGTTGTGTGTTATTAAAGTAAGAGATGAACCAGTTGTGAGCTACTCCTCGTATTCCATAATGTTCCAACTTCTCCAACAATATTTTGTGATCAACACAATCAGACGCCTTTGTTAAATCAAAGAAGACGCCTAATGTCCGTGGCGCCATCAATACAATTTTAATATCTACATCTACATCTACAACCATACTCTGCAAGCCACCCGACGGTGTGTGGCGGAGGGTACTATCGATTTTCCCTCCTATTCCAGTCACGTATTGTTCGCGGAAAGACAGATTGTCGGTAAGCCTCTGTGTGGGCTCTAATCTCTCTGATTTTATCTTCATAACCTCTCCACGAGATATACGTAGGAGGGAGCAATATACTGCTAGACTCCTCGGTAAAGGTATGTTCTCCAAACTTCGACAAAAGCCCGTACCGAGCGACAGAGCGTCTCTCCTGCAGGGTCTTCCACTGGAGTTTATCAATCATCTACGTAAAGCTTTCACGATAACCAAATGATCCTGTAACGAAGCGCGCTGCTCCCCGTTGGATCTTCTCCACTTCCTCTATCAATCCCACCTGGTACGGATCCCACACCGGTGAGCAGTATTCAAGCTGTGGGCGAACAAGTATACTGTAACCTACTTCCTTTGTTTTCGGACTGCATTTCCTTAGAATTCTCCCAATGAATCTGAGTCTGGCATCTGCTTTACCGACGATTGATATTATATGGTCGTTCCATTTTAAATCTCTCCTAATGACTACGCCCAGATAATTTATGGAATTAACTACTTCCAGTTGCTGACCTGCTATAGTGTAGCTAAATGATAAAGGATCTTTCTTTCTGTGTATTCGCACCATATTACACTTCTCTACATTGAGCTTTAATTGCCATTCCCTGCACCATGCGTCAATTCGATGCAGATCCTTGTAAATCCTTAGATCTTTGTAAATTCTTAGATTCAGGAAAATATTGAAGTGTTAAACAGAACCTGCTTTATAGGCAGTTATGATTATGAGCAGATTCATACAATTTTTATTATTATTTTGTACTGAATATTATAAAAATAAAGCTTGGGAACAATCATGTCAAAAAAGAGAATCCTATATTGGTGTCAAAAGGAACACAGAAGCATGAGGCACTTTGATATGGAAGGGGGGGGTGAGGAAGGGGTAAGGTACAGAGTCTAAACATATTGCTATAAACATAGCCAATTTATTACAGCAATTATTTACATAAAACAATACTTAGGGGCCTCCTTTGGTTACTAAACACATATCTCATGACACAGAATTTTAACCAACAATCAAATATCAACAGAGAATGTACCTTAACTACCGACAACCTTTAACAAAATGAAGTCAATGAATTAATAATAGTAAACTTAGCTTTGCTCAGACGGTACTTGAATGCAAACAAATCAGTCATGTTTTGTCTGAAGGCATTACGTAATTACATAGTATGAAGGTATTACTCAACTTGAGAGGTTGGCGTTAATTGAGTCATCATCACAGGAGCTACATTTTACGTCCTCCCGACGCACTGCCATCCAACAGTAAGACATTGCCCCTTTTCTGGTGCTTAAATGTTTTGCCGTTTATATTTAGTTACAAGGCACAAGGAACCAACTTAGGTGAAACACCTGAAACACAGGAACTGTTACCACACATACACAGAAAACGTAAGGTTAGCCACCTATAGGCCCAACACCATGTAAATGAAACACAATCGCAGCAAAATGTGACATGACGTGTTAGCAGCGCAAGTCTCTCAGCGGGACGGCTGTACACAGGAATCAAACCATTTCCGTCCGTAGGGAGCACAAACAGCACAATAACAAGTGACACAATCCTTGTACATCCCGAAGTTTCGGAACAGTTTGGCCACAATTGGTTGACCTTTCCTCTCGTTGGCTCCTCCATTTAAGGTTTATCCACAACGCCAGCTGTCCCTGAGAGCTGACTAGACTTTTCAGATCATTTCCACGTCGAGCACACACACATGCCCTCGTGTATAACTCCGACCATGATCGTTCGTTGTTGAGACTTCACTCACTCCGGCGCCACCGTCCAAACGTTACTGTCCCCCAGCTCCGACCTTTTCGCCTCCAGGAAAAACAGCGCGCCGCCACTTACGCTCTCTGGCCTTCAGGTCGAATTCGTTCTCGATACCACCGGTGATACCAGTCCGGCCGGCGACACGTAACTGCAAGAAGGCTCCGGCACGCCACACACTTGATGGGTTAAATAGAAGGCTACGGACATAAGGCGTCTTGTTTAATTTAACAAAGGCGTCTGATTGTGTTGATCACAAAATATTGTTGCAGAAGTTGGAACATTATGGAATACGAGGAGTGGCTCACAACTGGTTCACATCTTACTTTAATAACACACAACAAAAGGTAATTCTCCGCAGTGTTGAAAATGGTTATGCCGTACAATCACAATGGGACTAAGTGTGCGGTGCCCCAGGGTTCTGTTTTGGGACCATTGCTGTTTCTTATTTATATAAATGATATGCCTTCGAGCATAACAGGTGATTGTAAAATATTTTTGTTTGCTGATGATACCAGTACTGAAGGATACCAATAGTGAAGGATGTTGTTCATAATATTGACACAGTATCAAATAATGCAGTTCAAGATGTAAGTCCACGGCTTGTAGAAAACAAATTGATGTTAAATCATAGTAAAACTCAGTTTATACAATTTATACAATATATAATTTAAGGAAATCTGACACTTTGATTACACATAATGGGCATATGATAAGTGAGGCTGAACAGTTCACATTTCTAGGAGTTCAGATAGGCAGTAAGCTGTCGTCGAAAGGCCAGTTCAGGATCTTGTTCCAAAACTAAATTCTGCTATATTTATCATTAGAACAATATCTGAAATAAGTGATTTTTCAACATGAAAAGTAGTCTATTATGCTTACTTCCACTAACTTATGACGTACTGCGTTATATTTTGAGGTAAGTCGATTGCTACAAAAAGGATATTTTTGGTAAGATGTTTAAATGGGGAAGACGTACCAAATGATTTGAAAGTAGGATGTATTTCAGTGATACATAAAAAGGGAAGGAAAGATGATGGTAAAAATTGTAGGGGAATAATAGTGACCAATACCTTCAGTAGATTATATGGAAGAATTATTAAGTTCTTCTTATAACAAGAATAGAAAGAAAAGGAGGCTGAAGAACAACAGATTTTAGAGCTGGAACATCAATTGATCGTATTTCTTGCCTACAACAAATAATTGAAAAAAAAATTAGGCCGGGCACAACCTATAAACTTGGTATTTGTAGATATAGAAAAAGCCTATGATAGTGTCTCTTTACCCAATCTATGGAAAGCTTTACTGTCAATAGGAATTAACCCGACAATAATAAAAGCAATTCAAAATTTATATAAAAATTCTATTTCAAAAATAAAAATTGGTAAAATTCTGTAATCTGGATTCCAAGTCACAAAAGGATTACGACAAGGACGTAGCATGTCACCTACATTGTATAAAATGTATACAGAGCTAACCTTACAGAATTAGAAAAAAAAACTATGGGAATACCAATAAATGACAGAACAATATATTCATTGCAATTTGCAGATGACCAACTCATTACAGCCCAAGACTATGAGGACATAGAGTATATGACCAGGATGGTGAATCAAAAATATAAAAAAAGCACGTCTAAATGTTAACATGAATAAAGCGAAATAATGGTAGTTGGTGGAATAAATGAAGACTTAATATTAGAAGAAGGGATGGGAACAATAACTACAGAGGAATATAAATATTTAGGAGTGAAAATTACAAATGATGGGAAACAGGAAAAAGAAATTAGATCAAGAATAAATTCAGGAAAGACAAGTTCTTTATTGAATGGAATTCCCTGGGACAGACACACAACTATAGATAACAAAATAAGAATATATAAAATAGTTCGGAGCATTATTACATATGGTTCAAAAGTGTGGACAGCAAAATGGCAACTGAAATCAAAATTATTAGCTACAGAAATGGATTTCTGGAGACGTTCATCAAGAATAACAAGAAGAGAAAGAATAGGAAATGAAGTAATCAGAGAAAAAATGAAATGTAAAAATTCAATTATTGAATTCATCGAGCACAAACATCTAAAATAGTATGGACACGTCAGAAGAATGGGATAAGAAAGGCTTTCCAAAATGCATACTCGACTGGACACCGAATGGAAGAAGAAAAAAATGACGACTACCTACCACATGGATGCAGGAAGTTCAGACAGCAATGAGGCAGAACAACATTCCTGAGGACTTCTGGGAAGACGGAGAAGAGTGGAGTACAATAATTCGTAACTTAATGTAATTTAATATAGGTGCTGGAAAAATGTACTGACATTGTAAAATCAGAATAATAATAATTTTGTACTGAACATAGTGGGCAAGCCGCAGTGACCAGAAATGGAAAAATAAGTAATTAATTTACACTAGTTGACCTGTGCGAATAATTCGCACTCTATTCTGATTAGTAACAGAAAATTGTTGCCGTTGTGCATTAAATTCGAATATGCTGAGCTTCTCTCTTTAGCTGCAATCGAAGTTGTCTTACTTCGTCACTTTGACAGTTCTCCTCCTGCGTTCTGTGACACGTTCCAATGGTGTGCAACCTCCTGTGGTTGGAGCTCTGCGTCTCATCCAACATGTGCTCCGTGGCATCTCGGAAAAACTGCAATATGCAAAAATCTTATAAGAATAATACGTCCCGGCACATAGGTTGCACGCACTGTAAAGTAGCGAGGAATTAAAAGTTAAATAAATTACTATAAGTTATAATAGTAAGCGATACATACCTGTTACGACAAACGTTGAGGTAATTCATTTCATTCGCGCAGTACACAACGCTTCCTTCAACAAAGTGAACAATTCCAACAGCTGTTATGCATCGACCTGTGAAATAGAAATCTCGTGATAAACTACGCTTGCATAAAGCTGTCGTTCACGTTAGCTAAACATATTGTCAATAGAAAGCACCTTCTGCATTGCTTTTATATCGGACGCACAGAAATAGTTGATACTCGGCGCGTTGGTTGTTGGGAGAAACCTTAAATACATGTCCCATTTACGATCGTTCGCCGTGTATCAACATAGATTCTACGAACAGTGCAAAGTTATTCAAAATAAAGTTCTTTGTGAAAACAAGAAACTATCTCTGTATTTTTCGTCATTAGTGGAGAAGTAAACCTTGAAAATGATACCTCAATCATTCATTTTGGATCGGTAATATGGAAGATATGGCGTACCCACAGAAAAACACCGATGAAAAATAATATATGTTATATCTGATTTCAATGCAACATTCTAAAAAAAAAAAAAAAAAAAAAAAAAAAAAAAAAAAAAAAAGGTCACAAATTAAAATATACTAAATACAAATTGACATTATCCTTCACATACATTGTCTAAAGTACAGTTTATTTTTGCATGAAAGCCTGTACCTTAATCTACTTTTCTACATAATACATAATTTCCGCCAATATTGAGGCAATTGTCATACTGTTGTACTAGATTGTGAATACCCTCCTCATAGAAGTCTGCCGCCTGACTTGTTAACCACTGCATCACAAGTGTTTTGACTTCGTCATCGTTTTGCTTGGTCACAATGGCATAGAAAACACTACTAGAAACATTAGGAAAGTCATCCCGCCTAGAGGAAATCGTAAAGCGTGTCACCTTATTGCCCACTTCCTGCACTCCGTTGTTCATCATGCACCTTTAAATGCTCTCACCCACATTCTTACCATTCCAGCACTCATAATGTTTCTCCGTAAACTGCACAGATCTCACGATGAATATCGATCAATTTTAGGTCTTTAGCACTATGATTTCTTAGAGTTCGTACTTTACATTCGGTGGGACTCAGGATTATCGGAGGCATCTTAAACACTCAGTATACAACGTAAACAAGGAAGAAGCAGACTGTAATGACGTCAGTGCGTAAGCAACATATGTAGGTACCCAATGTGCATAAAATTTTTCAAATATTTTAGCACACCTTTTTAATTTCAAAACAGTACTTACTTAAAAAACACGCTTTCTAATTATGTAAATAAATAAATAAATGTTTTCCACGCATAGTGACTGCCTTGACAACTATAAGGTAAAGCAGTCAACAATCCATAGAGTGGTTACTACAGTGCTTTACTAGGCATGGTCCTGTTTGGAGGTGGTATGCCATTGCCTTCCTACGACCTTCGAACTGAGTTACCCAGCCAGTTATAGGGGGACCTACAGTTTAACGTGGATTCCAAACCACGGTGCTACTCACTATTTTTCACATGAGCAATACTGCAAGAGGTGAAAGAAGTGGAAAGTTACAGATAAAAATCCTAGGACCCGGCAGGGATCGAACCCGCGACCTTTGGATTCATAGTCTGGCACTCTATCACTGTGCAACCGAGACGCACTTGACAACTATATGTGATATAAAATATTTGTCAGTCACACTCATTGACAGTAAAGTCGTATCGAAAAATTTATATTCAAACAACTTACGGGGTATGCTGCCGGGTGCCGCGGCAAAGCGGCCGAGCGCATTGAGGCGCTATGCCCCGATGCGGGAGGCCGTTCCCCGTCGGGGTTCCGAATCACCCCTCGGGCATGGATGTTTGTACCGTTTTTAGTATAAGGTAGTTCATAAGTAGTTTGTAAGTTTAGGCACTGATGACCCCGCAGTTAAGTCCCTTAAGCTTCACAACATTTGAATATTTGCTACCCGTGACGTCGCCGACCACCGCCGATTTCTCTATAGGTGCACACCCTGCCATTCTCAAGGCACAACTGCGCTCAAGGAAGCAATATGAAAACGAATTTAATACCTCAGGTTGCAAAGAGTAAACAAGGAAGATAACACACCCAGCACAAGCAACTGCAGACGTGACCAACAAAATGAACACTTTTAATTAACAGATGAGGCAGCATTGATTCTGTCTCTCCGTTTCTTGACGAGATACAGGGTCAGGTTCTTAGCAGAATTTAAACAAAAACCACCATCTCTATTTTATAAGGTCGCTTGCTACTTTAATTTCAACAGCTTCCTTAATTACACTATCCGAACAGGGATGACCGATCGAAAGACAATGTTCTGCAACAGCGGATTTGTTTGACGGTTGTAAGCGTGTGTGAAGCTTGTGTTCAATACACCGGAAATGTTCAAATGTTTGTAGAACTTATGGGACTTAACTACGGGGTCATCAGTCCCTAAGCTTACAAACTACTTATGAACTAGCTAAGACTAACTAAGGACGGCACAAATATCCATGCCCGAGGGGGGATTCGAACCCCCGACCGTAATGGCCGTGTAGACCGTGACTGGAGCGCCTCAGTCCCCTAGTCCACCGCGGCCGGCCAATACACCGGTCTCATATTATCTGACCAATATACGACACGTGACAACTGCAAGGAACGTTGTAAGACACCAGCCTTACGCAAACCAAAATCATCTTTTTCAGACCTCAAAAGAGCATGCATAATGCATAACGGCTATAGATTTATGTACCACTTCATTATTATCGTCGTTCGCCCGTTGCACAGTAGGCTGAGAGCGCAACGTAGTTTGATCTTCCACTCACTACAACCATCCTGTTGAAAGGTAAGTTCCAGATGGGACGCTTCAGGGGACAAAATATCAGGGTATGCTACCACGTGAGAATATTCGACGTGATTGTAATTTTTTATTTATAGATACTCATAGATATTCTGACAGAGAGAGAGATACTCGTAGATTATTCTTTGAAATTATGTTTCTTTTCTGGAAAATAAAGTGTTAGGGGTTGTAATTGTAATGGGTCGCTAACATGATTGCAAATAGATCATATCTAAAAGGTAATATTTCGTATTTGAAAAGTACTTTATTCAGTTTCCTCATATTTATAAACATTTTTCGAATATAAGTTAGTGTACCAGACCGTGCCTTTTTCTTATGTGTGAGTGCGACGCGTCTGCAGGCCAGGTCGTACAGAAAGTAGGGAATGTTTTTACATTAAAAAACTAAATAAATGAAAAAAACATTTTATAGTATACGTCTCAAAGAGCGACTACAATACTACCTTTCCACACAGTCACCAAACAAATTGAGGCACATATCGTAGCGGTGTACGAGCTTTGAAATTGCTTCGTCGTAAAATTCTGCTGCCTGAGACTTCAGCCAGTGAGTCACGCCAGTTTGAAATACCGCGTCGTCATCAAAACGTGTGGAAAAGAAAGCGAAAGCTCCGTTATTGTGAAGCGACGATTTTCACGAATCGTTTCATCAACTTTAGCGACAAGATCGTCAGTCACAATGCTCGAGCGTCCGCTCTTCATCATGAACGTTGGTTCGTCCACTTTTAAACCCAGTGCTCCATTTCCGGACGCATTCGCTCATTTACTTGATTCCGTACATTTCGCACAGTTTACGATAAATTGCTATATGTTTTAGGTTTTTTGCGAACAAAACCTGTATCACAGGCTGCAACTCACAACTGGTGAAATTTTCGATTGCAGCGCACATTTCAAATTCGAATAACGAAAAAACCAGAAGCGCAGACTTTTCTGTTGTTACGGTTGGATGCCGACTGACCTGCAGAGCAAGCACATACAAAAGTATACGCGATCGGCGCGCGCCTAGCGGCGTCAGACGGAAACGTTCCCTACTTTCTGAAGAGCCCACGTACTTCATTCAAAGATAAACAGAAGTCGCTCCTTTCGCCGAAGCATAAGGATTACCCACAGGCAGACATTGCACCACTCATTCGGCCGAAGGACTAATTTTTCAATTATCTTAACTGTAGATAAATTTTCAGGAACCCCGCACATTGTGGTGGAGTCTTCATTTATCAGCGAGAACAAGCCGAGCTGCAACATGGCCAAAGAATTTCTGCTTTTTCAGATCATCGTGATTTTTCCATATTATTAACGTTTTCTTTTGCTGAAAGACATTGACTTCAACTGGAGACGACTATTTTTACAAACAGTTTCAAGTTTAAATCTTACCAGCACGAGGCTGAACACAGATAGGAGAAATTAATTTATAAAACTATGATTTTGGCGCACGGTTAGAATGTTATAAAAGACTTTGAATAATATTTCTCCAACTAATAATAAAATACACACCAGTTCTAATTTATCTTCACACAGGTTAGACAATATAAGGGCCTGAAATGACATGGGCCCTGTGAAACAAAGTACGAAGCTGAGCTAGATGGTGATAACTATTCTGTCATTCAGTTACTATGCTGTTGCGATTTTTATACTACTCTTCTAACTATTTGTAGTGCACAACAGACAAATCTAACTTTCTAAAGTACCCGAGGCTCCTGCAAGGAAGACATCAACTGCATGGCACGAAGAATTCAGAAAGATGCCCTTTGTCTCCCTACATACGGTGAAACTTTATTACTTATGAGAAGATATAGATGACATCTCCTGTAAGAAAAAACGTATAATCAACAAAGTGTAACTAGTGAGGAGTGCGCCTCGGTTGCACAGTGGTAGAGTGCCAGACTACAAATCCAAAGGTCGCGGTTTCGATTCCCGCCAGGTCCTAGGATTTTTATCTGTCACTTTCCACTTCTTTCACCTCTGGCAGCATTGCTCATGTGAAAAATACCGAGTAGCACCGTGGTTCGGAACCCACGTTAAACTGTAGGTCCCCCTATAACTGGCTGGGTAAGTCAGTTCTAAGGTCGGAGGAAGGCAACGGCATACCACCTCCGAACAGGACCATGCCTAGTAAAGCACTGTGGTGTTCAAACCAATCTTCGGATTGTTGACTGCTTTACCTTACCTTAACTAGTGAGGATCAGTTCAGGTACTAAAGCTATGTCCTTAGTTACGGAAATAAAAAGCTGATTGTAAATTTTGGGTTTATTTACTAAAAAGGAAACTCAAATTAATAAAAAGCAAGTAATGTTTTTAATTTCCAAGTTCCAGATAGGTTGACAGGATAGAGGAAACGTATAAACAATTCCGAAATAAAATAAAGTTGCTTGACTTTAAAATTAATTAAGTTTCGTCAGTTTACAATCGAGGCTGTCACAATAACAGAAATGCTATACAATGATAAAAAAAATGTATTTGTTATTACTGTTTGGAGATGGATGAGGTTCGCCTAAAGCATTCACACACAATACCATTAACTGCGCGAATTGCTACTATAACGCCATTGTACAATTTTGACCATTTTTTGATAATAATATTTCATTTTATGGTACGTAAGATATTAAATTTCATTCATGTTACAATAGGTTCCATTATTGTATGGTATGTGATGTCTCTAATTCATGTGCTTTGTATGTTTTATGAATATCTAAATCATGTTTCTTTTTGCATATTATTTTTTTGTAATTTTAATTGGCTTCGATAATGTCAGTTTTATTTTTGAATCTTTTATGTATGTGAATATTATGTAAATTTGTATTATCTCACGACCATCATGAATGTAAAACATGTAGTGATTCCAATGTGAACGGAATTCCGTTGTAAATGAAAAGGTGGTGTTGGCGCGCAGCTAACGGAGACAGAGTAGTCTGTCGAAGGTTGGCATTCACAGCATTCTGTCTGTGGTGGGAGCTCACAGCAGTAGTGAACCTGAGGGCACAGCAGCGAGTGTTAGTGGCAGACTTGTGCTACTGTATTCTGGACCAAATATTTGTTTCACTTGAGGCAGAAGACCAAACTACTTACAATGGCCTCGGTGAACGTGCTGATGCAATGGTAAAACTTCTACTGTCTGCATATGGAGCTAGATAGAAGCTACTGGAAATCGCTGTTACAATGTCGGCTCACAAACTGCATAAACATGAAATCTGAGCTGTATACGCTGCGCCGCCACCTCGCCACTACTCCGCATTAATATCAGGTCACAATATTGATTGTTACTGTTAATAAACTGGTCGTTGAGAGATTTAACTTGTGTTTTGAATGTTTTTCAATGTAGGTTACATTTCTGTTAAAAGTAGTGTGTAAGTAACCCTAATTTATCCCAAGTCTCCTGTAAAGAATTATTAACCGAGTGATCCTATTTTTTTTTCTAAAAGCAGCAATCAATTTTTATAATGTAAATTTTTTGGAGAATCTTCTTAGTACAATATACAGTGCTGCAACTATAAATTTCATTGCTCTTGCACAATAGTATTGGTGGGGATAAATTACTGGTTTTCCACATAACTAATTTAAATCATTTCATATAACTGAAATAGTTCAGACACGAACCTCTATGTTCTTATAAATTGTCAGTATAGTTTGAGTGACCTCATTCTAGATTCCAGGCTAGCAGATTTAACGGATGAACCTATTCAGCAAAGTGTTACTTAAATAATAGTTAACTGTAAAAGAATAATTAATTTCATGGTAGGGAGAAAGATTTCATTATTTTCAACAAAGTGATACATACTAGTCAGTGTTCTTTTAGTAGATTTCGATTATAGGTCATAATCATAATCAATTTCTCACTTATTTACACAGAACATTAGGAAAAGCACTGACCATAACATCAGTAGTTTTTTTTTATTTTTTTTTTTTATTTTTTTTTTATTTTTTTTTTTTTTTTTTTTTTTTTTACCTTTCAGTAACTTTGTTTCTGAGTGCCACTTGCACTGCAATACTGAATTCTACGCTATATTCTATAGTAACAGAAAGTAACTGATGAGGTGAGTCTTACCGTTACAATAATTTAAATAAATACTGCTTTCATTTAAATCTTTATTATTTTTGTGATTGTTATTTTTTTTTCTTATGAAACTGGTAACAACGTTTCTTCCACCCTTTATTTATTCAACGCCAAGCTTCTAAATTTAACTGCATTTTTATCACTGCTTGATATTCTTATGCCTCATTAGGCTGGCGACCGTGTATAAATTTTATTAATGAAACATTTTGTTAATAATTTTAATTAGTACAACAATAGTATTGCAAGATTACCTAAGTTGCTATAAGCTACACCTATTTCAAACATAGTTATCGCTTTCCATAATTTATTTCGTGTTTGGATAAGTCTTTGGGGAGTTTCGGTCCAAGTCTTGTCCTTAGGCTAGCACGGGTGCCACACTTAGTGGCCCATGACTGTTCGATTAGTCGCGGTTGTGTCACACTACGACCTGCTTCTTCGCTGAAGTCGAAACTAAATATTGTCTGTCTTGATCGACTACTGCCGATCGCACTTTTCCTGCACCTTGATGAAGTCAAGAACGACCTTTAAATGCTAGTCTGGCTATAAACTGGCGTGGTACGTCAGTCACAGACTAACCCACTGCATTGCCACTCAAAAATGCGCTCTCAAGCGTTACCTAATGCACTCTATGTTCACACCGGATATTAAGTATCTCAGTGATCACTATTAGCAGTGTGCAATCCTTAGTACAGGAGTCTTTATTGCTCACTGTGAAATATATTTGATTCTTATAATTAAGAACACCTGAAAAATTATGTAGTAGAAAACTGACCTAAAACCGTTAATCTAGGGCGATCCCCTCAGTAACTCTAGCCAATTCTCTAGGAGCTCCCATTTTTTGTTTAGAAACAAAAACATGTACTACATATCGGGAAATATACCGAATATTTTATATTTCCTCCATAAAGTACGTTTTTTGACTAATTTCCTGCCATACGTGCGGCAAATAATAAGTTTGCAAACATGTTGACGAGTTATAAGGAATTTAATTTTTAAAGATTCTTAAGTATTTTTTCAATAAATCTCGAAACGTAACAAAGCAATCGATACGTACAAAATACAATCGATAGATAATTGTAAGGGCTACAACTTTCTAATTTAACATTTCCCATCGGAGTTATTTTTTATTTATTTAACAAAAATCGTTTTTGTAACTAATCGAATTTATTTGATAAATTTCGCCATCTTGGCTCGAGTTTCATTAAACAGAAACTATATTTAAATTTTAATTAATCAGTTTGGAAAACATGGTTTCCTTATTTGGAAAAAACAGCGTACTTATAATTATTTAAAGATAAAAATAACAGTCTAGTTCACAATTTTTTTCTTACAATTTATTATTATAGGTAACCGGTTTCGATCTAAGATTAGATCATCTACAGCGAGAGGTCTGAAGATCGAAACCGGTTACTTGTAATAATAAATTGTAAAATTTTGTAGACTTATTTTTATCTTGAAATAAATTTTAATTTCCTATGAGCTCAGTTTTTTGGTTTCAGGTAATAATTTTTGCAAATTATATACTACGCCGTCACAGAATGCTTCGATTATTTGACCCACTGGCCACTAGGCGGCAGCGAGATCGTCGCCCTTGTTAATGTTCATCTTAAAAGTTCCTTTCAAGACATTGCCTATTTCGTTCAATTGCTCTTATAGGTCCTTTGCTGAGTCTGACAGAATTATAATGCCAATAGCAAAACGCAAAGTTTTTATTCCTTCACCTCGAATTTAAATACCTGATCCCAATTTCTCCTTGCTTTCTTTCACAGATTGCTCAATGTAATGTTTGAATAACAATGGGGAAAGGCAACAACCACAGTGCTTCCATTTAATGCCATTCGACTCTGTTTATTGTACAAGTTGTAAATAACGTTAAGTTTCATATAGTTTACTTCTGATGACTTCTGAGCTACAACAAACCAGATTTTAGACTGAAGACCACAACAACAAGTACAAAAGAATAGGAATAGTTGTTTCAGAGCATCTGTGCCAGCTTTACCTTCATTTAACTGTTATATTCTGAAATCAACAAAATGAAAATTCCCAAGCTACGTTAAAATGTGAGAGTGCTGTAGCAGACAAATGATTTTTGGAACATTATTCTTTAGCAGAAAAAAATACCCACTAAATTAATAAATGAAAAACGTCATAATCAATTTTAAAAAAATAACTGCGTGATTAGCTTCTGAAAAATAAAACAATATAAACACGTGCACAGTTTGTACGTGGTAGAATTTTGCGTTGTTGCTCATACGCTGCCAACCACTGTCACACGTGTTTGTGTGTTTGTTTCCGTGACACCGCTACGCAACCGCGGGACTTCAGTGGTTTTCCGTGGTGACAGCTGCGAAATGACCCTGACAAACTGTCACTGGAGGTAATGACGTATGGTGCACAAATTTATCTTACTCCGTATGACAAATTTAACTGTCACTATTAATCGCAACGTGAATTACGCGACACGGGATAAAATGTGGCAAAATAATGGACACTTCATTTTGGGAATAATAGAGTAATATTCGACGGAATATACATCAGACTTCATTTACGTACGACAGACACACAGTTTCGAAGGAAACTTACATAACTATAATGAACGGAAAAGTGAACAAGTGTGAATATTATTTTGAGGAAATGCATACTGTAAACCATCAGCTGTTTATTATTTTTCAAACTTCTACCGGTTTCGGTTATAAAGCATCTTCACGGAAGACTATTAAATAAAAATACAGAAACAGAATTGTACACAAGCTGAAGTAAAATACATAATATATCCTAGTAGTTTCATGTAGTAAGTACTTACGAACTACACAGACTGATTAAACAGGTACATTATATGCCTCCTTAAGCATACTGACATGCATGTCACACAATAAAAATAAATAAGACGTTACTAGGCATCAAGTCTTGATTAAAAATATAAATGCAATGCCAGGCTGTGTTGAACACATCAGTCAATGAGATAAAATTAGCGATGATCAAAGTATACATGGTGTGAAAATGATATATCTTAGGTAACCATCATAGGTTATATTTTTGACAAGGTGTCATGGCGACATGTTACAGAAAGCAGTATCCAAACATCACGAAAATAACAGGATTGTTTATGAAAACAATAAAAATTTGTAACAACAACAATTATTTGTCAAAGTACAAAAGGAAGTGAACAAAGCACACATCAAAGGCCCAATGCAAGGAAAAATAATAAACAGCTGATGGTTTACAGTATGCATTTCCTCAAATATCTTACGGCTGTTGAACCACATCTCAATAAAATTTTGTGAATATTAAAGCTCGCCAGTGTTCTCGCATTTATTTTTTTAGTATGTGAGGGAGCGAAGCGCCCGAATGTCCGGTCCAGAAACGATTTATTTAATACGCGCCATGCTAAAAGCACGGGCAACAGACTCTGCAGTTTTACCCTTGAATTGAATTTTCTTAACGGCGATTTACACATAAACACACAGAAAAAACATGCTCCGATCAGGTATATGTGCATAATGCGAATGGAGAAAGTTCAAACTGAAACATATAAAAGTATCCTCAAATATTAATAGTTTAACTTTTAATTGGTCGCCCAGGGACTACTATCCTCGCGCACGAATTTACAAGTTTACCTCACGCAAGAATCTGCGACCGGCCAAATCTGAATGTACAGTCTCGCTGTCTTCTAGCTATGCACAAGAACTGTAGAAGTATTCTGCTTAACTGCAATCTTCTGGCCGTGTCTAATTTTTATTGTCTGAACTCCATCCCCTCCAAAACACTGGTTCAGGTTTCATACATTCTGAATACATGTTGTAGCTCAGCTCTGATCACTTTCCGTACTAAACTAGTTATTTGAACCAATATTTAATAGAAAGAATGTAACGATGTTAAATATAGCTTGTCAAAATTGCATCAACCGTACTAAATTTACAATAATTGTAGAATAAAGCATCCCAATAAGTTGAACTTTGTTTAGATACTTGATCTAGATTTCGGCACCAGCTATGGGTGCCTTCATCAGAAGATTAAAATTAATACATAGAAATGAATTATTGAGTAAATTAACAAACATTATTTAGTATGAAATACTTTATACAAATAAGTGTTTGGAACTTGCTGGCAGATTAAAATTGTGCGCCCGAACCGGGACTCGATTCTGAGACCTTTGCCTTTCGCGGGCTATCCCGACACGGCTCACGATGCGCCTCACAACTTTATTTCCGCCAGTACCTCGCCTCCTACTTTCCAAACTTTACAGAAGCTCTCCTGCGAACCTTGCAAGACTAGCACTCCTGGAAGAAAGGATATGGTGGAGACATGGCTTCGCCACAGCCTGAGGGATGTTTCCAGAATGAAACTTTCACTCTGCTGCGGAGTGTGCGCTGATATGAAACTTCCTGGCAGATTAAAATTGTGTGCCGGAAGCGGGACTCGAACAACTGGCGGAAGTAAAGTTGTGAGGCGGCATGGTGAGTCGTGTCGGGATAGCTCAGTCGGTAGAGCTCTTTCCCGTGAAAGGCAAAGGTCCCAGGTTTGAGTCCCGGTTGCGGCACACAATTTTAATCTGCCAGGAACTTTCATATCAGCGCACACTCCGCTGCTAGTGAAAATTTCATTCTGGAAATAAGTTTTTATATACAAAACCATAGGTAGAAATACGTACTCACATAAGACGTAAAATTATGAGCGATATGCTCAAGTCCAAAAGATAAATAAAGCTGGAACACATGCTAGCAAGAATCTAGTAAGTCACATTTACAAAGGAGCAGTTAGCCGTTGTTGGGCTGCCGTACTGCTAGACAGCCAACTGCAGGCACAACTGCGGCGAGACGCATGCGCCGTACATTGGCGCCCTCTCTTACTACTTACGAGTCACAGAAGACCTATATAAACAACATAGACTGGCCACAGCGCCGCCATAGTTGAAGCCAATTGGAAAGGTTGCCGCCATCTTTGAGAACGTCAGTGTCACGCCAGGTGTTACCGGGCGTCTGCTCATGCTGAATCATAGGTTTTGTATTAATCATTGCCAGTCTTGAGTTTTCCTTAATTTCTGGGAGACGCATTTCGGAAAGTAATTCCCAATACGAATAGCATTTCTCGTTTACTACTGCATCCTAAGAGTAATGTTTAAAATCGTCGAACTGCTACATTATTTGATGTTACTATAATGTCCATAATCGTTTGTATTTGCCGATATATCTTTCCTATAAATACAGGCGAATTTCTTTAAAGTCTTTAATTACCTTTATTCTGCCTGTGGTTCAAATGATGTTTCATGCTTTGAAGTACGTTACGTATTTATCAAGCCCTCCACAATTTGACGTTTCCTTGGTACTCTCCTTACAGCTTTTGGTTTCTGTAGGTGCTCAGAAAACGAAAATAGTGTTGGAATGACATTTGCAAGTAGCCGCTTTCGATCGGTGGTAGCATACATAACTTTTCTTCAAAATAACAGAGCATAAGTAATTATACTTTGTAGGCTGCCACTTATCACACCTCATACTGGTTTCCCATTGTGTTAGTAACTCCTTGTTTTTCAAAGCAAATCTGTATAAAGAATGGTTTAATTACAGTTCATATACCTAGGCTACTTACCCAACGGTTAATACGCTTTTGTACACTATATAAATGTCATTACATTAAAAGACACAAAATTCATCCGTCCTCTGCCTAGCTCTTTGATGGTCGTGAAGTAAACATAATTTTGAAACTGGTAAATGCGAAAGTTAAGTATAATGAATGTTTATAGACAAATAGACGCTGATACACAACGACCTATATTATTACATATCTCTTTCTTTATGTATGATATTCCAACACTTTTATCACTGCTTTAGCTGCAATTGTACGCCGAACATACACTGGGCTTGATTTACCCTAATAATAGCGCTCACACGTTAGTTTATATTACAAACAGAAGCGTCTGCTCATGCTGCTACTTCAAACTGACGTTCTCAAACATGGCGCCCAGTGTTGCTTAGTGCTGCCACCCAGAGCGCTGTAACTTGCCTGTAGCCTCTCTATGCTGTTTATACACCTCTTTGTTTAATACCATAGTAATACAGAACAGGTGAAGACGGAAAACGTTACATTCTGCGAATAAGCTGTTAACAACAGTATTTTCTGTTTAATATCAGTTGATTTAGAAAATTTGGGCATAGAAATATTCATGTTGACCATAGTTTTTAACATAAAATGTGACGTTAAATAGACGTTTCCAGTCAAGTAGTAAAAAGACAGGATTGATGTAAAAGGCTTGTTAAACAGTTTATGTCATATTAAATGGAAGTAGAAAATGTTATTACCGGAAATACATAAATAATCCAAGTAAAAGACTAAATCAGGGATCATTCAATAACGGCTTCAAAGCACCGAATGCGGCCGCAGTGGCCGAGCGGTCTACGGCGCGCCAGTCACAGTCTGCGCGGCCGCTACGGTCGGGGGTTCGAATTCCCCCTCGGGCGTGGATGTTTGTGTTGTCTTTAGTATAAGGTAGTTCATATGTAGTTTGTAAGTTTAGGGACTGATGACCCCTTAAGCTTAACAAACATTTGAACATTCAAAGAACCGAATAACTCTTTATTGCGTAAATGTAACTGCTCGTTGAGAATGAAATTATCTTTAACAGAAAAATATTTGAGAATTTCCAATCCCTCAATAACATAGATTTCCTCCCTTTACTTTGTGTATGCAAAATACTAACATCCTGGACATCGTTTGGTTTGTGATTTGCAATTAGTAAATGGTCGGCAGAGGAAGAGTTGTAAATGTTAGTGTCTTTTTCCCCCTAGACAGTGTGCTTTACACCTGGTAGCAATAGCTCGTCGTCTGCTCAATGTAATATGCAAGGCACGACCCACAAGTAATTTTATAGACCGTAGATCCGACTGAAAGAGATGTGCGACCACTATTAATTCAATTATACTAATGACTTTGAAAAGGCTGGAAGGTCGCGAACAAGTATTCACAGGGTGTTTTTGAATACATTTATTGTGCTTGACGCGTTTCGGGCTTTGTCCAACTTCGGATTACCGGGTGAAAAATATACATAAGGCATCACACAGTTGTTGCACAATATGTAAAAGTGACGATAAAAAGTAAGAAAGGTATAATGAAATTAACAATATACAAACCATAAAATAGATAGGCAAACACTAGATAAAGTGATCCAAGAATTTGAAATTAAATCTAAATTAGCAAACCTTATTCTCGAAACACTCACAGACACCAAATAAAAAGTAAAGCTTCAGGGTGAAATTTCCAAGGCATTCAGCATCAAAACAGGTGTAAGGCAAGGTGACGGCCTGTTCCACTCCTCTTCAACTGCGTCCTAGAGAAAATAATAAGAGGATGGAAACAAAAACTAAAAGAGCTATCACCAATCAGACTGGGGACTAAACACAAAGGTATTGAAATTCACTGTCTAGCATTTGCGGATGATTTTGCCATTCTTTCTGAAAACCTAACAAATGCAGCAATCCAAATCAATCTCTTAGAAGAAATAGCCAACAAAGCAGGTTTAAGAATTTCTGCAGAGAAAACAAAATGTATGACAAACATAAAAAAAAATGCTCCAGAAATCCTACTAACAGATATTGGGCTGATAAAGAGGGTGAATAAATTTAAATATTTGGGAGAAATGATTCAGGAAAATGACTTAGAAAAATTTTCTGTAGAAGAAAGAGTTCATAAAATGGAGAGAGCATATGGTATAACCAGGAACATTTACAACAAAAGGTCTCTGACTAAAAATCTGAAAATACAATACTACAACACAGTAGTAAAGCCAGAATGTCTTTATGCAAGTGACTGTTTAGCACTGAATTATAAATTACATAAACTTGAAGTCCTAGAAAGAAAAATCATTCGAAAAATACTTGGTCCACTAAGAAATAGAGAGGTATGGAAACTAAAAAGTAATGCAGAAGTTTATAGCAAGATAGAAAACATAACTGAAACACAACGGAAGAGGCGACTGCTATTTTTTGGACATTTATACCGAATGAATAGCAACAGGTTAACCAAACAGATTTTTAAATATCTCTGGGACAAGAAGTCAACAATAGCATGGATTCAAGAAGTTAGGAAAGATTTGGAAAGAGACAATATAAGTGAAAAAGATGCAACAGAAAGAGAAACTTTTAAGAAGAAAGTGTTAAAAATGGAAGGATTCCAAGGCAAGAGGGAGAAGAAAACAGGAGTAAAGTGGTCTGAGGAGAGAAAAAGGATGCGTAGTGAAAAGATGAAAGAATACTGGAAGAAAAAGAAGAAGAACAAAGGAGGAAAAATTGAAATTGCTGCGTTTTCCTTAGATGGCCGAAACGAAGAAATAAGAAAATAGATATGTAGGCAATATGCCACAAATAAAGAAAAAGTAAAATGAGAAGCACCATAAAACTGAAGTCGGGTGCAAGCAAAAGTTCTTCTATGGACGGTGACAAACTAAATGCGGCTAGCCGCTGTGATACCTATACGGTATGGCAAGAACATCGGAAGTGCCAAATAATATCAAGTACAATTTTATGATTGCAAATTGAAAATAAAATAATGAAAAGGTTCTTAAGCGGGGGATAGTTGACATTAAAATGTAAGTAAACATCTAAAATAATGTACATGCCAGCTTTACACAGGTGCATTAGAACATTAAAGAGAAAACGCAATATAATCCAATATTTCTGTCAAACAAATGTGCAACTTTGTACGGACCTAAAAGTTACATTTTCAAGAAATATACAGAGATAGTTAATAAGCAATATAAAAAGATAACGCAAAAGCCAGTTTCGAAAAACGAACATACATTGTCCGTGTAACTCTGGGTAACTCTTCATATAGTTTGTTTTAACGATAACGGATCAACACTTTACATGCCAGATTTACAATGGTATATAAACATTAAAGGAAACTAATTCATAATTTCTGTCTAACAAAAGTACAGGTTTGCACTAAAAGAAAGGGGCATTTTCAAAACATACACTGAGCTAGTCAAGAAATAATATAAAAGATTAGGCAAAAGACAAAAAGCCAGCGTCGAGATCAAGAAAAATGCATACTTTGTGTAGACATTGAGCACCACTTTATGTTGTTTGTGCAAACAAAACTTGATGAAAGAATATTAACAAACCAAAGTCGGCCACTAGTGGTTTGTTCATTAATTATCTGGTCTGGATCTGTACGGCAATTACTGTATACTTCTACTTCTTCCAAAATATCTAATGTTTTACCTTTTTGTTCACGATGTAGTATACTAATGCTGTTTTGAAGTGGATGTAATATATGTTCGACGGTTTTCAGATGATGTCCGAGAGCACTATTATTACTAGCATATATAGTAATGAAATCCCTACCCGACTGGCCAGATGTAGAAGTGGACACAAGATCCACACCTAATTTTGTAGACACCTGCCCCTTAAATTTGTTATGGATATCTATGTTGTGTCGCAAAAGGTGTCCCAGTCGATTTCTGGTTTGGAAGCCAATTTGAACTTTTGCTTTTCTAAAGGAATTAGCTATTTCATCAGAGCTAGGGCCAATATAAAATAAAGAAATATGCAAACAGTTGTCTCGCTTTTGAACTTCTTGACTGGCTACCTTTTTGATAATCTTATTTCCTAGCGCCAAGCAAAACCTTTGTTTAACCAACTTGTACAATTGTATTGATTTCTTTATCACTGGCATCATTATCAAAAGCTATTTCAGCAATACGATGGAACATTGACGAAAAATAAGCACATTTGTGGGCTGTAGGATGACAGGTGATTGAAGGAATAATCAAATCTGTAGTTGTAGGTTACGGAAGATGTCAATATCCAGTTTTGTCCCTATACGTGAGATTTTTAGATCAAGAAAGTTGATGGACCCGTTATTTTCGTCTCTAAAGAAAACTGAATTTTTTCATGCATAGAATTTAATGCTTCGGACAAATTAAGCATTTCATCTAGGTTACCGACAAATATGATTAAAATGTCATCGACATATCTACGGTATAAAATAATTTTACTGCATATTTCCCTATGCCTGTAAAAACGTTTGTTTTCCAGGTCGTTAACAAAGACTTCAGAAATGATTACTTACAGACTAGAACCCATGAAGTTGAAGTAATTAAAAGAGAATGCTAATTTGGTTAATTCAATTAGCTCGACTGCTTAGGCGAGGAAGTTAAAAAAATAGCCGCTAATGTCCTTTGCTAATGATATAAAAAGTCGTATTAATTGTATTGTTCGAATGAGCTTTTTCACACAAATTAGAGTAAGAACCGTATGATTATGATAAATCGTAAAATGCCCATATTACGCTCCCAAATTAAGCTCCACAAAGAAAATCTCCCGATTCGTCCCCTTGTCAGTAGCTAATTATTACAACAGTTATTTGCAATGCTAATATTCAAGAATTTTACACCTTTCAAATTTCTCACAGTATTGAAAAAAGCTATGAAGTGGTACACGTCTTATATGATACTATCCTTCCTGAAAATGCTCTTCTTGCTTCTTTTGACATTAATAATTTGTACACAAATGTCCCTATAGAAGAAACTATAGAAATCATTTTGAAAAATCTCCTTAACTATGGGAAAGTGGAATATGCTTATGCAGTAAAGCAAAAAAAAAAAAAACTTACTTTCAACAACGTGGCTAGGCCATGGGTTTTATTCCTTTCTTAACAACCTGTAAAACAAACTTTTTGACAGGCATGGGGAAATTTGCAGTAAAATTATTTTATACCGTAGGTACGTCGATGACATTTTTATCATATTTGACGGTAACCAAAATGAAATGCATAATTTGTCCGAAGCATTAAATTCTATGCACGATAAAATGCAATTTTCTTTAGAGAAGAAAATAACGGGCCCTTGAACTTTCTTGATTTAAAAATCTCGCGTATAGGTACAAAACTAGATATTGACATCTTCCGTAACCTACAACTACAGATCAGATTATTCCTTCAAACACCTGCCATCCTACAGACCACAAACGTGCTTATTTTTCGTCAATGTTCCATCGTATTGCTCGTGATAAAGAAATAATACAATTATACAAGTTGGTTTAAACAAAGGTTTTGCTTAGAAAGATATTTGCGCGCTAGGAAATAAGGTTGTCAAAAAGGTAGCCAGTCAAAAAGTTCAAAAGCGAGACAACTGTTCGCATATTTCTTTATCCTAAATTGGTCCTAACTCTGAGCAAATAGTTAGTTCCTTTAGAAAAGCAAACGTTCAAGTTGGCTTCCGAAATGGGCACAACTTTTATTAACATTAAACATTAACACTGATCATCAATAACCTTGTTAGCATCCAAACTTAATCAGATAATTTAAACAACAGTTTTGTGTAACAAATCTTCTTAAATTTGAAAATACTAATTGAATTTGGTCACCATCTCTCTTCCCAACAATAAGTAACGGTAAACGTAGACTACTATAGCTTCTTAAAATTGCCAACCGTTTTACACATAGCAGCAGCCCATGCCAATCATGTCTTATTTTGGTAAGATACTATTTTTCAATTACTGCGCTCACAATTTTTCACAAGGACCATTTTATTCCATAACAGCGAATATCGTCTACCGCAGACTGGCACATACAGAGCGGCAACACAGTCCAACCATGTTGTATAAGACACGCTTAGAACTTTTCCGCACACAATTTCTCTTCCAAATGACAGGCAACAGTCAGTAACTGTCAATATCGCCTACAACAGCTTAATAAATGTACAGTGTCACATTCAGAGTGGCAGCACAAGACATCTCTGGTTTTCACCTTATTGTACACCAGTTTCTCTTCCCAATAACAAGAGATAATCATTAACAAAATACATCGACTACAACTCCTTAGTAATTTGCAGACTGTCACGTACAGAGGGTCAACATATACCAACCGCGTCTAGAACATACAATACACCTATTTCTGAAACTATCCTGAATCCAGTTTCTTTCGCCAATCCCAGGAAATAATCAGATTAGTAGTAAACATAGATTACAACAGGTCATTAAATTTAGAAGCTGTTTCATACATAGCAACACCCTATGTCAATCACGTCTTAAATTTTTAAGACTCTATTTAAAATTATTCCGGCCACATATTCTACTAAACTAAACGTGATAAAAATGTCATTCAAAATTCTTTGTACATAGCTGGTGTCAAAAATTCCAGTGCATGATAGAAACAACCATTGTTCCAATTGATGAAATTGTATGTTTGTATTAAAAATACGCTTTCTAGGTATTTTTACAATCTGTTTATTGGATAACAATACGAGTTCTTGACTACCAATCCATTCTATGAAAACCGCACATCAATCGCACTTTCCGTTTCCGTAATATTTGCGGTGCAAGTGTTAGGTTATTCACCCTGTATAAAGCCAAGGTTATGACGAAGTGACAGTCATGTACCACTTGACAAAGGCCAAGGAGACTTTGGCCGAAAGCTCGTGGGATTCTAACCGCCTGTCGCGGTTGGAGGCCCAAGATTTTATTAATCCATATCGCCGCAACTAAGCAATCATAGATATTATAAATATTAATCAAAATGTCCACGGGTGTACTGCCGGTCTATAGTGTCCAACGTGCCCGTTGGACTCTATAGACCGGCAGTACACGCGTGGATATTTTGATTATCAAATACGCCGGGAGAAACTGAAGAATCACATTATAAATATTATTGTGTTATTTGATGTGCCTCATTTCACTGAGATCTACCTTCTACCCGCATGACTGATCGTCTTGGGCAGAGCGTCAATGGCTGGCTCGTGGTAAGCCAGTGTGTGTACCAGCTAACTCAGCAAACTCACCTCAGAAAAATGTTCAATGTTTGTTGAGCTTATGGGACTTTACTACGGGGTCATCAGTCCCTAAACTTACAAACTATGTATGAAATAGCTTATACTAAAGACGGCACAAACATCCATGCCCGAGGGGGGATTCGAAACCCCGACAGGGAACCGCCTCACGCATCGTAGCATAGCGCCTCAATGCGCTCGCCCGCTCCGCAGCGGCAAACTCACCTCCTTCAAACATCTATTCCAAAAAAAATGTTCAAATGTTTGTATAGCTTATGGGACTTAACTACGGGGTCATCAGTCCCTAAACTTACAAACTACTTATGAACTACTTACGAACTAGGACGGCACAAATATCCATGCCCGAGGGGGGATTCGAACCCCCGACCGTAGTGGCCGTGCTGACCGTGACTGGAGCGCCTCAGTCACCTCGGCCACCGCGGCCGGCCATCTATTCCAGGCTGGTCAACAGCACACGTGTATGTTTTATGTTGCAAGCTATTAACAGAAACATAAACAAATACGTGCCTACACACATAGTTTCTTTGCAATATCGGAAATGTTGTCGGTAAGGAATGTCACAGTTTACGGATTATTTATGATAAAGACACATATGTAATGTACTCACAAGACAACAGTCGCTCAGAGGATCAAATAACTGTACAATTTGATCAAAAGTTAGCATCTTGGTACAACAGCTACACTGTCTCAGCCCACACCAGTTTCTTAACTGAGCTATATGAAGAATTTTATTACTTGTTACCACAGTCTTGAGGTTACTGTTCAGAAGGTGTAATTTACAAATTCAATGTGAGTGATTAATTATAAACATTGTACATGCGGTGCAGGCACTTCAGAATGGCGACATAGTTTCGGTGAAATTAGCTGAGCAGGACAAATAAATATTCTACAGATAAAAAATAAAATAGTGACTGTTGACTTGTGAGTTCAGATCAAATGTTTGTAATCTTATGGGACCAAACTACGTTGGTCATCAGTCCCTAGTCTTACAAAATACTTAAACTAAGTTAAACTAGCCTAAGGACACACATCCATGCCCGAGGGAGGATTCGAAACTCCGACGTGGGAGGCCGCGCGATCCGTAACGTGGCGTTCCAGACCTCTCGGCTGACTTGTGAGTACATTACATGTCTTTATAATAGACGAGCTTAAACCCGTGGCTCCGCTCGCGTGTTGGTTGATTATGATAGCTAAACTATCTTTCAGTAGTGTGATATGAGACTGGTTTTGAAGGATGAAATGAAATACCTTTTTTAGAAACAAACATTTTTAATGAACATTCGAATAAAAAGTTATGTGAAGTGCTTAATGATTTACAATAAATAATACATACATTATTCCTTATAGCCTGTGTTGCAATATCTCAACACGTATGGTGAGAGTAATGACCAAATTCATTTTAATTTCATTTTAGGGCATTCTAGTAAACTACGTTATTTGTAGTATTGTTTGGAGCGTAAATGTAGAGACTTTTTGGGTTGCCCACCCTTGAGCAAGCGACGTATAATTGACCATGTGAAAAACATGACGGCTGTAAATGGGTTCCTGCGACGTTTAATGATTGTCCTTGAGCTTTGTTAATTGTCATGGCAAAAGCTAGACGAACTGGAAACTGAAGTCTTTTGAACTGAAATAGAATATCTGAAGGGAAGTTCAACAATAATTATTGTAATAATATCATAGATCGATCACTTGATGTAATGCGCGAAGCGTCAAATCAATTTTTTTAAAGAGAATGTATTGAAAGAAATTTCTTTTTTACTGCTTTATTTATTTATTTTTAGATTTTCTTACAGAGAAAGAGCTGAAGATATGGTAGCACGCATAGACCAAAGATATGGTCTGTGGCATCACGTTTCGCTGTATGTAAGCTCTTTGCTATAGAGTCGCAAACGTCATCGCTGGCCTTCAGTCCGATTTTTTTAATGATTTGACGACTTTCAACCACCATATCTTCCACCTCGTTTTAGCTATCGGCATGGAACTGCTACGGTATACAACAGGAGACTTTGACAACAATTATACATAGACCATTAGTTTGCGTTCTGTAATTTTCGCTGCAGAGCGAAATATTAACACACAAAAACGTAGAAATTTATATACACCGATAACTTTCCATCCCAATAAACTCCACCCTTTTATTATTATCAATCCTCAAGCAACAACGCAACCATTAAAACCATTTTCAAAGTGTAAATATGATTTTCAAAGAGTAATTATTGTTCCGCATTTCCCATTACATTTGCAAATTATTAAATATCTATCCGATCGCTATAAAACCATGCCTAAAACCTTCCTCAGGTATAAATTAGTAACTGTAAAAATATTCAAGTTTCTGCGTCTGCGTACACCGAACAGACATTTACATTAATATATATAGATAAATAGCTATCCGATCGCCATAAAACCGTCCCTAATGCCTTCCCCGGGTAGACATTACTGTTGTTATGGTCTTCAGTCCGGAGACTGGTTTGATGCAGCTCTCCACCCTACTCTATCCTGAGCAAGCTTTTTCATCTCCTTATAAGAACGGCAACCCACATCCTCTTGAATCTGCTTACTATACGCATCTCTTGGTCTCCCTCTGCGATTTTTACCCCACACACTTCCCTCCAATGCTAAATTTACGATTCCCCGATGTCTAAGAATGTGTCCTACCAAGCGATCCCTTCTTTTAGTCAGGGTATGCCAAAAATTCTTTTTCTCACCAATTCTGTTCAGTACCTCTTCATTAGTTATGCGATCTACCCACCTAATCTTCAGCATTCTTCTGTAGCACCACATTTCAAAAGCCTCTATTCTCTTCCTGTCCGCACTGCTTATCGTCCATGTTTCACTCCCGTACAAGGCAACACTCCACACAAATGCCTTCAGAAAAGACTTCCTTACCCTTAAATTAATATTCGATGTTAGCAAAGTTCTCTTTTTCAAAAATGCCTTTCTTCCCATTGCCATTCTGCATTTTATATCCTCTGTACTGCGACCATCGCATGTTATTTTACTACCTAAGTAACAAAACTCATCTACCACCTTCATTGTTTCGTTACCTAATCTAATTCGTTCAGCATCGCCTGATTTTCTAAGACCGCATTCCTTTATTTTTGTTTTGCTCTTGTTAATGTTCATTTTATATGCACTCTTCAACACGCTGTCCATTCCATTCAACCGCTCTTCCAGGTCCTTTGCTGTCTCTGACAGAATTACAATGTCATCAGCAAAACGCAATGTTTTTATTTCTTCCCCCTGAACTTTAATCCCTATTCCAAATTTTTCCTTGCTTTCCTTCACCGCCTGCTCGATGTACAAATTGAATAACATCGGAGAAAGGCTACAACCCTGCCTTACTCCCTTTCCAACTGATGCTTCCCTTTCATGTCCTTCGAGTCTAATAACTGCGGTCTGGCTTTTGTACAAGTTGTAAATAACTCTCCTTTCCCTATATTTTACCCCTGCTGACTTCAGAATTTGAAAGAGTGTATTCCAGTCAACATTGTCAAACGCTTTCTCCAAATCTACAAAAGCTAAAAATGTAGGTTTGCATTTCCTTAATCTATCTTCTAAGATAAGACGTAAAGTGAGTATTGCCTCCCGGGTTCCTACGTTCCTCCTGAATCCAAACTGATCTTCCCCGAGGTCAGCTTCTACCAGCTTTTCCATTCTCCTGTAGATAATTCGTGTTAAAATTTTGCAACCATGACTTATCAAACTGATGGTTCTGTAATTTTCACACCTGTCTGCGCCTGATTTCTTTGGAATGGGGATTATTACATTTTTCTTAAAGTCTGAGGGCATGTCGCCTGTCTCATACATCATACACACCAGTTCAAATAATCTTGTCATGGCTGGCTCTCCCAGAGACTTTAGTAGCTCTGAGGGTATGTCATCTATTCCTGGGGCCTTGTTCCTACCTAGGTCTTTCAAGGCTCTGTCAAATTCGTCTCTCAGTATACTATCTCCTATTTCATATTGATCTACTTCCTCTTTCCTTTCTACAACATCGTTTCTAAGTTCATTTCCTTTGTAGAGCTGCTCTATGTACTCTTTCCACCTTTCAGCTTTCCCTTCTTTGCTGAGAACTGGTTCCCCATCCGAGTTCTTGATATTCGTAGAGTTGCTTTTCTTGTCCCCAAATGTCTCTTTTATTTTCCTGTAGGCGGTATCTACTTTTCCCCTTGCTATACATTCTTCTACAGATTTGCATTTGGCTTCTAGCCACTCCTGCTTAGCTATTTTGCACTTCCTGTCAATCTCATTTTTTAGTCGTCTGTACTCCATTTTGCCTGTTTCATTTACTGCATTTTTATATTTTCTCCTTTCATCAATTAACTGTAGTACTTCCTGTGATATCCATGGATTTTTTGTAGGTCTTGCCTTTCTACCTATTTTGTCCTCCGCTGCCTTCACTATTTCATCTCTCAATGCTACCGATTCCTCTTCTACCGTTTTATTTCCCCCTGTTTCTGTTAATTGTTGCCTAAATATCCCTCTGAAATTCTCCAGAACTTCACTTTCCTTCAATTTATCTAAGTCCCATCTCCTTATTTTCCTACCTTTCTGCAGTTTTTTCAGCTTCAGCCTACAGTTCATGACTAACAAGTTATGGTCAGAGTCTATATCTGCCCCTGGGTATGTCCAGCAGTTTGTAACCTGGTTCCGGTACCTATGTCTTACCATTATGATACCTTCCGGTGTCTCCTGGTCTCTTCCATGTATACAACCTTCTTTTGTGATTCTTAAACCACGTGTTTGTTACGATTAAATCATGTTCCGTGCAAAATTCTACCAGGCGACTTCCTCTTTCATTCCTCCTGCCCAGTCCATATTCACCTACTATTTTTCCTTCTCTTCCTTTTCCTACTACTGAATTCCAGTCTCCCATCACAATTAAGTTTTCCTCTCCCTTAACTGTCTGAATAATTTCCTTTAGCTCCTCATATATTTCTTCGATTTCCTCATCATCGGCAGAGCTAGTTGGCATATAAACCTGTACTACTGTTGTCGGTGTTGGCTTCGTATCTATCTTGACAATGATAATGCGATCACTGTGCTGCTCATAGTAGTTTACCCGCATTTCTATTTTCTTATTCATTATCAGTCCTACTCCTATGATACCCCCAACTGATTTTGTATTTATAATCCTGTACTCACCTGACCAGAAATCCTGTTCATCCTGCCACCGAACTTCACTAATCCCCACTATATCTAACTTCAACCTATCCATTTCCCTTTTTAAATTTTCTAATTTTCCTACCCGATTAAGGGATCTAACATTCCACGCTCCGATCCGTAGAATGCCAGTATTGTCTTTCCTGATGACAACATCCTCCTGAGTAGTCCCCGCCCGGAGATCCGAATGGGGGACTATTTTACCTCCGGAATATTTTACCCGAGAGGATGCCATCGTCATATTTCAATACAGTAGAGCTGCATGTCCTCGGGAAAAATAACGGCTGTAGTTTCCCCTTGCTTTCAGCCGTTAGCAGTAGCTGTGTGGCAATGCCACATTAGCTGATGTTACAAGGCCAGCTCAGTCAATCATCCAGACTGTTGCCCCTTTAACTACTGAAAAGGCTGCTGCCCCTCTTCAGGAACCACACGTTTGTCTGGCCTCTCCACAGATACCCCACCGCTGTGGTTGCACGTACGGTACGGCTATCTGCATCGTTGAGGCACGCAAGCCACCCCACCTTGGCAATGTCTGTGGTTCATGGTGGTGGAGACATTACTAACTTGCTGAAAGGTGGAAAGAGTACATAGAGCAGCTCTACAAAGGAAATGAACTTAGAAACGATGTTGTAGAAAGGGAAGAGGAAGTAGATCAAGATGAAATAGGAGATAGTATACTGAGAGACGAATTGTTTGCTCTTTATGTCTTGTGTTTCAGACGTGATAAACGTACACCGTACAGACATTCACATTTATAGATATAGATGAACATGTTTCCTTCACTAGCTTTATCAAAAACTACTAACTGAAATGCATATGTGCTGCAAGCATGGTTCTAGGGTGTGCTGCCGGATCTATTCGAGAGTCCTCGGCAGACAAGCGTTCCGCCGTCATCAGGTGATCGGGAAGCAATGGCAAATCTGCTGAGGGCTGGTGGTATTCATACCTGCTGGTGCAGCGAACGGGCCGGCCGCGGTGGCCGAGGGGACTGAGGCGTTTCAGTCACGGTCTGCACGGCCACTACGGTCGGGGGTTCGAATCCCCTCCTCGGGCATGGACATTTGTGCCGTCCTTAGGATAAGCTAGTTGATAAGTAGTTTGTAAGTTTAGGGACTGATAACCCGGTAGTTAAGTCACATAAGCTTAACGAACATTTGAATTTGAGCAGCGGACGGACCTCAGAGGCTCGCCTAGCACTTACTGATACGGGAGTGCCTCAGTTGCCGTCTTGCGTCCTGAAGCCGCGTTCTGTTTTGACGGAGCTTAGTATTGGCTCCTATGCATTGCTCAGTTGAAAACCATAGATCTTATTGATTAGATTGCCTGATACATGTATTTAAGTTGCATCTTTGAGATTGCATGCACTGCCAAAATTTATTAGTAGTTCCCAGGACTTTAGATTGCTGATAATTCATTTTATAACTGTTTACGATGGCGTGCTCTGCTATATTCGACTTGGGCTGCAATAATCGAGTTTTCAAATGTTCAAATGTTTGTAAAGTAATGGGGCTTAACTAAAGTGGTCAACAGTCCCTAAATTCAAAAACTACTTATCCTAATAACAACACGCACGCACACACACACACACACACACACACATACACACACACACACACACACACACACACACACACACACACACACACACACATGCACACACATGTCCGAGGGAGGACTCGAACCTCCGACGGCCAATGAGCGCGCGAGTCACAGCAAGGTGCTTTAGTGCGCACGGCTATTCCGCCGCGGCAACAAGCAGGATGTGGTGCTCATGTTCTGCACATCGCTACTCAATTTGTCCAATATTTTTCCGCACACACAAGGATTGGTATATCCCCCCCCCTTTTTTTTTTAGACCCAGTTAGTCTTTCTTGTTCCTATTGGTATTCTTGCTGGCAGGTGAAAAACTGGCGTTTCGTGATGTTACCGTTGTAGCCTACCACGTTTGGACGATACGCTGCCAGAAAATGATATGAAAGCGGGATTCTTAGCTTCTGTGGTGTCGCACCAGTCTGAAGTGCGCGCCACGTACTTTCGCCACGCGCCGCCATGCAAGCACGGCGCGGCGTTCTCACGACGTCAGCTGCAATCCCGCTCGTGGCCACTACTGAACTGCATCGGGCACTTGGGTTTAAGAGAGGCACTAGGACTCTCCTCCGTAGGCAGGCCATTACCGCGTTAACTATGTACCAGCATTCTAGTCTGCTGCCCTCCAAGTATTGTACCATCTCTATGAAATATATATCTTGTACTAATTTACCCTAGTGTTTTAGTTTCTGCTGTCCCACTGGCTGGTCACCTCCGTACCTGCACACGCGTGCATCCTATATTTCCTGTGTCGGTCTCTCTCTACTCGGCCACCGACACCTAGGACAACCGGCGGCAAGGAGACACAAAAGTGGCGAGAGGACGGGACACAAAAGTGGCGACGAAGATGGGATACAAAATCTTCTATTATATTTTCGTTGTCCTTTGGACACTTGAATCTGTCTGCTGCAGTATCCTTTCACGCAAAAGATGGAATCCAGGTGCCACATTAGCATAAGTTACAGTTAGTGTACTTACTTTTTAACATGTTTTTGATCGATTTATTTTTTCCTTTGGGTGACATACGTATTCTGTACTGTATTCAACAAGCTACACCTTCGTGTCGGATACCCACATTTCTTCATTTTGCTTTCAGAATAAGATAGAAGGATCAGTGCACGTTCGTTTTTTACTACGGCTAATTTGTGTGTTCGCTACGAATTGTCACTCGGCATATCGAAGAAGCTCTGTAAGTGGAACAAATAACGACCGTTTCCTTCATTCCCAGGCGATTCCTAAAGACCTTTCCTCTCTCATGTGATACAAACACGGTTTACTATCTGGAGCATCATACACAAGGTTGATCGCGAATCCGCACTTCAGAGCTGTAACGGGATATATATGATCCTGTGCTTTCCGAATCGAATCTGCTCTCCTTTGCTATAGCACCACAGAGTCTCCGACGGAGATGCTCAACAGTTCTGGAAGGTACGGGAGGAAGACCGGGTGGCGCGAAGCGGTGAGTCAGTTGCGCCGCAGCCGTAACGCGGGGAGAAGCGCTAGAGCGTGGGAAGGACGGAGCGCTATAAATCGTTAAAAGAGCAATTACTCACTGTCTGCTGAGGTATTTTATCGGTAGAAGGCGACCGCGCGGTAAAGAATTGCCAAAGGGAATCTCAGATAAGTTTGTGACTCGTACGTGGCTGTGCCTGAGGCGTAAATGTGGCTAGGCGAAAGAGGATCGTGTTGCATGCTCGCAAACTTGGAAGTAAAGTAAACGTGTCAAACAAAAGTGGTCACATACTGAAACATTTTCATTAATATTGCAATATTTTGGAATGATATCCGTTGAATAACGATTAGCAAAAATGATCCAAGCGCCAAAGTCACAAAGTGAAATATTTATCCATTTGTTAACCATAAGGTTGTAAAATCTGTGTAATAACTATAACTTCCAAACTTGCTGGGAATTTACGCAATTACGTAAAATGTTCAAATGTTTGTTAAGCTTATGAAACTTACAAACTCCTTTGAACTAACTTTTACAAAAGACAGCACAAACATCCATGCCCGAGGGAGGATTCGAACCACCGACGCGGGAGGCTGCGCGATCCGCAACGTGGCGCTCCAGACCACTCAGCTACTCCCGCGCGGCGGCAATTTCGTACACTTTATTATAAACATGTTATTGGTCAGAAGTATTACACATTTTACTTATGCAGTTTTGTCATACAAATATCGCTTGTATCAATGTTACTTGGTTAAAAACTTATTTGCTTGGTTCAGAAAAAATAAATCATTGACTATATTGTGGATAGTTTGATGCTGTTAATATGGTAACAACAAGCATACTTATATCATAATGCACTTTTTAGCATATTTATGTAATACTATACCAAATACACCTCAGAGGTATATAATAAAAAATGTTTGTAAGGTTATGGGACATAACTACAGTGGTCATCGGTCCCTAAACTTACAAACTAATTAAAGTAAATTATCCTAAGAACTAAACTCTCTCTCTCTCTCTCTCTCTCTCTCTCTCTCTCTCTCTCTCTCTCTCTCTCTCTCTCTCTCTCTCCTTCTCTCTCTCTCTCTCTCTCTCTCTCTCTCTCTCTCTCACACACACACACACACACACACATATATACCCAAGGGGGGACTCGAACCTCCGACGGCGACTGGCCGTGAGCACCGCAGTAAGGCGCCTTAGTGAGCACGGCTGTTCCGCCGCGACAGAGGTATATTAAACATGGATGAAACACAGCATTCTATTTTGTAAATTATCCGACGTTTCTGCCATCTTTGTACATCTTCTTCAAAATCGATTACAACATTAAAGCCTTCAACGTCATCGATGACGTGGTCATTTCCAATAAGATACTTTTAAAAATGCTTGGCATCGCTGGGTATCAGCTTCAACATAGATTTAAAATTTTTAAGTTTTGGCCTGGCCGCGCGTGAATAGCTTTGTGGTTCCAGCCACCATGTCCGGAACTGCGCGGACGCTCCCGCTGGAGGTTCGAGTCCTCCCTATCGCAAGATTGTGTGCTGCGTGTGTGTGTTGTCCTTACCAAAATTCAGTTTAAGCAGTTTGTAATACTACGGGCGACGACCTCCGCAGACTGACACCTTAGATTCACAAACATTTGATTGGGTTTTAGCACAGGTATGAATTTACATTGAGGTCACAGTGGTTAAAAGAGATCATGAATCTTAACTTTTCCCGGCGTAATGAATGTCCAAACAACTTACGGGTTTGCTGCCGGGTGACGTCGTCGAAACCGCCGATATTTCGAGAGGACACCCTGCCATTCTCAAGGCACAACTGCACTCAAGGAAGCAATGTGAAAGCGTATTTAATACGTCGGTTTGCAAAGGGTAAACAAGGAAGATAACACAAACAGTACAATTCACTACAGAGTCAACACAACCAAAGATGACCAAACATAACAAAATATGGATAGTGACTTAAGCAACAGGTGAGGGAGCATTAATTTTGTCCCTCTGTTTTTTTGGCGAAACACAGTGCCGGATTCCAAGCAGAATTTAAACAAAAATCACCATATCTGTTTATAAGGTCGATTGCTAATTTAATTTCAACAAATTCCTTAATAATACTATCCCTATAGGTGGAAGTGCATGTCAGAATCTCCGTTATGTTGTATTCCATAGGATGACCGGTTATGCATTGGTTTGGCTGTTGTAAGCACGTGTAACCGAGGTATTAAATACGCTTGCACATTGCTTCCTTGAGTGGAGTTGTGCCTTGAGAATGGCAGGGTGTCCTCCTGTCGAAATATCGGCGGTTGTCGACGACGTCACCCGGCAGCATACCCGTAAGTTGTTTGGAGATCATAAGTGTTTGTGTTAGGGAGAAGGGGGGGGGGTGGTTCTCACTCATTTTTTATCTTTAGGCCCACGGCGACATAGATGTCACGTCACCCTAATGACAAAGAATCTCCTTCCGCATCCCTCCCTGCTTCGCCGAGTTGGTCATTCACAAGTAATCGGAATTTTCGAATTTATTTATTTATTTATTTATTTATTTTTTTTTCTTTACGCTTGTCATAAAGTTGATTGAAACCAAGGACTATAGACCGAAAATGCACAGTCAGCTTCGACACCTGAAGGCTGTCGGTGTCTTTTCATTTCAGTAAGTGGTTCATTTTCCGTTCTGTATGAATCGGCAGCATACTAAGAAGAGGAACACGAGGCACGGCAGGCGGCAACAGCCGTGCATTTGGCGAGTAGCTACCGACCGCGTCCCGTCAAACCTTTCTCATGTATTTCCTCGAGAATTGGAAAGGGGTATGGGGCTACTACAACAATTGAAAACAGTTTGGATATGTTAGCTATATTTCGTACGCAGTAATATTTGGTGTAAAACGCACCAAACGCAAACTCACCAGCGACTACATTTTTCACTGCAAACTTTTGCAAATAATGCGCGGCGTTGACTTTACTTCTTATTATAACAACTAGCAGAAAACCCGGCGTTGTCCGGGTATTTATTTATTTATTCAAGCCATGAGTTAGTACTTATCCTATCCTTCCTCTCTCTGTCCATCTCCTTTTTTCTAATAAAATGTTATATTTGTCGGAGAATATATAATAAATATTGCTGTCTTGCATAATGTACAAAATTATAAGTGAAGTATCCGAACAAAGAAAGATAGTAATCAAAATACAAAAGATATGTAACTTTCATACATTCATTTAATTCCCAACTTAACTATAAACAATATTTCTTGCGACTTCTCCAGGATCTAATATGCATAATTTAATTGGTGAACCAACCCCTTACAGAGTGACATACAGTTGTTCGTTTTAGAAACATGAACATGTCAAATCCACTCCACAGTATTGAATAGATTGCCCTGTGATTTATTAATAATAATAGAAATCTAACTGGAAACTGCAGTCTCTGGAACTTAAAAGCTAGATCTGATGGAAATAATGGGTATTCGTTGGATGTACATTGTTTCATTCTGTTCCTTTCCTTGTAGTTCTATAGAAGTGTATTGCTTTCGCCTGCAGCCGTATGCGTTTCACTGTTTAAATTTTTTCAAATATTCTTCTTCCTCTGTACTACAACTACATCAAAATTATCTCAGAATCCAGTTTTTGCAGTCCTACTCTTATTTCGTTATGTAACCCTACTCTGTTCTACTTTACTACACAATGTAGTTATGTAGTATACTACAACTCCACCCCTCCCCCGCCCCCCTTACATCTCACTCCCACCCCTGGCCGTACATTCTAATGTCTATGTGTGGTTCCTCAAGCTTTGCTTGGTTGCTTCCTCTTTGTGCAGGTTCCTTACCTCTATTCCCTCACCTCACTCAGTCATCAACCGCCGCGGTGGAGTAGCCGAGCGGTCTAAAGCGTCTCACTGCGGAGCGCGCGGTTGCCTGCCGTGCATGGGCGTGTGTGTTTGTCGTTAGGTTTGTAAGCTACGGACTGATGACCACGTAGTTTGGTCCGATGGTATTACAAACATTTGAACAGTCATCAACTACTTTCTACCACTCTAACCCCCTCCCAGCCTATAAATATTTGAATACACATGCCAGTTGTAATTTCTGGTAATTATACCCTCTTCTCCCCCCCCCCCCACCTCATATTAAAGATAGGTTATTTTTTGCCTCCACTTTGTTAAACCGCACTATGCAATAGTCACTACCATTTTGACAGTGACTTGTTTATTTTTAGAAAACTAGCCACCACTTACTCCTATTGTATCTTAAAGCACCATGATCTGCTCTACACGATTGTCCTCTTTGGTATATTTTTAGCAATTTGACTGTTTAACTCTCTTCAGTTGTCTGACTAGATGTACCAATTGTAACACTAGGTTAATATTACTGTGACCATTCGCATTTCTTTGCACATTAATTCACGCATCTTAAAACTTATAACCCACATCCTTAACTTATTTGTTGTATGAGAATCACTTCTCAATGTCCCGATTAATATCTGAAGCCATAGAAACAATGACAAATTCTTTATACTGACAGATGCCCTGACAGTGACATTCTAAGCATCCTACTACTGTGTCAGCTGGTAGTTCTGAAATATTCCGCCTATGGCGCCACTTATCAATGTACTTCTTAGACTACTGAATTTTAATCTGTTAAGCGACTAATTTATCAGTCACCTGCTCCTATCTTTATGCTTTTCTTTCAACTACATAGAGGTATTACTGTTTTCCCTTAGCCTTTTGTCTCCTTATTTATTTTTACTCTTTCACTGTAAGCCTCATCCATAGATACTTTGTTAGCAGCTGATTGTTATTCATTGCATAATCTCTGCACTTAGCGTTGATTCTCCTACTAGAATGTACATTCATTAAGCAACAATACTAAAATGTAAGTGTTAATTTGATCCCATTATATGAACATATCTTTTATTACAATCTATTTGGGTCAAAACTGCTTCAAGTTTCTGTAACCGACTTTTGTACGTTTTATAGCCTTTACTGTATACCAATGCACTTGTTTGTCTGTATAGAGACCAGAAGAAGGGCACTCAAGCGGCCGAAACCGGTCGTTAAAGATAATCACAAGCAACTGGTCGCTGCATTTCATTAATTTATAATCTGAACATAATATACATCAAATATATTTAGCCTTACTTCCTTCGCTTCATACATAAATTTTCTTTCCAGATTTGAAGGACAAATACGAGTGCTTCGTGTCGGAAACCAATTCCCTCTTCTCAGTGCAACAACCCATTTCTTCGTCAGCAGCTTGTTTTCAACGGAAACCTTGGATAAAATGTGTTCAACTTTGTAAACATTTTACTGAAATACGAAAAAACAATTAACATATGAGAAATTTTAAACAGTACTCTTTTGAAAAATGAAATATTAGCAGAATTTTTTCTCCTGCTGGTACAGTAATACGTTACACAAACATTAGCCATGAATTCTAAAAGAACTGCTTATCTCATTTGTTTGCACACGCACTATCTCGATTTCAGAAAGCCGCTGCCTGACTTCCGATAATATGTCGCCTAGTAGTACAGCGTGGCACCGCAGGGAGCGCTAAATATCGTCTCACCGCCCCTCTATGTACACTCCTGGGCATTAAAATTGCTACACCACGAAGATGACGTGCTACAGACGCGAAATTTAACCGACAGGATGAAGATGCTCACCGCCCCTCTGTGTACACTCCTGGGCATTAAAATTGCTACACCACGAATATGACGTGCTACAGACGCGAAATTTAATCGACAGGATGAAGATGCTGTGATATGCAAATGATTCACTTTTCAGAGCAAGCACGCAATCACATAAGACATTCTGACATGAGAAAACAGATTTCTCATACACAAACAGCAGTTAAACGGCGTTGCCCGGTGAGACGTTGTTGTTATGCCTTGTGTAATGAGGAGAAATGCGTACCACCACGTTTCCGACTTTGATAAAAGTAGGATTGTAGCCTATCGGGATTGCGGTTTATCGTATCGCGACATTGCTGCTCCCGATGGTCACGATCCAATGACTGTTGGCGGAATATGGAATCTGTGGGTTCAGGAGGGTAATACGGAACGCCGTTCTGGATCCCAACGGCCTCGTATCACTAGCAGTCGAAGTGACAGGCATCTTATCCGCATGGCTGTAACGGATCGTGCAGCCACGTCTCGATCGCTGAGTCAGCAAATGGGACGTTTGCAAAACAGCATCCATCTGAACGAACAGTTCGATGACGTTTGCAGGAGCATGGACTATCAGCTCGGAGACCATGGCTGCAGTTACCCTTGACCTTGCATTAGAGACAGGTGCGATGGTATACGCAACGACGAACCTGGGTGCACGAATGACAAAACATAATTTTCTCGAATGAATCCAGGTTCTTTTTACAGCATCATGAGGTCGTATCCCTGTTTGTCGACATCGTTGTGAACGCACATTGGAAGTGTGTATTCGTCATCGCCATACTGGCGTGTCACCCGGCGTGATGGTATGGGGTGCCATTGGTTACACGTCTCGGTCACCTCTTGTTCGCATCGACGGCACTTTGAACAGTGGCCGTTACATTTGAGACGTGTTACGTCCCTGTGAAACCCTACATTTCAGCAGGATAATGCACAGCCGTACGTTGCAGGTCCTGTAGAGGCCTTGCTGGATACAGAAAATGTTCGACTGCTGTCCTGGCCAGCACATTCTCCAGGTCTGTCACCAACTGAAAACGTCTGGTCATTGGTGGCCGAGCAACGGGGTAGTCACAATACGCCTTGAAGATCTGTAGTATCAAGTTGAAGCTGCATGGGCATCTGTACCTGTACACGCCATCCAAGCCTTGTTTGACTCAATGTTCAGGCGTATCAAGGCCGTTATTACGGCCAGAGATGGTTGTTCCGGGTACAGATTTCTAACGATCTATGCACCAAAATTGCGTGAAAATGTAATCACATGTCAGTTCTACTATAATATATTTGTCCAATGAATACCCGTTTATCATCTTTATTTCTTCTTTGAGTAGCAATTTTAATGGCCGGTAGTGTAATGTATCTCTTTGGCAGAGATCATTTTCAGTCGACAGCTATACTGGTGTCTAGACGTAGTGATAACTTTTTGTAAAATATGACCATTGCATAAGCGCTAAAGCGGTTTTTTCCCCCGTCGTAGCGACTATGCAGTGTGTTAATCCGATTGTCATCCAAGTGCGTTTATCGCTTCAGTGTTGGAGAAATAAAATGAAAGCGGCTAAGCTGAGAGGTAAATAGAGGGAATGATTAAAAAAGATAAAAGGAAGAGGCGTTTAGCGCGAGGGGGCGGCAATCGACAAATGTCCGCTTTGTGCCGGCGCTGTGCACACAGCGCCCTCGGCTGAACAGCAATTTCTGTGTGCTCTGCTGTGCTGTGCTGCGAGGCCCTCGTAATGAGGAGCCGGCAGTACTGGCACAGGCGCGGCGCTGGCGTTTTCATTAAACTGCAGCAGCGGCAACAGCCAGCCAACAAGCCGGCAGGCACCGCCTCTGTGTGCGTCCTGCCCTGTAGGAAGGCCACTACTGTTCCGCCATTATCAACTAGTTTTGATCCGAATGAAGAGTCTGCTGAGGCTGGTAGAATTCATACCTATGTGTCCAGCGTTCGGACCTTGGCGGCTGCGTCGAGTACTCGGTGGTGGGTGGGGTCACAGACAAATATATACAGACGGGAAACCTCTGTAAGGGCCCGGTCCTAAGCTCAGTGGTGCGGGGAGGGAGGGTTTCCAGCAGTTCTGTAAGATGTCCCATGATGGCGCTGTGGTCAGAAGCAGCTCTTTAAACTGGCCAGAGCAGGCGGCAGGTACCGGCTGTCCCCACCACCACCTCCCCTCAAACGCCAGCAAGACGGACACAGCCTTGGCCTCGTGGCAGGCGGCACGAGCTCTCCCCTCAGCCTCCCCTCCACGCTACCCTCTGACGTGCGAGAGGCACCCTAAGCCAAGGAACGGCCTGACACCTGCTAGCATCTTACGGAGCTAAGAGGGGAGCGTAGGACAGTGGTTTAGGAGGGGCTTCTCCTCTGTATATGTTACTCTGTGGTGGGGTTGTGCTAGGCTGCAGTAGGAATGGTGCGAGGCGGAGGGAGGAGGTGGGGAGTGCCTAACTTGGCGTCCGACCGCCTGTCCTGCCGTGTCTCTCAACCTGATGTCGCCTTCTGTTTTGAGGAAGCTTTGTATTCGATTATTTATTAATTTATAATATGGCATATATAGCCCTATCGCAATGGAAACACTGTTCCCGTTAAATCACCTAAGGCTGGGCATTAAGTCAAACAGAGCTTGTATGCCGTGTACAGGTACAGATGCCCATTCAGCTTCAACACGATACCACAGTTCATCAAGAGTAGTGACTGTCGTATTGTGACGAGCGCCGGCCGCGGTGGCCGACGGGACTGAGGCGCTTCAGTCACGGTCTGCACGGCCACTACGGTAGGGGTTTCGAATCCTCCCTCGGGCATGGGTATTTGTGCCGTCCTTAGTATAAGCTAGTTGATAAGTAGTTTGTAAGTTTAGGGACTGATGACCCCGTAGTTAAGTCCCATAAGCTTTAAAAACATATTGTGACGAGCCAGTTGCTCGGCCACTATTGACCAGTCGTTTTCAGTTCGTGAAAGATCTGCAGAATGTGCTGGCCAGGGCAGCAATCGAATATTTTCCGTATCCAGATAGGCCCGTACAGGACCTGCAAATTGCGGTCGTGCTTTATCCAACTGAAATGTATGGTTTCGCAGGGATCGAATGAAAGGTAGAGCCATGGGTCGTAACACATCTCAAATGCAAAGGCCACTGTTCAATGTGCCGTCGATGCGAACAATAGGTGACCGAGACGGGTAACCACTGCCCCCCCCCCCAATACTATCACGCCGTATGATACGCCAGAATGGCGATGACGAATACACGCTTCTAATGTGCGTTCACCGTGATGTCGACAAACACAGATGCGACCATCATGATGCTGTAAACAGAACCTGGATTCGTAAATGAAGGCTTCCGCGGCCGTTGTCATTGTTTATAAAACTCTTCTGGGTGTTGGACCGCATCGTCAATATATCAAATACTTCACCGATACCCAGAAGATGGCCGTTTGCAATAGTGGCCGAAACGTCGGTGAAGTATTTGATATATTGAGAGTTTTATAAACAAGAACCTGAATTCATCCGAAAAAATGACTTTTTGCAATTGGTGCATCCAGGCGCTCCTGTCTGTGATGCAGCGTCAAGGGTAACCGCAGCCATGGTCTCCGAGCTGATAGTCCATGCTGCTACAAACGTCGTTCAAATGTTTGTAGAGCTTATGGGACTTAACTACGGGGTTATCAGTCCCTAAACTTACAAACTACTTATGAATGAGCTACAACTAAGGACGGCACAAATATCCATGCCCGAGGGGAGATTCGAACCCCCGACCGTAGTGGCCGTGCAGACCGTGACTGAAGCGCCTCAGACCCCTCGGCCACCGCGGTCGGCTACAAACGTCGTCGAATTGTTCGTGCAGATGATTGTTGTCTTGCAAACGTCCCCATCTTTATCGAGACGTGGATAGACGATCCGTTACAGCCATGCGGATAAGATGCCTGTCATCTCGATTGCTAGTGATACGAGGCCGATGGGATCCAGCACGGCGTTCCGTATTCCCCTCCTGAACCCAGCAATTCCATATTCTGCTAACAGTCATTGGATCGCGAACAATGCGAGCAGCAATGCCGCGGTACGATAAACCGCACTCGCGATAGGCTACAATCTGACGTTTCTCAAAGTCGGAAACGTGATGGTACGCATTTCTCCTCCTTACACGAGGCGTCACAACAACGTTTCACTAGACAACTCAACTGTTGTTTGTGTATGAGAAATCGGCTGGAAACTTTTCTCATGTCAGCACGTTGTATGTGTCGAATGCTCTGAAAAGCCAATCATTTGCATATCACAGCATCTTCTTCCGATCGGTCAAATATTGCGTCTGTAGCACGTCATCTTTATGGTGTAGTAATTTTAATGGACAGGAGTGTAATAGCTACAGGAAAAAGGCGTTTTTATTTCCGAAGTGAACAAAGTCGACTCTTGCTGCGGAAGACGTTCTCACAAACTTTATATCAATTCTTAACGACGTCAAAGACAGATAAAGTTGACGACCAATTTCCAAGCAAAACTCAAATAACAATGACATACAACATTATTTTATTTTCTTTATATAATTTACTACATATCTTGTTGATTAAAAACTCAATTACTACTCAGATTTACAGATTTTCTATAGAAAAAATTGTTGCTTACAATATTTTCAACGTGACTTTCATTTCCACATCCATCACCAATTGTATCAAAATAGATACCATGATCCTCGAGGTTCCACCTGATGTTTTGCGAAACAAAATACAAATAAAGTTTCCTATTGGTAATTCGGTTGAGGAAGTGGTGGTAATATGAAACAGGGTTGTAATATGAAACACCGTAGCATTTGGAGACTAGTAATGTCATCTAGCACAGATTCAGTTATTACAACCGTAATGTTCTGTTTCTGTCACGAGAGGCAGCAGAGATCAGTGTCGTTGTGGTCTTCAGTCCGCAGACTCTCCACGCTACCCTGTCCTGTGCAAGCCTCTTCATCTGAGAATACGTACGGCAACCTACATCCTTTTGAATCTGCTTACTGTAATCGTTCCTCGGTCTCCCAGTACGATTTTTACCCCACACGCTTCCTTTTAACGCTATGTTGACGATTCCTTGATATGTCAGAATGTGTTCCAGCAACCTATCTTTCTCTCAGGATATTCCAGAAAGTCCTTTTCTCCTCAATTGTGTTTAGCACTTCCGAATCAGTTACGTGATCTAAATTCAAATGTTGAAATGTTTGCAGAGTTTAACTAAGGGTCATCAGTCCCTAAACTTACAAACTACTTAGGAACTAGCTAATACTAAGGATGGCACAAATTTTCATGCCCGAGGGGGGATTCGAACCCCCGATCGTATTGGCTGTGCAGACCGTAACTGGCACGCCGCAGTCCCCTCGGCCACCGCGGCCAGCTCACTACATTTCATTAACCTCGGTTTACTCTTGTAATTTTCATCTTATACTTTCCTTTCAAGATATCATACATTCCGATTAATTGCTCTTCCTGGTCCTTTCATGTCTCTGACAGAATTACTATATCGTCAGCACACTTCAAGGTTTTATTTCTTCTCCCTGAACTTTAATTCCCTCTCCAAATTTCTCCTTGCATTCCTTCACATCTTACTTTATGTACAGACTGAACAACACTGGGGAAATGCTACAACCCTGTCTTACTCCCTTCCTAACCAGTGCGATCCTTTCATGTCCCTTCTGGTTTTTGTACAAATTTAACTCTTCGCTTCCTACATTTAACCCCCGCTACCTTCAGAATTTGAAAGAGTGTATTCCAGTGAAAATCGTCAAAAGCTTTCTCTAGTTCCACAAATGCTAAAAATGTAGGTTTCACCTTCCTTAATCTCTCTTGCATGTTCCTAAATTTCTCCTAAATCCAAAACGATCTCAGCAAGGTCGGTTTCTACCAGAGATCAGTATCTCATTTTTATGGCCTTGAGTAGACGCACATTGTTTTCTAACTTCCCAATATTTTGCAACGTAATATTACATTTTTTTCTACTATATTTATTGAGAACTTAGGCTACTGTTTCTACCTTACGATTGTGTAATGGAATAAACCTACTTATGATAAATTTAGATACTTGAAATTGTTTATCGAAAGTTTAGTCTCTTTGGTTAGTTTTGAAAATGGCGCTGGGTAGAAATATAAAACACGCTGTTCCCTATTACGACCCCTTTTTTGTTTTGTAGGTAACACCATGTCAAGTAGCAGAGTAATGCATGTAAAATAACTGGATTGCGACAGAAATGACGTACTGAAAATATGGCTCAAGCAATAATTCTCAGGAATAAAACTAAAACTATAAATTGACCTGCAAGATGTTTCAGCTTAGCAAAACCTACACGTTTTAGAAAGGTGGTTAGAAAGGGTACATATTTAAATTAACACAAGAAAAATTAGGAAGAAAACCAATTCTACCACAAGAAATAATAATAATAATAATATGGTTTTCTGTTCCATTGGACCCAATTGAGGAGTGAGACTCCATGGTCATGGACAAGTCAATACATGAATTTTTACACAAGAATGGTAATAGGAAATTTTTAAGTAGTTCTATGCACACGACAATCTTAAGACAAAGTGAAAAAATTAATAATGAAAAGAATTAGCTTAATTGTTTAACTTTTCTAGGAGTTCCTCGACAGAATAGAACTAGTGAGCCATGAGGTAGCTCTTCAATTTAGATTTGAAAGCGTGTGGGTTAGTGCTAAGATTCTTTAGTTTTTGTGGCAGCTTATTGAAAATGGATGCTGCAAAATACTGTACACGTTTCTGCACAAGTGTCAAGGTGGTGTGATGCAAATCAAGATTCAACATCTGTGTAGTATTCACCGAATGAAATTTACTAACTCATGGGAATAAGCTGATATTATTAACAAAAAACGACATTAAATAAAAGACGTATTGTGACACCAGTGTCAAAATTCCCATACTACTGAAAAGGGATCGACATGACGTTCGTGAACTTACACCACATATTGCTCGAATCGCCAGTTTTTGAGCCAGAAATATCCTTTTTGCATCAGGCGAGTTACCCCCAAAATATAATGCCGTACGTCATAAGTGAGTGAAAGTAAGCGTACTTTTCGTATTGAAAAATCACTTATTTCAGATATTGTTCTAATGGTAAATATAGCAGAATTTAGTTTTGGAATAAGAACCTGAACATGGGCTTACCACGACAGCTTACTGTCTATCTGAATACCTAGAAATTTGAACTGCACAGTCTTATTTATCATATGCCCATTATGTGTAATCAATACGTCAGCTTTCGTCAAATTATCTGTTAGAAATTGTGAAAACTGAGTTTTACTGTGATTTAACATCAAATTATTTTCTACAAGCCATGAACTTATCTGTTGAACTGCATTATTTGATACTGTGTCAATATTACGAGCAACATCTTTCACTACCAAGCTCGTATCATCAGCAAACAAAAAATATTTTAGTCGCCTGTTATATTCGGAGGCATATCATTTATATAAATAAGAAACAGAAACAGTCCCAAAACAGACCTCTGGGGCACCCCACACTTAATTGTGTCCCATTGATATTGTACGTCATAGCCATTTTCTACACTGCGGAGAATTACCTTCTGTTGTCTATTATTAAAGTAAGAGGTGAACTAATTATGAGCTACTCCTCGTATTCCGTAATGTTCCAACTTATGCAACAATATTTTGTGATCAACACAATCAAACTCTTTTGACCTTGTTGAATATTTATTTCTTTATTTTATCTGTTCCAAAACGGACCCCTGGGGCACCCCACACTTAATTGTGCCCCATTGCGATTGTACGTCATAGCCATTTTCTACACTACGGAGAATTACCTTCTGTTGTTTATTATTAAAGTAAGAGGTGAACCAGTTGTGAGCTACTCCTCGTATTCCGTAATGTTCCAACTTCTGCAACAATATTTTGTGATCAACACGATCAAACGCTTTTGAACTTGTTGAATATTTATTTGTTTATTTTAAATCTGTTTCCTATTATACCCCTTTTCAAATGGCCCTAATTTACATCAAATTAAAAAAATCTATTGTAATTATTTAACATGTTAATTTTTCATCAAAATTATTATTTATCCTTTTTCCCAGATATATAGTCTGTTCTGTTAAATAACAATCTTTCTCTTGGAATGCGAGCCAGATATCACAATAAAATTATGCCATTTCCCTTCCAATGCGTATTAGAATGCTAGTAATAAGGATGAAAATGCATTTTGGAGCGCTCTCGCCGCGATAGCAGGAAAGCAGCTCCGTGTGCTGAAGTGGGATTCAGCGAGCGCTGGTACGTGCGCAGAGAGGCGGCGCAGTCGTCTGTTCGCTAGTGCGCATGCGCAGACGTGACGTCTGGCCTGACGGCTCATGAGTGCTGAGACAAACTGCAGCACCAGATCAATATTTCTGCGTGTAACGGTTGCGGAAGAATAGTAAAAATGTTCAAATGTTTGTACAGCTTATGGGACTTAACTACGGGGTCATCAGTCCCTAAACTTACAAACTACTTAGGAACTACCTTATACTAAGGACGGCACAAATATCCATGCCCGAGGGGGGATTCGAACCCCCGACCGTAGTGGCCGTGCAGACCGTGACTGGAGCGCCTCAGTCCCCTCGGTCACCGCGGCCGGCAAAGATGAATAGTATATGACTAATATTGCGGCGTACAGAGTCAAATAGCGCGCTGACTTAGGTGTCTTCCGAGTTCTCTCTCAAACCTACTTGTGTGAGGCTCGTATTCATATAGCTCTGGGTCGAAATTTTTAATTTCTGTAAATAAAATTAATATTTTTTAAACGTTATATTTACTACCTGCAGTGAATACATGCAGTTGGCAACGCTGTTATGAATTACCCTGAAGGTCTTACTGACAATACAGTATTACTTGGTATTTAATTAATGGAAATCATACAAAGGTTGACTTGTTTGACGTAAAACTTCAATCACAAAGAACATTAGTAATGTTTAGCTAACATGCGAGTAAAGTGCGCTTTTCAGCCAAGCGGTTTCATTGCTCGCTTGTGTAGAACGCAGATGACGTGGTGGAGATGTTGCTAAGCTCCGTTATTTCCATTGTCAGTCACGTTTTGTACGTTCGCTAAAGAAGTGTTTCGCGGTGTATTTCTTCATGAAAGTGCGCGTTACGTACTGTGCGAGCACCATGGAGGTGGCAAGAAAAGTGAGTACACGAGGAAATTTAGAACGAAAGTGTATGAAAACAGTTGGATTTGCGGATGTGATATTCGCAATGTACTTTTTTTGCTTTCCATGTTTATTGTTTGGGAACAGTGATGCGTGGAGTACAGTGGGAGGGAAAGGAAATCATAAACATAGAAATAACATACTTGATCTTAGTTCATTAGGTAAAGCTAATATCGGTTTTAAGTCGTGCTTTTTATTTTACTATATTTTGTTTCCTTTTTTTTCCTTTATTGTGTTTTCACACCAGCTATTACACCAGTAGGCTGGCAGCAGCTCCAGAGGCTGCTCTTCAGCCGAGAGAATAAAATACACGGATGAGATGAAAATTAAAATAAAAGACAGGCGATAAAACAACAGAGGAACAATGACATAGACATGGTGACAATTCGAAGTACAGGGAGACTAATTAAAATACACGGTGCGACACTTGTCTGGTTGAGGTGGACGCAGTTAAAAAACATACACTTCACTGGAGCACAGCACACAACACTTGACGTAGCACTGTTAAAACTGTCGGTCCAGGACCCCGAGGAGGGTTGGGAGGGGGGGGGAGGGAAGCGTGGGGGAGAGGAAAGACGGCGGGGAACAGGGCGGCAGGGATGAGCCGTAGGGACTCCAGGGCAGGGAGGGGGTAGCCAAGCGGGGGAGTGGAAGGGGAGAGGGGAGAGGGGGCACTTTATCTATGGGTGGGGGATCAGAGCTGGTAGGACGGGTATATGTCGGAACTGAGGACGTCATCAGGGAGGGGGAGGCGGCGGAAATTACTCTGGGAGAGGACATGGAGGGTGTGGAGATGAAGGGAAGGGGGTATAACGCGGTAGAGGCGTGGCAGAGGCCCAGAGTTGGTAAGGATGGGGTGGACCAGGGGGTTGCGGGAGTCTATTTTACGGGTGGTATAGAGGATACGGATACGCTGGAGATATTCGAGGAGGTGGGGAAACGGGATCAGGTCATACAGGATCCGCGTGGGGGAAGGGAGCCGGATGCGGTAAGCGAGGCGGAGGGCGTGGCGCTCGAGGACTTGAAGGGTTTTATAGTAGGATGTGGGAGCGGAGATCCAGGCGGGATGGAAGCTGCAAAGGACATATTTTGTTTCCTTTTTATTTTTGTAGTATTGTAGCACACTGGTCAAATTTTGTACGAGCCGCCACTGCCCCGTACTACAGTTTCTGTGTGGTATGCGACAGTTTCCCGGCTGTGTTAGTGTACATGTCGATGAAGACAGAGGGAAATCGGATCTGTCGTGCGTAGGCGGCAGCCGCGCTGGCCGGAGTGGCGGCGGAATGTATTCACAGCAGTGGCGCCACAGCAGTGGCGCCACCTGCGAATGAAGCGGTCTGCAGAGTCACCTGGCGGCCGTCCACTGAAATATACATGCGCCGCGCTGGAGGCTGGAGGGGCTCGTCACTGCAGCTGACACTCACCACCGCCGAAATTCGTATTTCAGAGGCACGAAATACGCACCACAGGCAGGGCCGTTAGCACCAAATCCCCGCGTCATTCTTTCGCACCGCAAAGCAGCCACATTCCAGGTCGTTTGTTTTTCATTGCCTTTTACCCATTCTCCACGACTTCTGAACTACGTGCAGAACTGTCGCTTTGGTAGGGAGGAAGGAATTTTCGTTACATTTATCTGTAGGTATACTTCGCAACGATTGACAAACGTGCCAATTCGATTGGATTCATACAACGAAAGTTTAGAGTTGATTCGGATATCTGCATGTCAGCTTTGCTTTCACACTTATCTACATCTACATCGATACTCTGCAAATCACATTCAAGTGCCTGACAGAGGGTTAATTAACCACTTTCATAACTTTTCTCTACCGTTCCATTCTCTAATAGCGCGCGGGAAGAAAGGACACCTAAATCGTTCCGCTTTCGATCTGATTTCTCTTATTGTATTGGGATGGTCATGTCTCCCTAAGTAGGTGGGCGCTAGAAAAATATTTTCACATTCAGAACTAAAAGTCGATGAATGAAACTTCGCAAACTGATCACACCGCAATGAATAACGTTTTTCTTTTAATGATTTCCACCCCAATTCGTGCAATATTTCCATGACGCTTCCCCCCCCCCCCCCCCCCCGTAACGTGATAGAACAAAACGAGCTTCCCTCCTCTGAACCTTCTCAATGTCTTCTGTCAGTCACACCTGTTGAGGGTCCCACAAGGGGCAACAGTACTCCAGGAGAGGACGCACAAGTGTGATGTAGCCAGTCTCATTGGTGGAGCTGGTGCATCTTCGAAGCGTTCAGCTGATGAAACGTAACGTTTGGTTCACCTTCCCCACAATATTTTCTATGTGTTCTCTCCAGTCTAAGTTGTTCGTAATTGTAACTCCTAGGTATTTGGTAGAATCTACGATCATAACGTTTGACAGATTTATCGCGTAATTGAAGTTCAGCGGATTTCTTTTAGTGGTCATGTGTATTACTTCACACTTTTCTTTATTTAGTGTCAATTGCCAATTTTCGCACCATGCAGAAATTTTGCTTTTCAGTTGCTTTTGATCCTCTGTTGACGTCACTAACCGATAAACGACAGCATCATCCGCGAACAATCTAAGGGAGCTATTCAGATTGTCTCCTAAATCGTTTATAAACACGAGGAAGAGTAGGGGACCTATAACGCTTCCCTGTGGAACGCCAGATATCACTTCCGTTTTTCTCGATGATGGGCTTGGTTGAGGATTCGAATTCCGCCTTGGGCATGATTCTTTGTGTTGTCCTTAGGTTAGTTTACCTTAGTTTTAGTAGGTTATAAGCTATGGACTAATACCACACCACACAGTTGAGTTCGATAGATTTACTAACATTTGAATTTTTTTGACATAGCTGTCGGGACACCTTATATAGGGTGGTCCATATATAGTGACCGGACCAAATAACTCACGAAATAAGCATAAAACGTAAAAAAACTAAAAAGAACAAAACTTTTCTGGATTGAAGGGGGGCCGGCCGCGGTGGCCGAGGGGACAGAGGCGCTCCAGTCACGGTCTGCACGGCCACTACGGTCGGGGGTTCGAATCCCCCCTCGGGCATGGATATTTGTGCCGTCCTTAGGATTAGCTAGTTCATGAGTAGTTTGTAAGTTTAGGGACTGATGACCCGTAGCTAAGTCCCATAAGCTATACAAACATTTGAACATTTGATTGAAAGGGGAAAACAGATGGCGCTATGGTTGGCCTGCTAAATGGCGCTGCCATAGGTCAAACGGATATCAACTGCATTGTTTTAAATAGGTACCCCCATTTGTTTATTTCATATTTGTCTAGTACGTAAATTATTAATGTTTTATTTGGAACACTTTTTTAGCTTTGTGATAGATGGCACTGTAATATTCACAAACCTATTACTCACAATTTTAGACGAACAGTGGGTAACAGATAGGTTTTTTAAATTAAAATACAGAACGTAGGTACGTTTGAATTTTATGTGCAAGGATTATGATATGAAGATCAGCATCTCCAAAACGAAAGTAATGTCTGTGGGAAAGAGATTCAAACAGATTGAGTGCCAAATAGGAAGAACAAAGTTAGAACAGGTAGACAGTTTCAAGTACCTAGGATGTATTTTCTCACAGGATGGCAACATAGCGAATGAACTGGAATCGAGGTGCAGCAAAGCTAATGCTCAGCTAAGATCTACTCTCTTCTGCAAGAAGTAAGTAAGTGCCAGGACTAAGTTAGCAGTGCTCCGCTCTATTTTCGACCAACTTTGTTGTATGCGAGTGAAAGTTGGGTGGATACAGGTTACCTTATTCATAAGGTAGAGGTTACAGGTATGAAAGTAGCAAGAACGATTGCAGGTACCAATAGATGGAAACAATGGCAGGAGGGTGTACATAATGAGGAAATCAAAGAAAAACTGGGAATGAACAACATAGATGAAGCAGTTAGAGCGAACAGACTGAGATGGTGGGGTCATGTTACACGCATGGGAGAAGCAAGGTTACCTAAGAGACTCATGAGCTCATCAGTGGAGAGTAAGAAGAGTCGAGGTAGACCACGAAGAAAGTACTTAGATTCGGTGCAGAATGATTTTGAAGTGAAATGCATAACATCAGACGAGGCATCAATGTTAGCATTGAATAGGGATCATGGAGGCATTTTATTAGAGGTACTATGCTCCAGACTGAACGCTGAAACTCATAATCAGTCTCTAATGATGATGATGATAGTGATGATGATGATGATGGTGATGATGGTCTAATGTCATACATGTACTTTTGTGAAATTAATATACATTATGATGACGCGTGCTGTTACGCATTATTACCTGTAATTACCTCATGACTTCAATAAATGCTGAAAATGATGTCCTTCAACTTCAATGCATTTGGCAATACGCGTAACGAAGTTGCTCTCAACATACAGTAGCTCTCCTTCAGTAATGTTCTCACATGCATTGACAGTGCGGTTACGCATGTTTTCAAGTGTTGTCGGTGAATGAATTTTCCGCACACAAAGAAATCTGGGGATGTAAGGTCCAATGAACGTGCGGGCCATGGTATGGTGCTTCTACGACCAATCCACCTGACATTAAATATTCTATTTAAGATAGCTTCAATTGCACGCGAGCCATGTGCCGGACATCTATCCATGTTGAAAGTACATCTCCATTCTGTCATGCAGTGAAACATCTTGTAGTAAAATCGGTAGAACATTACGTAATAAATCAGCATACATTGCATCATTTAGATTGCCATAGATAAAATAGGGGCCTATTATCCATAATGCCGCACCATACATTAACCCACCAAGGTCGCTGATGTTCTACTTATCGCAGCCATCGTGGATTTACCGTTGCCCGGTAGCGCATATTATGCCGGTTTACGATACCTCTGTTTGTGAATGACGCTTCGTCACTAAACAGAACGCGTGATTCAGATGGACAGTTTTTACTCAAAGAAACATGTTATTTTACGATGTATACGATTTTGGAAGGGATGCCGATCTGTCAATGAGGAAGCGGCCAAGGAACAAAAGTGGTGGGTAGTGTGTGTTTGGGAGAGAGCAGGTGAGCGAAGGGTTCGCGGGAAACGGAACTCCATATCTAGGCAGGATGACCCTCCTGGATGACAGCAGTGGTACGTTAGGGCAGAGTGTTGGGGTTTGCGTAGCGAACGGTCGCTTCTCGAGATTCTAAATTTGCTGAGAAAAAGTGTACGCCAGTACAGCTGATACGTGTTTCTGTTGTTATACAAGAACTTACGAGTGTAGAAATGGTGTTCGGGAAACTTAAATTATTTTTAACTGTTGACAATTTCATGTTGACTGCTCGCGAAATTTACGGTGTTTCTGTGTTTCTTAAAGTTATGATTACTTAGTTGGGAAAAAAGTGCTACTAATTTTTTATCTCAGACAATGCAACTGTTTAACCAATTCATTCTATTTATGATGAATAATTCATCTGACCCGTTCCAATAAGGAACCAATTTCATTGAATAAACCTTGTTCAGATAAACCTATGACTTTGAGTATATCATTTGCAAATGTTAGAATAAAACCCTACAGCCTATGCATAGAGCGTTTTTAACTACAGGACCACAGGTAAAATATAATATTTGCAACTAAGTTAGTTGCTGGGCCATGAAAGCAAATGTGTACTGTTCGACTCTAAGATAGCATCGAGACAAACTTAAAAATCTGAACCGTACATGTCCGAATATTCTTATATCGTATAGTCACACTATCTTTAATCTTAGCTGTGATAAACGCGGTGAAAGACAAACCACAAAGTCGCATTATTCATTATTTAAGCAAATAAATCATCAGTGAATTGCAAAATGTAGGAAGGTTTACTAATTTTTATTGCCGGCAGCGTATTTCCTTACCGAACGACCCTCTTACAGAGCGGGTGAAAAACGTACCGTAAATCCTTGTGTACGAGTTCTACCTACTCTTATTTTGTTACAAAGATGTAAGTTAACGCTTACAAAATATTTGCTTATTCAATGAAGAAAATTGGTGATTTACATCCATTAAAATTATCTTATCCTCAAGCAAATACTGAAATGTCCATCTTCGAGAATAGTAATTTCCATCTGAAACCAATGGACATCATTTTTTAAGAAATAAAACGTAGTAAAGATTTGTTGGTAACAGTCAGTACGTATTTTTTTTCTTCGTTGGTATTTTAAAGCCACCAGAGGTGGCAGGCTGGCAGCAGCTTCATTGCTATTTTTCAGCCGAGTATATTTTGACAAGTCGATAAAAACATAGAAAGGTGATAAAATTTGTTGAATGTAAACACTAGAATGGAGAGTAAAATTGAGAGAACAGACAGAGAAAAGAATTTGAAGTAAAATATAATCAGAATTAAAACAGCCATGGTGGTTAAAATCACACATAGATAGTAGTTAAAAATCCAGGGTGGTTAAAATTACATTTTTGGAGCACACTACACGAAGACACTGCTTAAACACATGTCAGCACTAATATTCTGCCTTATCGGCGGCTGCTTAAGTATTAAAACACCACTGAGAACCAAGCACTAACACTGTGGGAAAGGGGGAGGAAGGGGAAGAGCGCTGGGAAGAGGATGCGAATGCTGGACCCGAGCGGTGTGTTCCCTGCTCTAGGTCAGGATGAGGCGTGGAACCTGGTGGAGCGACAAGGGACGCTAGTGAAACGGAATTATAGTTGACACCTTTTATTCCGTAACATACATAAGTTTGATGAAGGCGCTAGCTCGACAGGAGCTAGAGTAGTAGGTGGCGTCGCCTTCGAGCTGCAACCTTGGTGCATCGTATGATGGTAGTGCCCGCGCTGCGCCGCGCCGCGTTGCCGGAAAGCGATGCGAAGGTTGCACGGCCACTACGGTCGGGGGTTCGAATCCCCCCTCGGGCATGGATATTTATGCCGTCCTAGTTCGTAAGTAGTTCATAAGTAGTTTGTAAGTTTAGTGACTGATGACCGCGTAGTTAAGTCCCATAGACTATACAAACATTTGAACATTTTTTTCGATGCGAAGGCCTTCACCAGGCTATGCCGCGGCCAGTGGATCCACGCAGGGACCCCTCTGAAGTCAGATGTCGTGCTGGTTTCCGACTCGGGACACCGGCTGACCGGACTAGCATCAGAGTGCTAACTCGACGACAGGAACATTGGTCTTTAGTAACCAACCACTAAAGACTGCGCTCGCATCAGTCAGCCACCATAGAGGTGTGAAGTCGTCAGCACAGTGGATCACCATCTTCCCAGATGTTTAGTGTGAAGTATGGCCTCGACCAGACTACATCTCTTAGCTGCCTCTATCAGCTATCCGTATGTACCGCTATCTGTAACAAAGACTGAGCACAACGATTAGGCCAGTGAATTGACGACTACCTCTTGGGCATCGTCGATTCAGAAAACCAATTCACTGCTACTTCTAAATGTGTTCCCTTTAAAAATGCAGTGTTCGTCCGATGTGTCTTTACCGCTGACGCATCCGCGGTCTTATTCACTCTTGTGACAGAGTTACGTGTAGTTATGAAATGTTTACTACCTGCGTCTCTGTCTGACAGCCATTTAACTCACACACAGTTCGCTGACGGTAGGCTTTCCAACTTGCCGACGCAGCGGCTGCCGTCAGCACGGAAGGCGGGTGAGCATTTCTGCTACCGGCTGCTGACCTTATTCCGTCTTGCTAAAGTGAGCAAACCAAGATCTTAACACATTTCCCTGTCACAATGTTTGCGGCGTAACAGGAGGAAGAGAGGGAGGAGGCGGGGAAGGCGCAAGGACTCACCATAGGAAGGAGCTGGGAGAGGAGAGCCAAGCGTGGGAGTGGACAGGATGGGAGGGGGGAAGAAGTACGAATACGGAGGTGGACTAAGGTTGAAAGGACGGAGGGCGTCATCCGGGAGAGGGAGTTGGCGGAAGTTACCCTCGGAGAGGACGTGGGGAGTGTGGAGGTGAAGGGAGGGAGGGATAACAAGGTATCAGCGTGGCAGAGGCCCAGGATACAGCAAGAGATGGGAGACGACCGGGTGGCGAGATTCTATTTTAGGGCACACATAGCGGAGGCGGAAGTGTTCAAGGAACTTCAGAGGTTAGGAAAGGAAATCAAGTTGTAAAGGGTCCGCGTGGGGACGGGACGCGGATACGATAAACGAGGCAGGCAGTATGTAAGGAACAGGAATTATTTATCTTGGAAGAAATACCTGACAGAGTCTGGTAACATCATTCCTTATTACAACTGAAGCGGAAAAATTGTTTTACAGATGAAGAATAAACATAAGTTTAGGGACTGTAAAAGCTTGCCACTGCTATCTATCTTATTACGATGGTCTCATCCAAGACGATAGTTATAAATTTTTCTGAGAAATTGAATATCTGTTGGCCGACATTAAATGTATCATTGCTTATTACAACTGAAGCGGAAATATTGTTTTACAGATGAAGAATAAACCTAAGTTTAGGGACTGTAAAAGCTTGCCACTGCTATCTATCTTATTACGATGGTCTCATCCAAGACAATAGTCATAATTTTTTCTGAGAAATTGAATATCTGTTGGCAGACATTAAATTCATTTCGATAATACACTATGAGAAATGGTTCGATATACCGCACACTTACACAAAAATCGTATAGGGATCACAAATTAAGAAGCTGCTTTCAAAGAAATGGGGTTATTTGGTGCAATTTCATCTGCGAGTGGTTGCGAAAGAAGGTAAACGGGATACATACGCTGGTAAAGTACTGCTTTTGTACTATTTTTAATAATTGAAAACAGTGTGTTACTTCGTATTGTAAGTCAGGATCTTCAAGGTTCGTTATTTCAAAACCGTCAGTGACCTGAAAAAGCGAACATCATGTAGCCATGGTAAAATAGAGGCGTTAGAACGGAATATTTCTGAATTAGGCGTCAGCTAGGACGACGATTTGGGCAGTGCAAACGTCCAGCCTGTTCTAAATACTTGTATTCTAAATTACTGTAGGGCAAACTCGGCTAATTTCGCAGTATGAAGGTTTTTTCCCTCTAGTATTTAAAAGAAATATATTACAAATGGAATTTTTGTTTCAAATGGTAAGTAAAAGTAGTTAAATATTGAAAGTTAAATTTCAGATATAAAAAGGCTTTCTTAAAATCGTGCTAATTTACCTGGAATAATAAGAACTCGGGCAATTTCGCACCACTACTCAGGTAATTTCGCATTAGCAGCTGGAATTCTAAAAAAATACTCTTGTGAATCAGAACATGATTTAATGTAACCAAACACATCATACACTTAACATCTACTGTATTTACCATTACTAAATTATTATAAGTAATGTAATCAAAGGTAATATGATTAATTAATTACATACTTCAATATAAAAATGAATAACAAAACAAACAAAACAAAGAAAATTTTAAATTCGAAAATGTAATTGAAGGTAGTTCTTAAAATCGGATTTTTTTTTCAAGTTGATCAGAATCAGCCTCAATGCATAAACGGCATGTGAACTGAGCTTTGTACGCCTTCAGTCTTTCGCAAGACAGATGAAACCAGCACTCGCACTTCAAACAACACATCCACTCTTTGCCATCATTATCACTTCGTAATTTCCACCACATGAGGAACAAATGTTATCATCCTTTGCTACATTTCTTATTAATCTTCTCCGTACAGGCATACATCATCTTGTCGAAGGAGCTACGTGTTCGCACGATTGCTGTTTCCCCAGTCTAGCTTTTGAGGTGCTCACTTTTCCTTGCTGCCTCTCTGCTGGAACATACCCTTTTGATTTCGAATTTTTTCCGTCTGCTTTCCTTTCTGCAGAGATCTTCACGCCTATTGCAACTAACCAAATCATTAAGAAGTTCACTACTGGCAAAAGTGAATTATGAGCAAACTATTAGTGTCAAAATGGCGAACAAGATCTTAAATTAAACAGAGGCCTGAGAAGAATCCATCTATAAAAGACTTATACTTGCACTTCAGGTTATATCGGCAGTATCGATAAAAAACCAGACAGCTTTCGCCGAACATGTGCTACACTGAAAATATTTTCAACAATACGGGAAAAAGTCCACAAGAATGCGCTCCGCTAGCTGTTTTCTCGACCACATACAGCTGATAGATGCTGCCATCTGTAGCACAGTGTTTGTACTTCACGTCAGCTCGTACAATTTCGCAGTGAAAGGATTTGTGTGGTACTGCGAAATTAGCCGTACTGCGAAATTAGCCGAGTTTGCCCTATAAGTTGTGAATGTATTGCTTCTTGAAACTTATAAAATTATTGCGATTTGATTATTTTTCTCTTTCTTCTTCTATATTTCTTTGATATTAGTACTTGTTATTTAATTAGTATTTTCTGTGTTAGTTATTAAGTTAAATATTGTGCAAAGTAAATGTTTAGCTAGACACTCTACAAACTCAGCTATAGCAATGGTGGAATATCGATAGTGACAGTGATAAGGTGTGTATGTGAGTATGACTGTGTATGTTTTTGTTTAAGTGTAGGAAAGGAGGAGCAAAGACGTTTGTTGTTGACTGTCTTGTCATACGAACGAGTCAGCGCGACACTAATTCGTCCAATGTGTACTGCAGTATTTCTTTCTTTTTAAAATTTATTATCGAACTGTGCCAATATTTATTGTGGTCAGTGCGCTTGTATTGTGTGAAACCGCCAACTGAACTGTGTCGTGTTATTCCGAAAATATGGCCGTTTCCGGACTGCACTGTACGAGGGGTGTTTAAAATGAAACTGCGTTCGCTTTTACTCTACCCGGTGTACGCAAACTAATTCTGAATTTCAGTGTGCAACCATATTGTGGCGAACTGCCGAATAAACGAAAGCGCCAACACGACCGACCGCATTGATACTGTGTAATGCGGACGTGACGATTCCCGCCAACAGTGGTGGATTCGCGATCGCGGAGTTTCCACTGTAATCGGACAGACTTTATATTTTCTAGCTGAATATTTTAGAATTGTTGGAAAGACAATGTTATCGCAATCATGGTGTAATAAAAGTGCACATAAGAAGCTCAACGTAACAATGATAACTTCATGCACTCTGCTGAGGGTTTACTTTACGCCATTGAGAAGTCATCTTCTATAAGACTAAACCTTGCCTTCTTGATAAGATGGTAAGCATCTCAGATCCGGAATCTCTTTCCGCACCTCTTCCGTTGCTGTGAGAGGTTATTACCACGTGTAGGGTGGTAACGTGTTCCAGTCTGTTTCTCCTTGTTGGCAGTCACCTGTATGTGTACACGAGGTGACGTCAATCCTGCCATGCAGTAGAGCTTTAAGCAACTTGTAGATGACCTGCAACAGACTCGGTAAGCATATTCAGCATAGAAAAGTACGGTGCCATTGCAGAAGATAATAATAATAATAATAATTTTATTGTAATTAGGGCATTAGACAATGTCAAATACATAATACAATACAGTTGATTATATGACACGTCTAGGTATGACAGCAGATAATGGCAAATACATAAAATAATACATTTGATAATATAACACAGTCTACTTACAAGCGTTACGTTTCTATTTTACAGTAGCTAAATTCCGTTATGTCGTAGAATGGGTGAGCAATTAACCAGTCATATCTTGTTTGCTTGAATGTGGCTTCTGGTAGATCCTGTATGTTTTGTTGGTCCTTATTAAATAATTTAAGGCCTAAAAGTTGATAACTGTTTAGTTATTTTGAGTCTGTGGTATGTGATGTAGTTGCATTTATTGCTTCTTGTGCTGTAGCAATTTACATTTTCTCTACGCTCTGCTTCAGGTAATTTCTTTTTGGTGTAAATTAAAACATAGTATATAGCTATATAAGTTACTTTCAGAACATTGGTTTTCAGTGAGCTTTATGTGAGGTTCGTGTAATTATCAAACTGCTTTCTTCTGCAAGATCAAGATATCATGCACACCACTAGAGTTTCCCCCAAAATAATACCATATTTTATTATGCTCTGGAAAAATAAAAATAGAAAGTTATAACTACTGGACACACAATCAATGAGACACCTTGACTAATAGATTACTCTTGATAATCTACCTCTAATATATTGTATGTGTTGACCCCAAGACAGATTATCATCTAAATATTCCCCCCGAAAACTTAACATCACATGTTTCATCTCTCAGAAGACCATCTGCTGGGTGTTATTTTTATTACGCAAGAATCCATTGGCTCTGAACCAACAGGACGTTTGAGAAATTGTCTTACAAACGTAAGTTTTAAGACTAGTTAAATCATTACTACGGTGCAGAAAAGTTGAATCACCTGAGAATAGCACAGTACTGGATTTAATGGATGCTGGTAGGTCATTTGCCATAATTAAAAACAAGAAGGAGCCCAATACAATTTCCTGTGGAATGCCTATCTTGTTTTGTACGGGACAGTTTTTTGCCAACACAAACTACTTGCCTACGGTTCTGTAGGTATGGTTCCAGTAGCTTAGGACTGCCACCCCTAATGCCATAGAAATTCATTTTTTCTAGGAGTGTGGTCTACACAGCCAAATAGTTTGCTTAGACTACAAAGAGTGACCTGAGAATAGCATTTGTCCTCAAACACTTTAACACTCTCTGTACCAGGCCTATTTTATGTAACTTTCCATAGAAACCGCGCAATTTTGCATAATATTGAAAAAAAAAATCTACAGTTAGGATTGTGTGAAATTAGTAGTATTTTGAAGCTTCACTTCTCTACTTTGATTACGCACGAAAAAAAACTACTTTGGAATGCATTGCTTTAAGGCACAGTTATAGAAATTACTTAGAGAATTTAGAAAAGTCATAAAAATAAGATAATGCAATTGTGATTTAAAAAATCAAATGTTTGTAAATCTATCGGACCAAACTGCGTGGTCATCAGTCCGTAGCTTACAAACTACTTAATCTAAGGTAAATTAACCTGAGAACAACAACAACAACAACAACAACAACAACAACACACACACACACACACACACACACACACACACACACACACACACACACATACCCATTCCTCTGGGAGGACTCGAACCTCAGACGGCGAGCAACCGCGCGCTCCGCAGTTAGGCGCCTTAGACCACTCGGCTACTCCATCGCTGCCAATTGTGATTTATTTTTAACCAATAGTATGGTACTACATTACATCTTTCAGTCTACAGTAACTGCATACAAATTCCACACACAATAGTATTGCTTTTTACTGTGGAAAATTTTCAAGCAAGGGTTCTAGACAGAGTCCAACGCCACACTGTTCATATTCGTACCATGTGTGGACGCATTTTGTAACTAAACATCTATAGAATATATAACGCTGGCCAAACCCGTAGAATTAATGACGCAGAGTTTTGGATTAAATTAAATGTAGCGGCCCGTAAATTTCACGGGTCTGGTGATTTTCGTGCGATTCTAGGCCCGTAAATTTTACTGGTTTGGCTGTTAGAGTGTTAAGTATGTATTTGCCTACTGAGTCCATGGCACCAACAGAAGACATTTTTTTTTCTGAAACCATATTGTGATGTAATAATTATCCTTAGATTTTCAAAATAAACATTTCACTGTTGGTAAATATACATTCAAATAGTTTAGAAGAGTCTAGGACAATGTATATTGGCCTATAACTACAGGGTGAGTTTTGCAGAACAGGTAATAATTGGTCGTTAAGAGCCACCTTGTGTCCCTCATATCCCTCATAGTGAGCAAATAATGTTGCTTCTCGTGACGGTTTTCATCATGTTACTTTTATAGTGGTTTTGAAGAGCTCTGATAACGGTTACTTCCAGCTGTTTAGGAGTGTGATAATACTACTGTCAGGTACCTGGCCAATCTATAAGTACATCGCCTATTCCTTGTCTGGTCAGATTATAATAATTGCAACTGTCATATTTATTTCCACTGATTCAGAGCTTGAACTCCGTAAAGCAAGGACTAGAACATATATTCCCCTTTCTGATTTCTGTGGTTTGTTGTTATTATAGCTTTTGAAGAACACTGGAGCCAGGAATCTTCCCTGAGATAGGCCATCCTACAATGGCTTCGTTGCCTTTGGAAGACAAGAAACCTGCAATTTTAAAGGAGGATACTGATAGGTCTAACTAGGGTGAGCTACGTAATCATACTGTACAACTTGGCATTGGGTAACAGGTGATGAGAAGTATTACAAGCTGTTATACGATCCACGAAGACCACAGCAAACGTGGATGTAGATTATATTCTACTACACTTCCATATACTGAAAGCAGTTTGTATTGGGTAGTATACGTGAAATAACCTATTTACAGACTGCTGCACAAACTCATTGCGTCAGCAAATGAACTGTTTCATATTTGATAGAAATTAAGTATCTTTCATCATCTTGAAGCGGTATATGATCGGAATCAAAATAGTGTATGAAGGAAAACATGTGATATTTGTAGATACGTACTAAAAACGTTCAAAGTGCAACCAAAATAGGGTATTTATCTGGATAAAACAATACTGACACGTTGTCGAACTCGCTGCGGTCATTATTGGTAAGAAATTATGTTTGGATTTAAACTCTCATTTACAGAATCACTGTTAGTGATCGTTTTGATTGGTAAGGCAAATGGATTATCATATCTTGGTTGAGTAGGACATGATAAATACACAGCCTACAAGTCTAGAAAATCCACAGATTGATTTTTTTTTAAACTTCTACTGAAATTGCACATAGGGAATAAATCCAACCAATTCCAAAATATAGATCCTGAAAATTTAATTTCAGCTACAAAAATAGATGACAGTTTTCAAGTAATTACAATCACACTATTTTTATTTGCAGGAAGTACAGTCTAGAGAAGCATATTTCAGCGCTTGTAACAAATTAGGTCACCTACTGTGTACAGTTTAAAAACTACTGTGGCATTATTTTATCGTACACACTTGATTTATGTCTCTGTTAAAATTTTAATATTGTCATTATAATTTATATATCGGTTCGGTGAGAAACTGAATGCATTTTAACCTCTGAAAAATGCGGAGGTTCAGTGTGCTTTTTTACTCAGTTATTTTACCATTTTTTTCTTTTTGTATGCAGTAGTAGCTTAATGGCTAGTTGACCAAAGAAAAATAACATGCCGAAAGAGTTGTTAACCCATAGGAGGGTATTTTGAATTTGTGTTTTATGGTTGGTTACGTTTAAATACAAGAACATAAATACCAGAATAAAAATATCTATTTATCTAGAAGACAATTGATTCTAGTGACATGAGTGGATTTATTTGTTATCTGCCCGTCATGCTTTCGAATGTCAGCAAAGTATGGGGTACTAATTTAGGGTGTTGAAATTTCTTCTGCCGAGAAATATTTAATTATCTTTCTCTGTGTCATAATGTAAGAAATAGTATTTGGTCGCACAGAAATTTAAAAGGAAGCGGGCCACGTGTTAAAGAATCCTTATGAGATAACGTATTTTATATCATAATACCTCAATTTCTTGTCTGGACATCCTCAGTGGCAGAAAAGTATATTTTCGGTTAGTTTTAATGTTCTTAAGGAGTAATGTGAGATAGTTTTCTGCAAGTTTGAAAGTGTTCTGACATGTCTGTCATGTCTTTATTGTGGTTTGGTTAATCATACACATATCGCAGCTACATTTCTAGGGAAGCCATTCAGTGATTTCAAAAGGAGTAAGCTGATCCCTCCACTTAAACCAGAACCATGAATACATTTGACAGACTTTAGTAAGATGCTGTAGTCGTTTGTTTCAATGGCGCAGGGAGACACCTTAAGACATTTTCATGGCAGCTATAATATTGAGAGACGCAACTCCAGTGTAAGAAAATTAATTTTCTACCTCCAGGGAGACTGCCTCCACTCTGAGAGGAATTCAGACGCATAATTAGAGATTAGACGGCATTAAAACCGTCTTGCGCAATTGTGTTACCCAGCGGCAGCATGAAATATTTCTCTAAAGCTAATTATTCTACTGCAATATGAGATGCCTGCGTTCCTTTATACACGGGCTTTAAGTATTAAATTACGAAAGACTCGTATAGTTAACGACCTGAAAATAAAACAGAAATTGCGCAGTACCGTAACAAGGAAGAAACAATTTTGCAGCACCCTTAATTATGAGCCCGGTATACGAGGGGGCAGCTCCAGAAGTATTCATTCTCTTTGCTTTGAGTTTGCCTGTATTGATTAAATCATCCCACTGTGATATAAAAAATGAGGACATAGGCATTTTCCCGATATTACTTTGAACCGCATGGTGTATATTACTTTCTTTGGTGAAATGAATGATAGGTACAAAATCCATTGAAGTCAACCATTTGTAATCTTGCCTGTTGCACCATATACAGCGTGTTTCACTAAGTGTGTTTGCCTCTGTAACTTATAAAATAATAGGTGACGGGAAATTTTAATGTGGTAGGTCAACAAAAGAAATGTTACACTTTCTGCGGAGCTATGGACATAGTTTATTGTATCATTTTCCAAAGAGTTACAGCACAAATATATATTTTTTTAAATGGAACAATAGTTTTTTCTATCGTGCATTGGATTTGTTGAAACCAGCTGCATTCAAATCAATTTAAACTACATTACTATCACTGTTAGTTTGGGAGCTACAATCCTTAAAAGTTCCGGGGGCGGAGGCTACGATAGCGTAGCTAACTGGCCGAGTGGCTATCCCCTGGGGATAGTCGTTTGTTTCAATGGCGCAGGGAGACACCTTAAGACATTTTCATGGCAGCTATAATATTGAGAGACGCAACTCCAGTGTAAGAAAATTAATTTTCTACCTCCAGGGAGACTGCCTCCACTCTGAGAGGAATTCAGACGGCCCACTGTCTCATGACCATCAGCCAGTGAGCTACGCTGTCGTAGCCTACGCCCCCTAAACTTTGAAGGGTTGTAGCTCCGAAAATTACAGTGATAGGAATGTAGTTTAAATTGATTTGGACGCAGCTGGTTTCAACGAATTCAATGCACGATTGAAAAAACTATTGTTCCATTTAAAAAATTATATCTTTGTGCTGTAACTCTTTGGAAAATGATACAATAAACTATGTTCATAGCTCCGCAGAAAGTGTAACATTTCTTGTGTTGACCTACCGCATTAAAATTTCCCGTCACCTATTATTTTATAAGTTACAGAGGCAAACACACTTAGTGAAACACCCTGTATGTTATTGTAAAGTGTTTATTCCAAGGACACTGATTTTAAATAAATTATTTCGACAGGCCTGTTTTGGCGTGAATTCCATCGTCAGTTTAAATTAGCGGCTGTTCTTCTACTTATAATATCGCTGTTTATGTGTTCTGTTTGGTTGTCGCTTAATAGCTGTATTGCGGTGTCGAGGCAGAACAAAATCACGGTGACTGATTGCGAAGCCCATACGCTTTTTATTTGCTTTAATCGGTGAAGTGAATTCACGAAAGTCTTAAATCTGTGAACTATATAAACAGGTACATAAGAAACTACGAGAACAAGAGTTCTAAAACATCTGTTAAATAACTAACGAGCAGAACAAATGAACAACGATATTACAAGAAGAAGAAGAGTTACTAATTTAACCTGACGATGTCTTTCACGCCGAAACAGGATTGTATAAATAAATTATTGAATTAAAAGCAGCGTCTTTGGAATGAATACTTCACAATTCAACCGAAGCTACAGGGTAGACAGTGTTGTCAATTTTGAGAAGGGGGAAATACCCACGCCCACGCACGTACACACGGGGTGAGAGAGTACCTTCTAAAAAAAGTGTAACAAACAGAGAATTTAGCTATACGTTTTCTCGGAAATGTTTTAGTTGTTCACCAACTTTGCTTACAATCTATTAACATAAGATAATATTGGAAAAATAAAGTAAATTTTAATTGTGTACTGCTGCTGTAACATTACTACAAGATTTCATGAACTGAAAGATTAAGAATAAGACAGTACAGAGCACAGAGTAAAAATATCTGTGGAGTGAGCATAGCCTACGGCGCATGTTCTCAACATCTGGCCGGGCTAGTCACGTGGTATTGAGACGACGCTGTTGGTTTACGTATTGTGATAGCAGCGAAAGTTTAATATTACACGTATTTGAGCTGTTTCACACACAAATTGTAGATGTTAGAAGGTGACTGTATAAGGCGTGGTTCTGTTTGGATTTGGTATTCCGTCCTTTGACCTGGCATATACAATTTAACATCACATAAGCGATATTGTTTACAGATGCGGAATAACTGATGTGTAACCTTTAAAAATTCTATGACCAGGGATCAATCCCAAGATTTTAGAAAATGGAGTTTTACTGTCTACCGGTGAGCCACGGAGCTACAATTAAGGAGCAACTACGGTGCAGTATTGTTATGGTGCGTGTACGAGCTAGGTCTACCTGTGAAAGTATTATTGATGAGAGGTATTACAAAAGTTGAAAAATTTCGATACGCAGTATTATAAGGTGATACACTGTGGGGCTATTTTCTATCAATATTTGCCCGTTTTTTACGGGAAAAGTGTAACTCTAAAGCATGTCTGAGTGAATTGTCAGTTCCATTTTCAACGGCAGATAAAATTTATACATGACAGATAAATTTCCTCCGTTCCACGCAGATTCTCAGACCCTTGCGTAAAGTACTTATGTACGAGTCTGTTTCCTGCAACATATTATTTTTCTATTTTAGTTTCCAGAAAAATGAAGAGGCAAAATATGGTTTCAAAAACTGAAAAGGAAGTATTTCATAAGTACCCTAAAGGGCACTCTAAAATATTTTTCAGGAGAGTGTTTGGATAGGAAAAGGTTCGGAAATGCGTGGTTGAAGCGTGATTCTGTGCAAATATTTTTTGACTTCCCACAGTATCTGTTATCGAGATTGTCATCATCAAAATCGCCGACAAAAAGCCACTATCACGTGCTCGTTTGTGTTGATATTATCATATTTATGATTTTTTTTTTTTTTTTTTTTTTTTTTTTTTTTTTTTTTTTTTTTTTAAGCAAACCGTGTAGACGTAAATGCGACACTAAACAGTATGTTACTCTCGACCTTTGTGTGTTTACATCTACAAGGGATACTCTGCAAATCACATTTAAGTGCCTGACAGAGGGTTCATCGAACTACCTTTATACTATTTATCTCCCATTCCAACAGCGCGCGGGAAGAAAGAACACCTGAATCTTTCCGTTTGAGCGCTGACTTCTAGTATTTTACTCTGATTATCGTATCTAACAATGTAAAGGGGAGACAACAATATATTTTCGCTTTGGAGTTACGTAAGCAGCCTACACCGTAGCGATAAGCGCCGTTGTTGTAATGATTCCCATCCCAGATCCTGTATCATTTCGGTAACGTTGTCTCCCCTATATCGTGACAATACAAAACGAGCTGCTCTTCTTTGGACTTTCGATGTCCTCCGACAAACCCACCTGATAAGGATCCCACACTGGTCAGAAATAATCCAAAAAAGAACGAACAATCGTAGTGTAAGCAGTTTCTTTAGTACTTTTGTTGCATCTTTTAGGGATTCTGCCAATAAATCACAGCCTCTGGTTCGCCTTTCCCACGACACTACGTGTTCTTTCCAGTATAAGTCTGAAGTAACAGTAATTTCTTTACCTTTGATTGATTTATCTTGTAAACAAAGATTAACGGATTTCTCTTCGTACTCATGAGGACGACTTCACACTTTTCATTATTTAGAGTCAATTGCCAATCTCTTAATTAGATCGTTCTGCAGTTGGTTTGGATCTTTAGATGATTTTACTAGATGGTAAATGACGGCGTCATTCGCATACAATCTAAGAGAGCTGCTTAGATTTTCTCCCAAATCGTTTATATAAGTAAGGAACAACGGGGAACCAATAACACTATCCAGTGGAACGATCGCCTCTGTTTTAGTCGATGCCTTACCATCGATTACTACAACTCTCTGACAGGAAATCCTCTATCCAGTCGCAAATTTGGGCGAAATACCATTATCACGCAATTTGATTAACAGGCATTTGTGAGGTGCAGTGTCAGAACCCTTCTGGAAATCAAGAAATACGGAATCGTTGTCGATAACACTCATCACTTCGTGTGAGTAAAGAGCTAGTTGTGTTTCGCAAGATCGATGTTTTCTAAATCTTCGGCCAAGGTATCACATTTTTAAGACGTCTATAAATATATATACAACGTTTTACGATACTTCAGTAGGTGTTGTGTGTGTGTGCGACTTGAGTGCAGAAGACGTTGCGGATAGAATTCTCGTTTTGCGCATCGCAACGCTCACTCTATGTGAGAGAGATTCTTAGAATCATCCTAATACGCGTTGTCTGCAATTTAAGAACGATCGAATGAATGTTAGGGTTCGCCATCTCGTCGGTGACGAGATAGAACAAAAGCACGGTGACATTGCATAGGCCATTCGCTTTTCATTTGCATTAATCGGTAAAGTGAATTCAGTAAGGTCTTAAATCTGTAGAAAATAAAACCGTGTCCAACATCTTCACTACCGCATTACTTCAATAATAAAAATATCTCAGATCTGCAAGTGTACATCAGCATTGTTGAAGTTAATGGCTACGACGTTACATCTACTTCTACTGTTATCTACACTACTGGCCTTTAAAATTGCTATACCAAGAAGAAATGCAGATGTTAAACGGATATTCATTGGACTAATATATTATACTAGAACTGACATGTGATCACATTTTCACGCAATTTGGGTGCATAGATCCTGAGAAATCAGTACCCAGAACAACCATCTCTGGCCGTAATAACGACCTTGATACGCCTGGGCATTCAGTCAAACAGAGCTTGTATGGTGTTGCTGATAAAACTCTTCTGGGTATTGGACCGCATCGTCAATATATCAAATATTTCACCGACGTTTCGGCCACTATTGCAAGCGGCCATCTTCTGGATGTTACCTTTTCTGCTGGATGAGGGAAAGCTGGTGTCTTAAATATTAAATGTTGCCAGTTATGATTGGTGGTTTCGGAGATGTTATCATTGGTGTTTGCTTTATTTCTTCCTATTGGTTGAAAAGGAAGTCCAGGATTGGTGTTTATATTAATGTTTGCCATTGGTTCAAACTGGCGAATGAGGAGCGGTGGTAGCAGTGACGTAGCACTGACGCCTAGCGCCGGCTAGAGCGTGCTGTTTGATGTATGTACGCGCGACCGCTGTTGTCTCCGGACGGGCCCCTATGGACTGCACTGCGCGCGGTGTCGTCGCGAAGCACTGCTACTGCTGGCAACCAAGACGCGGGAAGTCTATACCCGTCTTCTCTGTTCATATTTCCGAGTCGCTTGACTATTTCTATTGCTTCCCTGATTTTTCTCTTCAAAGTGTAGGGTTGTTTTGCCAGTACAGTGACTTCATGAAAACATATCTGTTTGCCGCACTCTTCCTGGTGTTTGCTACTGCCGACTTCGTATGCTGTCCCAGCCGAATGTACCTCTCGTGCTCGGCTATCCTTGTGCTAATCGGGCGCCCAGTTTCTCCAATGTACACCTGGCCACACTCACAGCCGATTTCGTAGACTCCAGCAGTGTGCAACTTATCAGTTTTGTCCTTCATTGAGCCTAGGACATCTCTCATTTTATTGTTGCTGCGAAATATAGGTTAGATGCCCTCTCGACGAAGAATTTTGCCCACTCGTTCGGTGACTCCTTTTACATATGGCAATAGGGCGATGGTTTGTCCTTCCTTTGGCTCTTCCCTTTTACTTCTATCATTAGATGTCATCGTTTGCTCAATCATCCTCTTACCATAACCGTTTGCTTCGAAGGTGGACCTGATGTTCTGTAATTTAGCTTTCAGGTGTTGCTCATCGCTAATCCGATGGGCCCTCTTAGTTAGAGTGTGGAGCATGGACTTCTTTTGTGTAGGATGATGGTGGGAAGTTGCGTGAAGGTACCTGCCTGTGCTGGTAGCTTTTCTATATACCCGATGGCCCAGTCTGCCCTCTGGCTTTCGGTAAACCTCTACATCGAGGAAAGGGAGCACCCCATTCTTCTCAATCTCCATGGTGAACTGGATCTTGTTGTGTTGTTGATTGAGGTGTTGATGGAAATTCTGCAGCTCCTCTTCTCCATGAGGCCAGATGACAAATGTGTCGTCTACATATCGCAGCCAGCAATTTGGACGTAGTGGTGCGGACTGGAGAGCTGTTTCCTCAAATGCCTCCATGAAAATATCGGCTGCAACGGGCGAGAGAGGTGAACCCATTGCAACTCCGTCCGTCTGTTCATAAAATTTCCCTTTCTACCTGAAATAGGTGGTCGTTAAACAATGTTGCATCAATCGCAAACGTCGGGTGGAACACGTTCCTCTAGGATGTTCATGGTATCCGACACTGGTACATTTGTAAATAAGGACTTCACGTCGAAGCTAACCATCAAATCCGTGGTGGAGATTCGTTTTTCTTCTAAAAGTGCTACAAAATGCGTTGAGTCCTTGACGTAAGAGTCCGTGTGGCCCACGAGATGTTGGAATTTCGGTACCAGCTCTTTTGCAAGTCGGTAAGTTGGTGAGTCTATACTGCAGACAATAGGCCTCAGGGGGAAAGACTCCCGGTGGATCTTCGGAACCCCATAAATCCTTGGTGCTTGTGGGACTTGCGGGTTGAGTCTTCTGGCCGTGTCGAAGTTCATTCTGGTTTTCTTAAGCAGTGCTTGCGTCTGTTTTATAACCTTGGCCGTATGCTTGTATGGTGTGTACAGGAACATATGCCCATGCAGATTCAACACGATACCACAGTTAATCAAGTGTAGTGACTGGCGTATTGTGACGAGCCAGTTGCTCGGCCACCATTGACCAGACGTTTTCAATTGGTGAGAGATCTGTAGAATGTGTTGACCAGCGCAACAGTCGAACATTTTCCGTACCCAGAAAGGCCCGTACAGGACCTGCAACATGCGGTCGTGCATTGTCCTGCTGAAATGTAGGGTATCGCAGGGATCGAATAAAGGCTGAAATGTAACAGCCACTGCTCAAAGTGCCGTCGATGCAAACAAGAGGTGACCGAGACGTGACCCCATATCGCCAGTATTTCGATGACGAATACACGCTTACAATGTGCGTTCACAGCGATGTCGCCAAACACGAATGTTTCCATCATGATGCTGTAAACAGAACCTGGATTCATCCGAAAAAATGACATTTTGCCATTCGTGTACCAAGGCTCGTCGGTGCGTACACCATTGCAGGCGCTCCTGTCTCTGATGCAGCGTCAAGGGTAACCGGAGCCATGGTCTCCGAGCAGACAGTCCATGCTGCTGCAAACGTCATCCAATTGTTCGTGCAGATGGTTGTCGTCTTGCAAACGTCCCCATCTGTTGACTCTGGGATCGATATGGCTACACGATCCTTTACAGCCATGCGGATAAGAAGCCTGTCATCTCGACTGCTTGTGATACGAGGCCGTTGGGATCCAGCACGGCGTTCCGTATTGTCCTCCTGAACCCACTGATTCCATATTCTGCTAACAATCTTTGGATCACGACTAACACGAGCAGCAATGTCGCGATATGATAAACCGCAATCGCGATAGGCTACAGTCTGACCTTTATAAAAGTCGGAAACGTGATGGTACGCATTTCTCCTCCTTAAACGAGGCATCTTAAGAACGTTTCACCAGGCAACGCCGGTCAACTGCTGTTTGTGTATGAGAAATCGGTTGGAAACTTTCCTCATGTCAGCACGTTGTAGTAGTCGCCACCAGCGCCATCCTTGTGTGAATGCTCTGAAAAGCTTATCATTTGCATATCACAGCAGTCGTTAACATTTCGCGTCTGTAGCACGTCATCTTCGTGGTGTAGCATTATTAATGGCCAGGAGTGTATTACTACAATAAAATCGTCATATCCGTCCTTAGTGTAATGGGACTTATGTCCGGAACTATTATACAAATTTTAATGAATTTTTCGAAAGGAGCTCGAGCGTAGCTTAGAACAACATTTAAAAAAGTTTTTGACCAGAATCGGATCACAATTTAAAAATTATCTGTAAGCATCGTTTCAGTTTGTTTAACCATACTACTCTGAAAAGCGACTAGATCAATTTTCGTGAGATATTCAGAAGTAACATTAGCGTATCTTGGAGCAACATAAAGACTTAATATAATCCAGACCTCTCCCACTCAGATGCTACGCGAACACCGGCCGGCTCCGGGAAAAGTACCGGTGCTCTGCTTCAGCAATCGTTGGTGTGGGGCACGTGAGCGAGGCAGGCACAGCGATGTCGTGGCAGTGGTAGCAGGGAAACGTATTGTCGCAGACCTTGAGCGAGGAGAGGATTATTAAAACGAATGTTAATTGCAATGCCATTGTTTCTGTATGAGCCGAAAGAATAGTTTCATGAAGCTCCTTATTTTGCACTAATTTTCAACATACATTGTTTATATTTGGCATAGATTTGAAACCACTAATTTTCTGATATTCGCCATAATAGTACCGGAAGTTGCATTCAAAGTAAACCTCCCAACGAAGTATAAAATTTCACCCTGTTTTTCTGTCCGTAATCATTATAATTAAAAAAAACATTGTTTACAATCGAATTTTATTCAGAACGTTGCAACACATTTTAAGGAAAGGGCATGAATCTTCGGGAATATTTGGTGATCACCTCTTTTATGAAATGAAATGAATTCCCATCGTAATGGTAATAGTGATTTTTCAAAATTGAACCACACTACAGTTCCATCAGCTCAATTTGGAGACTTGATGGGGGTATCATCTGGTCGCACCGAAGAAGACGTCATAAAAACGAGTCCAGGTTTTATTATTTTATTTCTTCAAACCTACCTTAAAATTCTGTTTGCATTGACTGTGATGCTGGCCATAAGTACTTAAATTCGAGGATTTTAGAGAGGGAAAGTTGTGAAATGTTTAAATGTTCAAATGTTTGTAGAACTTATGGGACTTAACTACGGGGTCATCAGTCCCTAAGCTTACAAACTACTTATGAACTAGCTACGACTAAGGACGGCACAAATATCCATGCCCGAGGGGGGGGATTCGAACCCCCGACCGCAGTGGCCGTGCAGACCGTGACTCGAGCGCCTCAGTCTCCTCGGCCACCGCGGCCGGCGGGAAAGTTGTCCAAATTTCCTTCGTTAAGGTGACCTTTAAAAAGCAAAGCCTGTGATTTGAAACTTTCGATACAGTCACACATAGAACCAATTATTTTTTTTTATTTTGCTACTATTTATTCAAATAAAAAAAGAGAAGTCAGCGATCCATTGCTCGCCTTCCACATCTGACTGTGGAGAATCTTTCATATCAGTGTACAGAGCTATTTATTATCTCAAATCGAAAACGTTTGTGAGTATTTTTGGGCAACTTAACTATGACGGTCTTTCTGAAATAATTCAAGATTCTCCAAAAATCCTTTAAATTCCTGATGATCATGTCTTGCTTTCTACAAAACTTCAAATGTTTGCAATTATAGACATGATGGACCTAAACTTGTACACACCGCTGTTCGTGATGTAGAAGTCAGTGTATTGTCAAAATTAGAGGAAGCGCAGCTTCCTTCGCACACATTTTTTTTTTTTTTTTTTTTTCGTATGGCCTACGAAACCTACCTCTTTCGACAACACTCAGGGGCTCCATCGGATGGAGTGTTGTTCAAGCGTGCAAATGAAAACTGCATATAGTACGGAACCTCCTCCACAGCCAGTAAAATATCTTTTCCGGTTTTGGTAATTTTCAAAAAATGTTAGAAAATGTTTGTTAAGCTTATGGGACTTAACTACGGGGTCATCAGTCCCTAAACTTACAAACTACTTATGAACTACTTATGAACTAGGACGGCACAAATATCCATGCCCGAGGGGGGATTCGAACCCCCGACCGTAGTAGCCGTGCTGACCGTGACTGGAGCGCCTCAGTCACCTCGGCCACCGCAGCCGGCTAATTTTCAAAGAAAACACATCCACAGAGTTCCTAGGCAACAATGAATCTTTTTCGACACCCCTTAGGTAAATTGTTATACATTTACTGCTCAACTGTTCTTTTAATTCCTCACTAATATCTTTCACACGTCGAGACACTGTATATTTACACAAGCTTAATGCCTCAAAAGCGCATTTTATCACCGAACAATCTACTCTTGTATTTAGACTGGCCATAACATGGATTACGGAAATGTTCAGATTTTATCACCTTTATTCTTCTGGGATTCCGTTTTTAGAGAAGCCATTGAAATTAGACGGCCGGCCGCGGTGGCCGAGGGGATTATGGCGCTCCAGTCACGGTCTGCATGGCCACTACGGTCGGGGGTTCGAATCCCCCCTCGGGCATGGATGTTTTTTGCCGTCCTAGTTCGTAAGTAGTTCATAAGTAACTTCCTGGCAGATTAAAATTGTGTGCCGGAACCGGGACTCGAACCTGGGACCTTTGCCTTTCGCGGGCAAGCGCTCTACCACTGAGCTACCCCGACACGACTCACGATGCCGCCTCACAACTTTACTTCCGCCAGTACCTCGCCTCCTACTTTCCAAACTTCACAGAAGTTCTCCTGCGAAACTTGCAAGACTAGCACTCCTGGAAGAAAGGATATGGTGGAGACATGGCTTAGCCACAGCCTAGGGGATGTTTCCAGAATGAAACTTTCACTCTGCAGCGGAGTGTGCGCTGGCGGAAGTAAAGTTGTGAGGTGGCATCGTGAGTCGTGTCGGGGTAGCTCAGTGGTAGAGCGCTTGCCCGCGAAAGGCAAAGGTCCCAGGTTCGAGTCCCGGTTCTGGCACACAATTTTAATCTGCCAGGAAGTTTCATATCAGCGCACACTCCGCTGCAGAGTGAAAGTTTCATTCTGGAAACATCCCCTAGGCTGTGGCTAAGCCATGTCTCCACCATATCCTTTCTTCCAGGAGTGCTAGTCTTGCAAGTTTCGCAGGAGAACTTCTGTGAAGTTTGGAAAGTAGGAGGCGAGGTACTGGCGGAAGTAAAGTTGTGAGGCGGCATCGTGAGTCGTGTCGGGGTAGCTCAGTGGCGAGTGGCGGCCGCAGTGCGGGACGGACGCGTGGCGGCAGTGCTGGCGTTCGCGAAGTAAACAACGGCTGAGTCGCTGTGTTTAAGGTTAGTTCTAACCGCTTTGCTTAGCTAATTGTGGCTGTGTTTGAAACGAAAAAGCAGACAGAATGAGCACGATTAATATCTTGAGGAAAGATACGATCAAATTTACTTTCGACAGATGTCATGTAAGACCGAAAGCATATGAAGTGAAGCAATGGTTTATAGAAAAAGTACAGATTCATGAGAGTGACGTAATAGGTGTATATTTGTCCTTTGTAACAAATGCTGCGTTTGTGAAACTGAAAAGTCCTGAACTATGTTGTTCAATAGTAGATAAGTTTGGCGGTATCATAAAGTTCAATCATTCTGACGGTAGTGTGAGTGACGTTCCTGTCTGTCACGCTGGTTTAGGAATTCGGACGGTCCGCATTTTTGAACTTCCTTTTGAAATGCCGGACGAGGAAATCAACAAAGTTCTTCGGCCCTACGGCAGAATAATTTCCAACATCGCCGAAAAGTGGTCAGAGGCCCATATGTTTCCCGTGTTGAACGGCGTCAGACAAGTGAAGATAGAACTTTATAAGCACATACCCTCATACTTAAATGTGTGCGGCTATCGTGCTTTAATAATATATGACGGACAGCCCAGAACGTGCGCCCTGTGTAATTCCACGGAACACATCAGGAGCGAGTGCAGCAAGAGGCGGGTCCCGCAGCTGCCGGCTGCAGAGCCCGCCGTGCCCGGCCAGGCGGTCGGCCTCAAGCTGACGTACGCTGCCGCCGCGTACCCGCGCGGCCCCGCTGGGCAGGAGGAAGTGGCCGCCGCACCGGCCGAGCCAGTAAACAACACAGAGCCGAGCTACGTAGAGGAAGCAAAGACCAGCGACGCGAGCCCCCCAGCTGCGGAAAACGGTGACAAACCTTGTGAAGCAGATGTCCTATCGAATGTGCAGGCGCCGACTTTTGCCAACACAGAAACTGGAAGTGGACGGCGCTCTTCGGTTATACAACATGAAGAGACAACGACTTCCGAAATATCCGCAATGGATTTCGAGGAAGCGTCAGGCAGTCAGACGCAGTCCACAGAAGGCCAAAGTGGAAATGGAAATGTAAACCAAAATCTGCAGAAGGACGGCACAGGGAAAGAACTCCAAATTACAAGTGCAATACAGAAAGATTTAAATACTGAGTTGAAAAATGGCAATCCAAAACGGATTCAAGATAAGGAACAAGTATCATCTGAGAGATCCTCGGCGGATTCTCAAGACAAATCACCTGACTCATCCAACGGAGGATCCCCAAAGCGAAGAAGGAACAAAAAGCGTAGGTTGGCTCACGAAGCCGCAGAAAAAATTGCCCCCCTTCTACAGGAAAAACTTAAAACTGTCAAAGAACGACAGAAGCAAAAAGACGTCTCACAGTCAGCACAGACTTCAAAGGCTCTCCCTCCAGGAAACAGAAGGGAAGAAACTGACGACAACACTGAAGTGGACAGAGACGAACCTTTGTTAAGTCCAGGCACTTCAGAGGCGCGATTAGATTGGACACAGGAGGCAGATGAAGAAATGGAAGATGCGTCTATACCAGAAGAAGATGACTTTTACTAACAGTTTGAAATGCAACATGTAGACAAACAGAAAGAAGATGGAGAAAAGGAGAAACTTAGAACAAGAAATATAACTGTCCTCAACTAGTAACCACTTTCTCGCATACTATTAATGGAACAAGATTATAACGTGACGACTCTGAATATAAACAAAATACAGAACGCAACTGAAATGGCCGCCCTTAAAGACTTTCTGTATCAGTCTGACACAGATATAGCGCTATTGCAAGAGGTTCAAATCAAAGACCTATATATATCTGGTTATAAAACACTTTTAAATGTAGCACCTGAGCACAACTGTGGAACAGCTATACTTGCAAAGGATGGAATTGAAGTAAACGACGTCTGCATTTTAGAATCGGGGAGGGGTATCAGGTGCAAAATGTTTAATACAAATGTAATAAATATTTATGCACCATCGGGCAACAATTTAAGAGCAGAAAGGGCCAGATTTTATAAAAGTGATATTCTCCATTTACTAAAAGACAACCCTGCAAATGTTTTAATAGGAGGTGACTGGAATTGCGTTTTAAATGAAAAGGACCAACGCCCAAATTTCAATAAATCTAGAGAACTTGAAGGTTTAGTAACAAATATGAAATGGAGAGATGCATGGGAAATCAAATACCCCACCCTTGTTAGGTTTACTTACATTACTAGTAGATCGCAGAGTAGAATTGACAGAATTTACGTCTCATCGAATTTCGAAAATAAAATAGCTGCAATCGAAGTTATACCCACTATATTCTCCGACCATCTTGCAGTCAAATGCAGCGTAAAGTTGGCAAAACAGAAAACGTACTGGGGGGTAGATCACTGTGGAAATTAAACACAAGTATGCTGTTAGAAAACGAGCTAAATCAACAAATAGACGACGCCTGGCAGGCCTCTTTAAGACAACGTCACAAATATAGGTCAACTGTCCAATGGTGGGTTACGGTTGCGAAGAAGAAATTGAGAGCTACTGTAATATCATACGGCAAAGAGAGAATGAGATGGACTAGGAATACAATGGAATTTTATTACTCCTGCTTACGAGAATTATATGGACAACCAATGACAGATGATATTTTAAGGCAAATAAATCGAACAAAAGCAAAACTAATAAATATGAAGAGTACACAGCTAGAGGGCTTGAAAATTAAATCCCATGAGCAAACTATTGTAGAAGGGGAAAACGCTTCAGTATATCACCTCATACGGCATGCACAACAGAGGAGACGAAATTTCATTGAACACCTGCGAGCGGAGGATAAAAAAATCTTGTCAAATCAAAAAGATATCCTGAATGAGGCATATCGATTCTACAACACTCTTTATAGTGAAAAGGAGATCGAAGAATCTGTGACAAGAGATTTTTTATTCACATCTGGACTTGCGGACGCAATAACGGAAGAGGACAATCGGAATCTGCAGGTATCAATCACTCAAGAAGATGTCCTAGATGTTATTAAGTCATCTCCGACTAAAAAGTCACCAGGCCCTGACGGATTGCCCATAGAGTTTTATAACTCATATTGGCATATAATAGGGAACAAGTTCACTGAAATGATTAATGAAATTGTGAATGGGGAACCTGTCCCTCCAGATTTTAAACAAAGTATCACAGTGTTGATTCCAAAGGGTAGGAATACGGAAATAAAGGATATCAATAAAATGAGACCAATAAGTTTACTTAATTCAGACTACAAAATAATAGCCAGAGTAATTAAGGATAGGTTAACACCAATCCTAGAGAAGATCATTGGGTATCACCAAACGCGTCTTTCTGGACGCAGTATTTTTAAAACCGTAAGTGAATATAGGGATATAGTCTCCATTTTTTCGAACACTACTGAACATGGTGGCCTGGTTTTTATAGATTTCACAAAGGCCTTTGATAGGGTTAATCATGCCTACCTTTTTAGAACCTTAAAATTCATGGGCCTCAATGTCCACAATCTGAAAGTTTTAAAAAACATTTTAACGGGAATGAAAACAAATGTATCTATAAATGGTCACTATACAAAGGATATTTCAATTGCTGGTGGGATTCCCCAGGGGAGCCCCTTGTCCATGATGCTCTATGTAGTTGCCTTGGAACCTCTGATGCGACGGTTGGAAGAAGCACTGGAGGGTATATCTGTTTCCGGAATGAAGAGGGTATGCAATGCATATGCCGATGACGTAGGTGTGATTATCAGGAATAATGACGATGCTGCAAGATTAACAGAAAATGTGTACCTTTACTCTCAAGCAACAGGTGCAGAAGTAAATGAAACAAAGAGTGCCTTTTTAAAACTTAATGGACTCACCGACGTACAGATTGCCTGGGCAAAATGTGTTGAACATCATACTGTTTTGGGTCTAACTCTCCATAGTTGCCCACTTCGAACGATAGTCTCCAATTGGAAGACAATTCTAGGCAAAATTCGCGGCTCTCTCATATTAAATTACATGAGGGATCTCAATATGAAGCAAAAAATCAAAATCATTAATTGTTCGGTTTTATCCAAAGCAACATACATTGGACAGGTCTTACCTATACCGAAAGACATAGCGAAAGCTATAATGGCAACCGTTTGCCGTTACATCTGGCACGGTCAAATATTTCGAGTGGCTGTCGGAACAGTGACTTTAACTGTGGAAGAGGGGGGACTTGGTTTAACGGACATCCGGAAGAAAACTACCGTTTTATTTATAAAGAGGACCCTGCAACTTTTTGATAAATATCCAAGCAGTATAACGGCAAAATTGTTCAAATTGTTTGAGCCAAAAAGCTTTCAGCCACCTGTCAACATCATTAATATCAACTATAAATTTAAATATATTCGAGAATTTTTCTTAGAACTAAGCTACTTGCAAGACATTGCATGGGATAAAAACAAGCAGAACTGCAAGTATTTTCTCGAAAGAATGAGATCCAAGGACAACCAAAACAAAATGGAGGTTAAGAAACCCAATAAAAATTGGAAAAATATCTGGAAGAATATAAGCAATAAAATTCTTACAACGGATACACAGTCTGCATGGTACGGAGTTGTAAATAATATTATTAGCACGAATGAGAAATTATATTCCATAGGCCTCAGTGATACAAGCAGATGTTCAAAATGCCATGAAATCGATACATTAGAGCATCGCTTTACTTGTAAAGGATTGGCAGAAATATGGCAGGATGTTAAAAACCAAGTCGCCTTCCTAAGACGGAGCGATGGGAGAGACATTAATCCAAATGTTATTTTCTTCCCAGAAGAAATTTATTTCCCAGCTCAAAAAAACAATGCTATCGTATGGCTACTAGGACATTTTGTTACCTACACCATCAGTAACAAGGGGACTGATTGTCTACAGGAATATAGAGAATATGTACAAAGAGAATATTATAAAATTTACCAGATGAAAGATCATGTGAAAAACTTTGGTAACATGTTGCGAATTGTGTTCCAGAAGCAAGGAGTAGGATGAATAAATTTCGGCGGTAGGTGCTTGCTAAAGTAGGGGATTGCTGCTGAGGGTGAAGTACGGTGGGGACTTCGTGGGCCCCGTGGCCGCTACGGTAGCCGTGAAGGCCTCAGCAGAACCCTGAAACAGCTGGCCAGTGGCGACGGAGATTTATTAAAAGTTATTTCTTTTATATATAAAGGACCATAATGTCGTTCTGCAATCCCCATAAATGAAAATAAATTCACAATGTTCATAATAACATAACTTAGATGAATTTAGTATAGATTGAAAGGTGATAAAAATCAGTTATCTTCGCAAGAAGTACCTTTTATTTCTTTTCTACATTTATTTCGTGTGCGAGGTGCCTTGCTCACATTGAGACAAGCATTACGAGCCTAAATAAGAACTCAGAAGGAGAGGCAATTTGTTTTTAGATTAGCCTGATTTTACAATGTAAGGATATTATTATTATTTTTAACTCCTTTGTAAGGAACCCCACAAGAACTACTAATCAACAAATGATTCGAACAACAGGGTTGCTTTCCGAAACCGAAGGCTCTCGAAGTTATGAGAAGACGAAATACGGATGCTAAAATGCTCAGAAGGAAAAACGGAACAGGACAATCACAAAGATTGTGGAACTATCTGCATTTGGCAGCAAACTATGAAAAGACGAGCTTCGGAGCTTCCTAGGACTGGAATAACAACCGAGATAAAAAAAATAAATAAATAAAAAAAAAAAAATAAATAAAAAAAATAAAAAATAAAAAAAAATAAATAAAAAAATTAGCACACCATATGAAAGGTTCAAAATCAAGTGTGAGAGACAAATCAGTTACAGCGAGAACATAAATTTTCTTTACTTTTATTTTCAAGAATTTATTTATAGCTGTGAACCTTAACATTATTCTCAAACAGAAGGCTAATGAAAGCCTACGCCGATGAAGGCGACAAATGGTGAGTGCAAGGACGGGCTATAAGGGGAGATGGGAGGCCCGATAAAAAAAAAAAAAAAAAAAAAAAAAAAAAAAAAAAAAAAAAAAAAAAAAAAAAAAGTGGTAGAGCGCTTGCCCGCGAAAGGCAAAGGTCCCAGGTTCGAGTCCCGGTTCCGGCACACAATTTTAATCTGCCAGGAAGTTTCATATCAGCGCACACTCCGCTGCAGAGTGAAAGTTTCATTCTGGAAACATCCCCTAGGCTGTGGCTAAGCCATGTCTCCACCATATCCTTTCTTCCAGGAGTGCTAGTCTTGCAAGTTTCGCAGGAGAACTTCTGTGAAGTTTGGAAAGTAGGAGGCGAGGTACTGGCGGAAGTAAAGTTGTGAGGCGGCATCGTGAGTCGTGTCGGGGTAGCTCAGTGGTAGAGCGCTTGCCCGCGAAAGGCAAAGGTCCCAGGTTCGAGTCCCGGTTCCGGCACACAATTTTAATCTGCCAGGAAGTTTCATATCAGCGCACACTCCGCTGCAGAGTGAAAGTTTCATTCTGGAAACATCCCCTAGGCTGTGGCTAAGCCATGTTTCCACCATATCCTTTCTTCCAGGAGTGCTAGTCTTGCAAGTTTCGCAGGAGAACTTCTGTGAAGTTTGGAAAGTAGGAGGCGAGGTTCTGGCGGAAGTAAAGTTGTGAGGCGGCATCGTGAGTCGTGTCGGGGTAGCTCAGTGGTAGAGCGCTTGCCCGCGAAAGGCAAAGGTCCCAGGTTCGAGTCCCGGTTCCGGCACACAATTTTAATCTGCCAGGAAGTTTCATATCAGCGCACACTCCGCTTCAGAGTGAAAGTTTCATTCTGGAAACATCCCCTAGGCTGTGGCTAAGCCATGTTTCCACCATATCCTTTCTTCCAGGAGTGCTAGTCTTGCAAGTTTCGCAGGAGAACTTCTGTGAAGTTTGGAAAGTAGGAGGCGAGGTACTGGCGGAAGTAAAGTTGTGAGGCGGCATCGTGAGTCGTGTCGGGGTAGCTCAGTGGTAGAGCGCTTGCCCGCGAAAGGCAAAGGTCCCAGGTTCGAGTCCCGGTTCCGGCACACAATTTTAATCTGCCAGGAAGTTTCATATCAGCGCACACTCCGCTGCAGAGTGAAAGTTTCATTCCAGTTCATAAGTAGTTTGTAAGTTTAGGGACTGATGACCCCGTAGTTAAGTCCCATAGACTATACAAACATTTGAACATTTTTTTTTTTTTTTTTTTTTTTTTTTGAAATTAGATGCGAGTAATTTAGTTAATCGTGATCATGGTTTTAATGTTGACAAAATTAGGAATCCGGCATTCACAATCGTAAACAATCAAAGAGAACGGCGCTGCAACACTGTTAACCACAGAATATGATTACAAAACGCTCTCCATAGAGGGCACTACGGCTTCATACATCTTTGCCATCGCTATCGACCACAGTATGTGAGAGGATAGGTTTGCGGTAGTGGTGGGTAGTTGCTTGGTGAAGTTAAGCAAGGGTAGTCAGTTCAGGTTCCATTTGTTTTAATTAAGATATTATATATATATATTGGGTATTACAATCAGAGGCTGAAGGCCTAACAAGATAGTTCAGATAAGTGATGCAAGGCAGAAGGCCAAGTTGAGAGAACCAAGTGTTTTGATAAGTTAATAACGGGCTGAGGGTCCGAAACAATTTTTCATAATACCAACAATTACAGAGATAGGTTTGAAATTTAGTAAAAGCAACCCTTTAAAATACAATAAAAGAAACAATGAACCCAGCAATTTAACCGAAAGTGGAAAATTTTAAATGAAAAGCAACCCTTCTAAATACAATAGAATTTACAAATGACCCCTGCAATTTAAACGAAAACAGCTCTGCTTAATTATCAAAATCACACTAAAGGGGGGCTCCAAAATTTAAGTTAACACAGCCCGTTAAAATAGAATTACCAAAAGACACTAAAGTTGTGCTCAAAATTATAAGTAAAGTTTGAGTTTTACTTCAATAGTAAAAGCTAGTAGCAGGAAATCCGGCTCAATGACACCAATAGGCAGAAGGGCAATTAAACAACACACAATAAAATTTACAAATAAGACCTACAATTTAAATGACAGCCGTCAGCTTAGTTACAGGAAAATCACAGACACTGACTACTCGTTAATGTAATACATCCACACAAGTAAAACAGATGAGCTGACTCGAAACAGGAGGAGAGGAATAAGGTGCCTAACGGTCAACAAGAACTACAGCTGTGACATGAAGGGGCCTACACAAACGGATTGAACGCCAAATTAACACCGCGGAGTGGCGATTTCTCACGGAGGGAAAGTTTCTGCAAGGAGAAGATTAAAAAAAAAAAAAAAAATAAAAAAAATAAAATAAAAAAAAATAAATAAATAAATAAATAAATAAAAAAAAACCACCTCAGAGCACTAAAAAGTAGCAGCTGTCACTCAACATTCGCTGAACATTTAATAAAACAGGCCGGCAGTGGTGGCCGAGGGGACTGAGGCGCTTCAGTCACGGTCTGCACGGCCACTACGGTCGGGGGTTCGAATCCCCCCCTCGGGCATGGGTATTTGTGCCGTCCTTAGTAGTAGCTAGTTCATAAGTAGTTTGTAATTTTAGGGACTGATGACCCCATAGTTAAGTCCCATAAGCTCTACAAACATTTAATAAAACAGAATCACACCCCAACTAACATAGAAAGTGATCTACAAATCCTCAAAACCAGCAACAGTTTATTCCAAAAACTAACAATACAAGAAATCACATCCAAAAAGCAATAGCCCAAGGTAAGAAAGTACTAAATGAATACACGTCACTATGCAACAGAACACTTTTTGAGACCATAAAAGAAGTTTACAAATAAATTCCACCACCACATTACAGCTGACCCCACCCCACAAATTCACCCATACAGTATTCTCTCTCTCTCTCTCTCTCTCTCTCTCTCTCTCTCTCTCTCTCTCTCTCTCTCTCTCTCTCTCTCTCTCACTCTTTTTTTCTCTCTCTGTTCAACACACAGACACACACACACACACACACACAACAAAGCGTACACAAATATATACCCACAGACAATGCAAGTATCAAAACCATTCAAAAATCGCGCTCCAAATCAGAGACACACCACACAAACAAATGCAACATCATACAGCCACCACCAAAGGGGTTAGAATGCCCACCACAACAAGAAAAATGGCAATGTAAACAGTGCTGTTTCACAGGAAAAATCGCACTGAAGACCATTAAACATAACAATACGCTACAAACAAACAAGCAGCAACACCACAGCTCAAATGTAAGTAAGCCAAAACAGCCACATAGAAATAATTTCAATATAATTCACAGGCTAATGTAGGCCTACAATAAATCAGTCACTTTTGTTTGCAGATGACAGGCTGTCATTCCACTAGTAATGCACATGAAAATCCTGCGAATGACACAATGGAAGTACCTTGAATAAATTAGGCCTAAAACATCTTACAAAATTGTCAAACTAAATAACTTGTGCAAACGATTGTATAACAAAAATATGTAACACGTTATTATAGAAAATAAACACCAGAAACCCACGGAAGATGGCACAATAAGTGCCGCAACTAGTTTGGATAGCAAAAAAAAAAAAAAAAAAAAAAAAAAAAAAAAAAAAAAGTGTCTTGCATAAGGCGGAATCAACCACAAATCTAATACTGCAAGCCCGGAAGACACAAGAGCTTCACCGCCACAAGATGATCAATACTTGAATTATGTGACAAATAGAGTGACTGGCAACCTGCAGCTGTCTGATGATGATGCTGTATTGTACGGAAAGGTGCCATCGTTGAATGATTAAATTATGATGTAGGATGAGTAGCCAAAATTTCTAGTTGGTGTGATGAGTGGGGGAGAAAGCTGTAAATTTAAATTAATGTACAGTGTTGCAGGTGAATAGGAAAATCAATCCCATAATGTTCGAATACAGTATTGGTAGTGTGCTGCTGGACACAGTCGCATCGATATAAAGGCGCAGAAATGCACAGTGATATGAAATGGAATGTGCATGTAAGGACAGTCATGGGAAAGGTGGATGGTCGACTTCTGTTTATTGGGAGAATTTTGGGAAGACGTTGTTCAGATCTATTGCGTAATTTAAAGCTAAGTTCAGAACGATTCTACTGCAGTCAAAATACCATTTCGCGTAAAGGCATAAAATATAAGAGAAATTAGTGCTCGTAGAGGAATACAAGCTTTGGTTTTTCCCTCACTCTGTCTGGAATTGGAGCTAAAGGGAAATGACCAGAAGAGGTACAAGGAACCCTTCGTCATGCACTTTACAGTAGATTGTGTAGATGTAGAGGACAGGGATGAGAGCGGGAAACTTAATGCAGCAGTGGCATGGAAGTAAGTGCCGCAATATCTTACCGCCCCGTGCTCGCCACGCACATTTTCACAAAACAGGCGTGACCCGCCTGAGGTGAATAAAAAACGTTGCAGACAGACAACAAAACACCTCTCTCCTGTATAACCTTACTTGCCTTCACTTCAGTTGCTACGTCACTCAAAGTGTTGACCAGTTTGTATGTCAACTGCAAACTTCATATTTAAAAGTGCTCTGTTGGTTTGTCTACGCTTCAAAAACGGAAAAAGTTCTGCGCCGATTAAACTCTAAAGTTTGACACAACGCCGCATTCTAATACAGCAAGGGTTTTCGATACTTATTTCTTGAATATGTAACTGATATGTACGTCAATTTTGCGATTTTTGGTAATAAAGTATCCCCAATATAAAGTATAAGTAAATTAATGTATGACATATTAATGAATTAGTATTTAAAACCATGTGCGCATTTCAGTGGATGATGTCCCGTATGAACTGCTTTTATCGTTAAGAGATCCAGTCATGAACAAATTGTTCCACCTCGCATCAAGATATATTAGAGAGTGGAAATACCCTCAGACTTCAAGAAGAATATAGTGATTCCAATTTCGAAGGAAGCAAGTGCAGACAAATGAGAAAATTATAGAACTATCATTTTAATAAGCCATGTTTGCAAAATAGTAACACGAATTTTTTTACTGACGAATGAAGAAACTGGTAGAATTCGACCTTGGGGAAGATCAATTTGGATTTAGGAGAAATGTAGGAACACCGGAGGCAATACTCACATTATGACTCAGAAGGTAAAGGAAAGCAAAAACTACGTTTTTAGCATTTGTGGATCTGGAAAAAACGTTTCACAATGTTGACTGGAATACATTCTTTCAAATTTTGAAGGTAGCAGGGCTAAAATAAAGGGAGTCGAAGGGCATGAAAGGGTCGCAGTGGTTGGCAAGGGAGTAAGACAGGGTTGTAGCCTTTCCCCAATGCTGTTCAGTGTATACACTGAGAAAGCTGTGAAAGAATTGAAGGAGAAATTTGGTGAGGAAATTAAAATCCAAGGAGAGAGAATAAAAACCTTGTTTGATTCCATTTTTTGGACTGGTGTGTTCAACGACCACAAAATAATGAATATAGTAAATGTAGTATGCAGCATTAGTCGTATTTTTATTGTTTCAGCAGATCGATTTCGATCATATAATGATCATCTTCAATGTACCATCCACCTAATATGGCATATGATACTATCATTATATGATCGAAATCGATCTGCTAAAACAAAAAATACGACTAATGATGCATACTACATTTACTATATTCATTTAAAAACCTTGTGGTTTGCTGACGACTTCGTAATTCTGTTAGAAACAGCAAAAGACGTGAAAGAGCAATCGAACGGAATGTACAGTGTCTTGAAAGGAAGGTATAAGATGGACATTAACAAGAATAAAAAAAAGGTAATGGAATGTGGTATCAGAAAATTAAGCGAAGCTGAAGGAATTAGATTAGGTAATGAGACAATAAAATTTGTAGATGAGTTTTCTCATTTAGGTTGCAAGATAACTTCTGATGTCCGATGTAAAGAATATATAAAATGCAGAAAGGCTATGGGAAGAAAAGCGTTTCTGAAGAAGCGGAATTGGTTGACATCCAATATTAGTTGAATCGTTAAGAAGTCTTTTCTGAAAGCATTTGTTTGGAGTGTAGCATTGAATGGGAGTGAAACGTGGATAATAAGGAGTCAGCAGAAATATGATAGAAGCTTTTGGAATGTGGTGCTAAGACGAATGATGAAGGTTATATAGGTACACCACGTTACTAATGAGGAGGTGCTCATCAAAATTGGGGACAAAAGGAGTTTCTGGCACATCCTGACAGAGAAGGGATAGGTTGGTGGGACACATTCTGAGGCATCAAGGAATCGTCAACTTAGCATTGGAAGGAAGTGTGTGGGGTAAAAATCCTAGAGGGAGACCGAGGAACGGAGACATTAAGCAGATTCTAAAGGATGTAGGTTGCCATACGTATTCTCAGATGAAGAGACTTACACAGGACAGGGTAGCGTGGAAATCTGCATCAAACCAGTCAGCGGTCTGAAGACAACATTTGTGTCAAAATTTCAAAGTATTCGGTCAAGAACTTTCGGAGATTTGCGGTTAGTAACATCTACATTTACAAAAGTAAATGACTTTTTTATTTTTAATATGGAATTTTCACAGATCGTTTTGAAATCTGAAGACAATGTTGCCTTCGCTTTTTTTATTTTTTAGTATTCCCTGAGTTGCGTCGTATTTTGTAGAAAGTAGCAACCAATAATACTATTTCCATATACATGGTAAAGTTGAAAATCCACAGAGTAAATAGTATTTCCACAAAGTAATTTTGGTTCCGTATTTCACGTTATGTGCACTCAAAGTGTGATACCAAGGAGGTTGAAAAAGGGGATCTGGAGCGACTTCGCAAAGCTTAGTCGCTGATTGAAGACAGTCCGCCATCTTTCGGAGCAGGAAATATTTTCAGATTAAAGCACTGTTTGGTTCTTGTCTTGTTAACTTTCATATATTTAAATCGCTTTCATTTTCTGAGTACTTGTTTCACATAGTATAAATTTGTGAAAAAATACATACCTTCCAGATATCTGAACTGTGATTTATTAACAAAAAATTTCATTCGATAACTATCACTTACACATCGCGATAATACCCAAATCCTTTACAGGACCTGTCAACTGTAGTAATTCACAGGCAATGTAGATCAAAATATTTCCAATAATGACGCAACCAAGATGTATAATTTTCGTAAGTACACTACTCAAGAGACGATTCTTATGTTGTATACACACGCAAAATTCGTACTACAGATTCCATGTCAGTAAATATTTTGTACCATCAGGTCTTTGAAATTTCAAGGGAACCCATATTTTGTAATAATGTAAACTAGAAGTCATTGAGGGAACAACACCGAAACAAATACAAAATATTAATTTAGCAACACAATTGTTCTGTGTAAAATAGCAGAACACATTCTTATTCTGATTATGCATCCATAGGTAATGCAGCTAACCAATTTCAACTTGGAATGCAATGAATACTCGTCACCACAAATGTTATTGGCTCAAGTGTCAAGTGTATCTCCACCTTTTCTAACTTTCTTGTGTGGCACAGTGTGCAACCAATTAGAATATGGTTTCTTTCCATTTTTTGCTCCAGTAACAATCCGCGACAGCAAGAAAACAGCTTTTTCAACGGTTAAATTGGTATGTGAAACCGCCTGCATTTCATTCAGACTGTTATTCAATTTCAATTAAATATTCACCTTAATCTAGATACTTTTGGGTGATCGTGTCGTGATTGAGCTGCGTCAGTCGCCATGTAGAATAAGTGCACATCAAAGTTCAAGTATTACCAACTTCTGCCGTGCATGCGTATCAGAACGATAAAAATATCACATGAAAGTAACAACATATCGTGAAATTGGAATCCAAGGACCTTCATGTTTAAATCGTCCAGTTTCAGTAAAATACACACACATAATTATTATTATTACGGGAAACAGCCAAGATCTCTTATAATCTTCATTCAGATATCCGGTTTCGGTAGATTAAAGTGCCACCATCGGTTCTTTCGTTTCATTCTCCACTTTACAAAGGAAAGCTTGTAAGGAACATACTTTAAAAACTTTTTTTGGTGATGTAGTGAAATGAAATATCCCATGGCGGCAATTTAATCTGCTGAAACCGGTCATCTGCAAGAGGATTGTAAGAGATCTTGACTGTTTTCATAACAATTAACTGAACAGATGTCCCCCAAGTATGACAAAATTTTATTTACACACACACATACACACACACACACAGACACACAGACACACAGACACACAGACACACAGACACACACACACACACACACACACACACACATATATATATATATATATATATATATATATATATATATATATATATATATTATATTGGCAGCTACCGTGCCTCAACTGATAAGTCGATCAGGTTGTCAGCAGTGGAAATGAAAACATAGTAGTAAGAAGTTTGTAAATAATGTTTTTTATTGGTATAGTAGTTCAGCTTATCTTTCTGTAAGAGTAACTTTGTGGTCAATCTCCGCCGTTCCGAGAACCATTGACGTAAGTTCCTAACTTTTAGTTTCTTTATTTTTGAATATTTACGACGAGGGATGGAGGAAATGGAAAGACAGATGGGGGAGGGCGGAATAGGCAGAGACGAGGAAGGAGGAGATGGAAGACAGACCGAAAGGAAGAGACGGAAGCTGTCTAGAGGGAGGAGAAGAAGGAGAAAACAGATATTGGGGGACAGGAGGAAATGCACGAAGTGTGGTGATGGTTGGGTTGGGGATGGGTTGTGTGTTTGGGATATGGGGACTAAACTACTGACGTTATCAGTTCCCCAATGTGGAGGGGAAGGAGTAAGGACAGGAAAGGAGGGGAGGGGGAAAGGAAATGCAGTCCGGGAAGTAAAGAAGGAAGGAAGACTGCCTTAGCTCGGGGCCCCGTGCTCGCCACGCACGTACTCACGAAGGAACCGTGAGCCCCTGGGGGCTGTGGTGATGGGGAGTGCATTGACAGAATATAGAGAAGATCACTTTTCGGAAAGAAAATAATATGTCGCGTTACGTAGTCGGTAGACCATCTGATCTGCATATATCTATATAAGGTACTACAATACTGTCAACAAGAGAGAATGTCTCCACCGAACTGATGGACTATAGCCTCGGTATATTAGAAATATTGGAAAGGAGATTTGGAAAAAAAAGCATGGGTGCAGTTCGAACTGAAGATGGATTGAAATTGTGAAGCAACAGTTATGTCATTCATAATATGGAAAGAATCTCAGAGAGTATGCGGAAGAGAAGGCTGACATTTCTTGGTCACGTATACAGAATGAATGAAAGAAGATTAACAAAACAGATTTTCAGCTACTTCTGGAAGAAAAAGACCACTACATCATGGGTTAAGGAAGGAAGTAAAGATTTAGAAAAGTCGAGCATCGCAAAGTCCCAATTGTTAAAAACAAGTAAATTCAGTAATACAGATAAACATTTGGAAGGGTTTCATACTGAAGGATGACCTAAGAGAAATGGGCGAACTTGGACAGAAGAGCAAAAGAAACAGGCCAGTGAACGCCTGAAGGAGTACTGGAGAAAGAGAAAAGTGCAGTCAAATAACAGGAAGTAAAGTTGTAGTGCGACCCTAAGTGTTCAATTGGCAAATGAGAAAAGACCATTATATTAAAGAAAACTGTTAATTACATATGTTGACTGTTTTAGCTGGTCCATACTTTAAAATCACACGTTTTTTGCAGTTTTTATGTGTTTCTACAGGGATTTAAAACAAGAATCAATCTGAGACCTTCCAGGAGATGAGGTGTTGGATGGACATTTTGAAATGCTACATCAACATGGATACTAAGTAGAGATGAGTTGTTTTATACATATTGGATTTGTTTAACCTTCGCCAATAATGGACATAAGGTGTTTCTAAAATGATCGTTTCAGTTATGCATAATATGTCAAGTGTGAAACATTGCTTTATAATGTCAGCATATCTGGTCTGAAGACATTATGCGAGTTTTATTGGTAGTATGCCATATTTCAACATAGCCAACACAGAATTATACCACAAATATGTGATCATGATGCGCTTACGACTATCTGTAATGACTTAAGCGATGTCTACAGATAAACTTAGTGGACAAGTACTACTGATATGATTTTTATGTCAGAACATATTATATAAGATAACGTTTATTCAGTCTATATTAATTTTACAACTGTTGATAATATATTATCTCGACTTTGAATGCCATATAAAATTATTTTAAGAAATGACATCAGATCTACTATTTTACAGAGGCTAACTGAAGTTAGATCAGAAAATGATGTAAAAACTAACACTGAAACCGGTCATCTGTAATGGTTTTTATCATTAATAGAAGAACTAAAATTTTATTTTCAAGTAATTAGCGATCTATGGCATACTTTCCTTCGTGCAAAATATTATATAAAGCAGAAGATCCACATTTCCCTCTGGCCATGTGAGACTGTATAAATGAAATGTATTCAATACTCCGACTTTACGACACATAATTTTCTGAGAAAATAACCTTTTCCCCTTAACTTTCTTTTAATTCCATATAGCCACAGAAACTCAAAGCAAGTTTCATATGATTTGATATATATATATATATATATATATATATATAGTTTGGTATGATTGCAAGAATTCCTTTTTTATTTTCCCCGTAAATTTCATATCAGACTGAGCCACAGCGAAGCGTGGACGATTGTAGATAATTATTACATGAAAATTTAGTATTAGTTTCTGTAAAGGGTAGGCCATTCATCTCTTCACAGCTACCAACAAATAATTGCACATTGCAAATCTTGAAACACGTTGATTATTTTACGTTACGGAAAAGCAATCTCAGGAACACAGCTCATCAACAGTCAACCCAGTTTACAAAAGTCGCCGTTATTTCGCAGAACAATTAACAGAAACCCGTGATTCGCGTGAAATTCCTGGAACCGTTACACAAAGCAACCTTTGCGGGGCGCGCAGTAGCAAGTAACGGTATTGTGACGCGATGACTTTTACCGTGGAACTGGACATGAAGCTTTAGACTGTTGAGCAGTTTCAAACTAGAAATGACCTGACATGCGTCACTTCATACACAACTCATTTTCCTTTTGCGGTACGCTATAGACCTCAGCAGCTGCCATGTTATATCGAAAACACTTTTACCTGGTAATAGCCTTCCTTTTATACTCTCCTGGACACACACACACAAAGAGAGGGAGAGAGAGACAGACAAGGACCACTATTAATTTGAAATCAGTGATCATCCTTAGATTTCCATCTTTGTTGCTGATTTCGAACTTTCACTCTCAGCCCCAGATCCGCCCTTTCCCCTCTACACTGTGCAGCTGAACCGCCTCTGCACTTCTGACCTCAAACTTTAGCAACAGTCGTTGCTACTGTCAAGCTGGGACGGTCATTGAAAATGAGTTATGAGATACTACATCACTGGAAAGCGACAAAGTTTTTCTAACTTCACAAATGAAAGAGGACATTCTCTTTTCTTTCCTGGTAAAGCGGCCAGTCATTGTAACCAGAATTAGGTCAGACGGTCTTTGATGCAAGCTTTCAGTTGTTATTGGTCTATTAAAATATTCGATATCTATCATTTTAGTCTGTACTTCGTAAATTATCTCCTTTCAGTGTACCGAACACATTGTATAATGGCATCTATGTTTTGTTCCAGACTCAGAGCAGGTTTTAAGTAAATGTCTAAAAATGGATAACAAGCTTTGGGCAACATTATCGGTGATTCTTCAGTTTCCTAATGTTTTTCTAGATCGATAAGTCCACGGGTGTAGTGCTGGTTCATAGTGTGCAAGGAGCAACATATTTTGGCGATATACATATCGCCATCGTCAGGTGATTAGCTTCGGGTGTAGCACAGACTACGTGCATCTGCTAGTAGCTAGGAGCAATTGATGATCTGTTTCTGGGAAAATGTGCTGACTGTGAAAATTGTTACCTATTATTCGTCGATATGAGATAAAGAGAGGTTCAGAGTGGGATGATGTTCTTATCATTTAAAGTCCAATTGCGACGAGACAGATATCATACACTGATTTAGCACGGAGAGGGAAGGAAATGTTTCTTTATTGGAGGAAACATGGTGGTATCTACCCTAGGAACGTAATACCTTAATGTAAATCACTGGAAGGGTATTGGAGAAAGGCTACAACCCTGTCTTACTCCCTTCCCAACTGATGCTTCCCTTTCATTCCCTTCGAGTCTAATAACTGCGGTCTGGCTTTTGTACAAGTTGTAAATAACTCTCCCTTCCCTGTATTTTACCCCTGCTGACTTCAGAATTTGAAAGAGTCAACATTGTCAAACGCCTTCTACAAATCTACAAAAGCTAAAAATGTAGGTTTGCCTTTCCTTAATCTATCTTCTAAGATAAGACGTAAAGTGAGTATTGCCTCCCGGGTTCCTACGTTCCTCCTGAACCTAAACTGATCTTCCCCGAGGTCAGCTTCTACCAGCTTTTCCAATCTCCTGTAGATAATTCGTGTTAAAATTTTGCAACCATGACTTATCAAACTGATGGTTCTGTAATTTTCACACCTGTCTGCACCTGATTTCTTTGGAATGGGGATTATAACATTTTTCTTAAAGTCTGAGGGTATTTCGCCTGTCTCATACATCCTACTCACCAGTTCAAATAGTTTTGTCATGGCTGGCTCTCCCAGAGACTTTAGTAGCTCTGAGGGTATGTCATCTACTCCTGGAGCCTTGTTCCTACCTAGATCTCTCAGGGCTCTGTCAAATTCATCTCTCAGTATAGTATCTCCTATTTCATCTTCAATTTATCTCTCATTATTTTCCTACCTTATATACCTATTATACAAGTAAAACTACAGATTTGAAGAGAAATTCTGACATATTTTTTATGTCAGCTGCTCAGGGACAGATGTACCATCAGTATATGCCAGACGTGATCAGTCACCTTAATCACTTCGGAAAATTGTGCAAAAAACCAGTAGCGTTTCAAATTTCCACATTCCTCTCTGTCTACATCACAATACTCCAATTTTTTTACTCGTAATTTCCACAACAGGTAGACAAATTTATATCTTTATTTTCTGTCCGTTGGGACTGGTAAGATTAATTCCATGTGACAATGTGTCTCCTCGACGTACACAGTTGAAAAGTGAATAGCCTTTCAGGTAACCTCCATTTCACTGTCACACAATTAGAAAAGTTTCCTGATTAATATTCAGTTACCGAATAATAATATCATTACTGTCACAGTCTTTATGCACAGTACCGAATTACTTTGGAGGAAAGATAGACGAACATATTTTAATTTATATGTTTGGATTTACTTTGTTTCCTCTTCCTTGAAATACATCCATTTATCCTATGTATGGTCAACTGAAAAGTATGTGTGAGTGAAATATTTGTGTCTTGGGTGACTGTAAGAAACCATTCTACAGTATGTAAAATTCAGTTTATAAGGGTGTCAGCTAAATTTCAGGGCACCTGATGGACAAAATTGACTCGGTTAGCAATGCACTTGTACGAACTTGTTGAGCCCTGCATTTGACAGAATCTCCCGCTTTCATCAGTACGCCGTACCGGAGAAAACGTTAGGTGAATGTCACCGTGGTCGTGCATTCTGTTGCTGAGAGCCCAAGATGATGGTTAATTTGAGCAAAATCTCAGTGATTTTCAAAGCTTGGAAAATACATGCATAGCAATGACTGAATTAATTAATCAGTTTCCTTTCAGATTCGTAGTAAATAGTTCCATTGTAAACCACATTTTGTTAGGTGAAAATTAATGAGGCAGTAATAAGCAAGCAGATCTAGTCCCTTGGATCTCGAGAAAGGTAACTGAGAGAGACGCAAATGTGTGCTTGCTGGAGGGGGGCAGGAGGCTTTTCAGCAGTTTAAGGGGCAACAGTGTGATTGATCTGCCCTTGTAACACCAGCCAAGGTGGCAATGCGAACGGTTGAAAGCAAAGGGAAACTACAGTCTGTACTTTGCAAGAGGACATGTCGAGAGACTATCCCCGGGACACAGTGCCCACCATGTCTCTGTCGGCTTCCGGTAAGAAGGAAATTATGATTTGCAATAAATGATATTTTCAAAATTGAAAGTACTGTCATATTCTATTCATTAAGATGTGTAACGTTAAGCCCACAAATATTACAGTTAAATACTATTTGTCTTATAACGCTCAAATAGGCCATATTTGACCACCCTTTCCGAGGGGACTGCGGCGCGCCAGTCACGGCCTGCACGGCCACTGTGGTCAGGGGTTCGAATCCCCTCTCGGGCATGGATATTTGTGCCGTCCTTAGTATTAGCTAGTTCGTAAGCAGTTTGTAAGTTTAGGGACTGATGACTCCGTAGTTAAGTCCCATAAGCTCTACAAACATTTGTTTGTTTGACCACCCTTTACTCGAAAAGATAACATTTAGCTGCTTGCAACAAATTTCGCGTATAATTTCGAAACTTTGCAGTTTTTCTCACGGAAACTCTCCTTCCCAAAAAATGTTGAAAGAATTTGTATCGCTATATGTGAATGTAGTCTTTCCCGGCGTATACATTTGATGGAATCTTCTCGGTCTTCCATCTGAATAGCTGCGATAAAATTTCGCAACGTTTCGATGAGAATTCATCATCTTTGCCAGAGAATGACTCTCATCGGAATTTTATCGCAGCTACTCGGATGGAAGCCCAGGAGGATTTCAACAATGTGAATCGCATACTACATTTTCACTGTTCATGCGGTAAAAATTCAGCATCTGCCATGAAATTTAAATTTCTTTCTTTTTAATTACATATTTAATTCGTAGCTCACTTTATATAGCCGTGATGGAGTAGCCGAGCGGTCTAAAGCATCTCGCTGCGGAGCGCGCGGTTGCTCGCCGTGGAGGTTTGGGTCCTGCCTGGGGCATGGGTGTGTGTGTGTTGTCCTTCGGTTAGTTTACCTTACTTTAAGTAGTTTGTAAGCTACTGATGACTGATGACTGATGACCACGACGTTTGGTCCGATAGATTTACAAACATTTTTGACACTTTATATACAGTATCTACATGTATCAATAAATTACCTGCATAATTATATCATTGCATGACACATGGCTCGGGAGACATGATGTCAAAAACGTCGAGATTCCTGAAAAATGGAACGCTAATTACATTATATATTCAAATGTTCAAATGTTTGTAGAACTTATGGGACTTAACTACGGGGTCATCAGTCCCTAAGCTTACAAACTACTTATGAATTAACTAAGACTAAGGACGGCACAAATATCCATGCCCGAAGGGGGATTCGAACCCCCGACCGTAGTGGCCGTGCAGACCGTGATTGGAGCGCCTCAGTCTCCTCGGCCACCGCGGCCGGCCACTATATATTCATTCAGTGCATTTATAACTTCCAACAAGCTGTGAACACAATTAAACCATCAATAACGTGACGTAAAACTTTTCTGGGTGTAGTACTGCGTCGTAACTGACGTTTCGGCCAACTTTACAGTGGCCTTCATCTGGGTACAATGATGTGAGCTAGTTGTTACTATATTTTATATTTATTGTCAACTAGACATTACGTCATATTTTTTAAAATCAACGATGTTATTGGTGGTGTTTTGGCGGAAGAATGGAAACTTTATTATGATAGGATGCTGAGGGAGAAGGAGTGGGGGTTAGCCGTCGCCTATTGCTTCTTTTATAGCGATACAAAATACTACTAGCAACATTTCTGGCCAATGGGTACAACCACAAAGTGATTCACACCGCCATGGATACAAATAAAAGAAGCCGCAATAGGCAGGAAGTCGATAAAAAGCAGCCAGCAGGACGCTTGCCGTATGTACAAAACGTCACAGATCGGATTGCTAAACATCTTCGCTGGGTTTGTGTACAGCCTTTTTTCTATAGTAGTCACAAGATCCAGAAGTACTTGGCTCCACAAAAGACAAGATAGAGGCACTACACGCAGCAGTGGAATGCGAGTGTGGGGAAGTATCCATAGGTGAGACAGGGAGGGCAGTGGCAACGCGCATGCGCGAACATCAACTCTACATTCTACACCACCAAGATTGCAGCAAAAAGATAAGATTGAACGGTGCCAGAATACTCGCTAAACAACCAGGGATGGTTGAACGCAAGATAAGGAAAGCCATCGATATTTTAAAACACCCTAATAACATGAACAGAGAAGATGGACTCAGGCTTGCCCCCTCTTGGTTACCAGCCATCACAGCGAAATACGCCGCACTGACAACACAACACGCGAGCGTCACCAGTAAGCAACTGCCGCCGCGCGGCCCACGGCCAGCAGGAGAGAAACGGAAGCCCTCACCCCATTCGCCGAACACCAATCATGTGTCGCTATGCAATAAGCAATAGGCAACCGCTAACCCCCACTCCCTCCACCTCAGCATCCAATCATAATAAAGTTTCCATTCTTCCGCCAAAAATGCACCAATAACATCGCTGAGTAATATATATATATATATATATATATATATATATATATATATATATATATATATTCACCTGTATATACTGATGTGAGCTAGTTCTTACTATATTTTTATCTGTACTGTCAACTGGACTATTACGTCACACACACACACACACACACATATATATATATATATATATATATATATATATATATATATATATGTGTGTGTGTGTGTGTGTGTGTGTGTGTGTGACGTAATAGTCCAGTTGACAGTAAAGATAAAAATATAGTAAGAACTAGCTCACATCAGTATATACAGGTGAAGGCCACTGTAACGTTGGCAGAATCGTCGGTTATTAAAGTAATAGCCTTCTTACATCATGATGTGGTACAACACCCAAAAAACTTTCATGTCATCTGACTCTGGCCATGGAAGCCTACGCAGTTCTATTATTAATAACATATTTCTAGATACCATCCTTAAAGTTAAATGAGCAGGCCGCGGTGGCCGAGGGGACTGCGGCGCGCCAGTCATGGTCTGCACGGCCACTACTGTCAGGGGTTCGAATCCCCCCTTGGGCATGGATATTTGTACAGTCTTTAGTATAAGCTAGTTCATAAGTAGTTTGTAAGTTTGAGGACTGATGAACCCGTACTTAAGTCGCATAAGCTATACAAACATTTTAAAGTTAAATGTGCTCATTATCGCTTTTCTAAGGTCCTTTTTTATTTTATTTTATTTCATTTTTTATTTTATTTATTTATTTATTTATTGATACTGATGACACATAAAAAGGTGGTTTCCACTCATCATCTACATCAGCTTCAATTCATAAGCAGTACTGGAATTGATCGAGATTGTATTCAATTCGTAACCGTTAGCAACACCAGTATATCGATAATCCAAATGTTCAAATGTTTGTAGAGCTTATGGGACTTAACTACGGGGTCATCAGTCCCTAAACTTACAAACTACTTATGAACTACTGAGGATGACAATAATATCTATGCCCGAGGGTGTATTCGAGCCCCCGACCGTAGTGGCCGTGCAGACCGTGACTGGCGCGCCGCAGTCCTCTCGGCCACCTCGGTCGGCTATCGATAATCCCTTGTTAATCTCTTTCTGAGTGTGGTACATATTTAGGACCTTCGCTAGCAGTGATTAATGTGTACTTGGGTAGCTGCAGAAGACTTCCAATAATTAATGAGGTAGTGTGCGCTGTTATTGCATTTTCGAAGCCAACAAATCGTGAAATCTAGTTGACATGCTGTGTTTTTTTCGTTATTGTTATTTCGTCCACATGTTGGTCGACAGGACCTCTTAAGGTATCCCTCGAACTCCATAATACCACACTTCGTCTGTCCACTCCTTACCCTTGTCTACCTCGACAGATGCATCTGTAACTGAACACTATAATGGAAAGCAAGGAGAAATTTGAAGAAGGAATTAAAGTTCAGTGTGAAGAATTAAAAACATTGCGTTTTGTCTGACGACATAGTAATTCTGTCAGAGACAGCAAAGGACCTGGAAGAGCAGTTGAACGGAATGGACAGTGTGTTGAAAGGTGCATATAAGATGAACATTAACAAGAGAAAAACAAGGGTTATGGAGTGCAGTCTAAGAAAATCAGGTGATGCTGAAGGAATTAGATTAGGAAACGAAGCAATAAAGGAGGTAAATGAGTTTTGTTACTTGGGCAGTAAAATAACAAAAAATGTTCAAATGTTTGTAAATCTATCGGACCAAACTGCGTGGTCATCAGTCTGTAGCTTACAAACTATTTAAACCTAGGTAAACTAACCTAAGGACAAACACACGCACCCATGCCCCAGGGAGGACTCGGACCTCCACGGCGAGCAACTTCGCGCTCCGCAGCGAGACGCTTTAGACCACTCGGCTACTCCACCGCGGCAGTAAAATCACAAATGATGGTCGCAGTACAGAGGATATAAAATGCAGAATGGCAATGGGTAGAAAAGCGTTCTTGAAAAAGAGAAATTTGTTAACCTCGAATATTGATTTAAGCCTAAGGAAGTCTTTTCTGAAGGCATTTGTGTGGAGTGTTGTCTTGTATGGGAGTGAAACATGGACGGTAAACAGTGCGGACAGGAAGAGGATAGAGGCTTTTGAAATGTGGTGCTACCGAAGAATGCTGAAGATTAGGTGGGTGAATCGCGTAACTAATGAGGAGGCACTGAACAGAATTGGGGAGGAAAGGAATATCTGGCATACCTTGACTAAAAGAAGGGATCGATTGGTAGTGTGAGGATACAGGGTTTTAGGTTAGTAACCTCTTTGGTACGTTTTGGTTGAACAAAAGTTATCGTTGGCGTGCAGCATTAGCTGCTGGCAACAATGCTTAGTTTGGAATGTTTTTTGTGTGTTGGCCGGTGTGCGGCAGTCTCCCGCCGACCACAGAGCGAGGCAGTAGCATGTTGACAGTGCGTCCGTAACCCGCGTTTAGCTGTGGCTAAAGTTTTGCCCATCAGTCGTCTCGCATATGAGTTTCGGTTGTAGTTGCGCATTGAAATGTTTCAGTGTGGACTTGCAGACATTCATCGTTGCGGCACGCCGTTATTTAATCAATGTATTTAAAGGAAGAGTTTTTAACATTTGTCGTTCCACAATAAAGGATGTTAAAGTTTATTGTTATGGGTCATCCTAGTAATTGTCCGCATCCAATACCGTCAAATCATTGGAACAATTATTAAATGATTAAGCAGCAAATAGAATATAACGGCAACTTCGCCCATCGAGGAGTAGGTGGACGCAGCTGTGACGTTACAGTAGGACACATTCTTAGACATCAAGGAATTAGGAATTAAGCGTTGGAGGGAAGTGTGTGGTGCAAAAATCGCAGAGAGAGACCAAGAGATGAATACAGCAAGCAAATTGAAATGGATGTAGTTTGTCGTTCTTATCTACATCTACATCTACATAGATACTCTGCAAATCACATTTAAGTGCCTGGCAGAGGGTTCATTAACCACTTTCATAACTTTTCTCTACCGTTCCATTCTCTAATAGCGCGCGGGAAGAAAGAACACCTAAATCGTTCCGTTTGCGATCTGATTTCTCTTATTTTATTGGGATGGTCATGTCTCCCTAAGTAGGTGGGTGCTAGCAAAATATTTTCACATTCAGAAGTAAACAGATCACTCCGCAATGAATAACGTCATTCTTTTAATGATTTCCACCCCAATTCGTGTAACATTTCAGTGACGCTTTCTCCCCTGTAACGTGATAAAACAAAACGAGCTGCCCTTCTCTGAATCTTCTCAATATCTTCCGTCAGTCCCACCTGGTGAGGGTCCCACAAGGGGCAACAGTACTCCAGGAGAGGACGCACAAGTGTGATGTAGGCAGTCTCTTTGGTGGAGCTGGTGCATCTTCGAAGCGTTCTGCCATTGAAACGTAACCTTTGATTCGCCTTCCCCACAATATTTTCTGTGTGTTCTCTCCAGTCAAAGTTGTTCGTAATTGATCTCCTAGGTATTTGGTAGAATTTACGACCTTATGGTTTGACTGATTTATCGCGTAATTGAAGTTTAGCGGATTTCTTTTAGTGGTCATGTGTATTACTTCACACTTATTTAGTGTTAATTGCCAATTTTTGCACCATGTAGAAATTTCGTTTTGAAGTGGCTTTTGATCCTCTGTTGACTTCACTAACCGATAAACGACAGCATCATCCGCGAGCAGTCTAAGGGAGCTATTCAGATTGTCTCCTAAGTCATTTATAAACACGAGGAAGAGTAGGGGACCTATAACGCTTCCCTGTGGAACGCCAGATATCACTTCTGTTTTACTCGATGACTTACCGTCTTATGAGGAGATGAGGAGGCTTGCTCAGGATAGAGTATGGTGGAGTGCTGCATCAAACCAAGCTGCAGACTGAAGATCACACCGGAAAGTGTAATAACATAGTGGTGAGTTCATTAGATAAAGAGCTCACCCCTTTATCAGTAGCTGTACGTTAATAGCAGAACGCTCAGGCGTCGCAGCGAAAGCAAGCTGGCGGAGGTCGCTTTCAGCAGACGTGTCGTAATAGGCAGCGTCGATGACGATCTTCTTTTTTGGATTACACGACAAGCCTTTTTTCGGATGTATAGCGCAGTGAAAGCCAATCGATATTCGCGCGCGTAAAAGCGGCCGTTGTGTACGCCGCTTCCGACGCACTAATGAAACGTCAGTCAGCCGCGGCCGGCGAACGAACCTCACCAGGCGAGCTGGCGGGCGGGGGAACTGCAAGGCACCAGCCTGTGTCGAAAGCTACAAGCAGACTGTAATGGTTTTAAGAGTTTATTTTGAACAAACAGCCAATACAATTAATCCTAGCACCGGTAAGGGGGGAGGGGCAAAAATTGCTCGCGGTATGACCTATATTTTTTGCACATTTACATACCCTGGGTCCATTGGACCCGTTACGTCTAATATGAGAATTGAAAAGAATGTAAGCGTTTTGTGGAAATTATCATCCACGGATATTTTTAAAATGATTTCCAATCCATGGTGTACTACAGCAATCAGTTAGAAGAAATATTCCTTCAAACCGTATTGATTGAAAATTCTTTATTAGTTAATGACGCGTTTCGCCCTTTAGCAGGGCATCTTCAGATTATCTGCGTGACAGAATTTACACAAAATTACAAGGCGGAATTACAAATGGTTTAATGGTACATGGGGTTATTTTGTGTTAAGAAGACTGTATAAATGGTAAACAAAGCTTAAATCAATGATTAACAGAATTTTTGAGATTCCCCTTTCTGAAACTTCCGTCAATAAAGAAATAAATAACCTGGAATACATCGCCGAAATGAATGGTTACAACCCGATCTTGGTTCGCAAAATGTACGATAAAAAACGTTGTAAAGATGTACCACAGCTTCACTCGGTAACACCTGACGATGAAGTTAAACGTATCCCCATTCCTTTCATGGGATATTTTTCTTATGACCTGGCTAAACTCTTTCGTGGCACAAATGTACAAATCATATTTAGTGGCCCTTTGAGCATACAGCAAATTCTCCCACACAACAAACAAACCAATAAGGACAGATACCTTTTCTCAGGAGTCTACAAACTACAATGTCCCGAATGCCCAGCTGAATATATTGGACAGACAGGCCGGACCTTTAAAGTACGTTTTACTGAGCACCTTCTTACAAAAAAAGGCCAACTCACAAAACATTCCCCTTTTGCGGAACACACTAAAGCATCCGATCATCAACAACCTACCACTGACAACATGCAAATCTTACATATAGCGCAGAAGGGGCGTAAGCTAAATTTACTGGAAGAGTTTGAGATACCGAAGCGCGCTTACTTTGGACACACACACCTCCTAAACGATCAGTTGGCATGCAGAGA